>CM035091.1:36001153-36125486 GCA_020205505.1 Panax japonicus
GGATTGGGAGTTTCCGGAGGGGATACAGGCGAAGTGGGATATTCTGGGGGTGATTCAGTTGGAGGGCTAGGATATCCAGGATTTAGGGGAGGATTGGGAGTTTCAGGAGGAGATACAGGTGGTGTGGGAATTTCTGGGGGGGATTCAGTTGGAGGGCTAGGATATCCTGGATTTTGAGGAGGGTTTGGAGTTTTCGGAGGGGATACGGGCGGGGTTGGAATTTCTGGGGGTGATTCAGTTGGGGGGCTAGAATATCCAGGATTTTGGGGAGGGTTGGGAGTTTCCGGAGGGGATACAGGTGGAGTGGGATATTCAGGGGGTGATTCAGTTGGAGGGCTAGGATATCCAGGATTTTGGGGAGGGTTAGGAGTTTCTGGAGGGGATACAGGTGGTGTGGGAACTTCTGGGGGTGATTCAGTTGGAGGGCTAGGATATCCAGGATTTTGGGGAGGGTTGGGAGTTTCTGGAGGAGATACGGGTGGTGTGGGAATTTCTGGGGGGGATTCAGTTGGAGGGCTAGGATATCCTGGATTTTGGGGAGGGTTTGGAGTTTCCGGAGGGGATACGGGCGGGGTGGGTATTTCTGGGGGTGATTCAGTTGGGGGGCTAGAATATCCAGGATTTTGGGGAGGGTTGGGAGTTTCCGGAGGGGATACAGGCGGAGTGGGATATTCTGGGGGTGATTCAGTTGGAGGGCTAGGATATCCAGGATTTTGGGGAGGGTTTTCTGGGGGTGATTCTGTTGGGGGACTAGGATATCCAGGATTTTGAGGGTTTGGAGTTTGTGGAGGGGATACAGGCGGGGTGGGAATTTCTGGGGGTGATTCAGTTGGGGGGCTAGAATATCCAGGATTTTGGGGAGGATTGGGTGTTTCCGGAGGGGATACGGGCGGAGTGGGAATTTCTGGGGGTGATTCAGTTGGAGGACTAGGATATTCAGGATTTTGGGGAGGGTTTTCTGGGGGAGTTTCCGGAGGGGATTCGGGCGGAGTGGGAATTTCTGGGGGTGATTCAGTTGGAGGGCTAGGATATTCAGGATTTTGGGGAGGGTTTTTTGGGGGAGGTTCTGTTGGGGGACTAGGATATCCAGGATTTTGGGGAGGGTTGGGATTTTCTGGAGGGGATACAGGTGGGGTGGGAATATCTGGGGGAGAAACAGATGGAGGGCTAAGATATCCAGGATTTTGGGGAGGGTTGGGATTTTCCGGAGGGGATACGGGTGGTGTGGGAATTTCTGGGGGAGGTTCAGTTGGAGGATTAGAATATCCAGGATTTTGGGGAGGGTTAGGATTTTCTGGAGGGGATACAGGTGGAGTTGGATATTCTGGGGGAGATATAGACGGAGGGATAGAATATTCAGGATTTTGCGGAATAATTGAAGTTTTTAGAGTGGATACGGTTGGAGTGGGAATTTCTTGTGGAGACTCGGACGAAGGGCTAAGATGTCCAGTATTTTGTTGAGGTGAGCTACCACGACCACATTTGGCGCTACAAATGCACTTTTGATGTCGACCCCCGACACATTCGCCAGACAGTAAACCTTCTTCCAAGCAGACATCACGGCAATGTTTGTCATGGAAACATAATCCTTTGTGCAATGTGCTTGGTCTCCGGCAAATCCCAGTTGCTTCGGTTTGCTTCATTCCCTCTTTCGTAATTCCATGCACATCACCACAAAGATACATAAGTTAGTTTTTAATCAACTGACCAAACTCATAATATAATTAAATTTAACAACATAATTTACTCAAATTTCACCACTACTGAGCTAAAGACTGATTAGGTAGTAAATTCATGCACATAACCAAATGAAATTGTTAAAGTACATAGGTTGGACTGAGAAAGGGAGAGAGATTAGTTACCCAAAGGCAAGAGAAGGAGCAACAACATGAACTGAAATATCCTTCTCTCCTCCATTTTCTTCTTCTTCAGCTACTTTTTTTAATATTTAATCTGTTGAATTATGAATTTATGACACTGCTGATCCTGCTTTTATAAGTGAGCATAGCTGGCTTAGAGATTTAAGGCTTTGCATGGGATTTAATTAGGCCAACTGTAAGAGGCTATGCAATTTTGGGCTTTTCTTCTGATTGTCAAACAACAGTAATAGCAGATTAAGTCAATGGGGACTTTCATTTACTATCTATTTACAAGTTTCTCCGTTAGTCAAAGAATAGTAATGGCAAATCTTACCAGACTTTTATTACTCCCTCCGTCCCAAATTAATTGCTCAGTTTTGACTTTTTAAAGTCAAATTGACCATTTTTAAAACTAATCTTTTTACTATTTTTGCTAAAATATAGGTGAAGAGATTATAACCAAAAGAAAGTATATACAATTTATTATTAATCCTAATTTTTATAATTTTAGAAATATATTTATATATGCTTAATTATTAATTCTAAAAATAGTCAATTTGACTTAAAAAAGTCAAAACTGAGCAGTTAATTTGGGACGGAGGGAGTACTATCTAATCCACCCCATAATTTCACAGATTTATTTCGTCATTTATAGGTGGGAAAAACACATTATACTCTTTTGCAAATTATAACTTCATTATTAACTTTTTAAAGTTAATTAAATCATTTTCATACTCAAAATTGACATGAATCACTACAAAGGAAAAGCCTTATTTCCTACGGAATTAATGATTTTTCTTGTAATTAATTACTTTGATTTTAGTCGATACAATGATGAATATTGAAAATTGTTTATAAAGTACTACCTCCGTTCCTAAAAGATTGTGGTTTAAAGTTTTGGTACATGGATTAAGAAAGTCATTTAATACTATCATTTAACAATTAAAATTTGTTTGAAATTCCATCACTACCCATTTATGGGAAATTGAAAACTATTAATACAAGGGCGAGAATTTCTTGAAACAATGAGAGAAGGTAAGAGTAATATAGGAAAGTAAATAATTTATCCTTCTCAAAAGTTGTAAACGACAAACATTTTGAAACAAATTTTTTATTTTTAAACGATAATCTTTTATAAACGGAGAGAGTAATACTCATTTGTAACTTATGTTTGTGAGTAGGTCTGGCAATTTTCTCTGACCCCGACGAGACCCACTCGATATAAATTTTATAGGGTTAGAGTCGGGCACGAGATATATCTTGCCCTCTATCGACCCAATTATATATATATATATATATTATATTTTTTTTAAATTACTCTTTTATATTAACAAGGGCAGTATGTTATCGTTTAACAATTTCAGAAGTCAAATTATACCTCTAATTTTGAAATGAAATGAGTATATTTTTTATGTCTGACATGATTATATATGCACAAGGGGAAGTTGTTAGCATAAAGTTTATTTTTGGATAAGTTGGTCAATTAACTAATAAAGTGCTGACATGCATGCGAGGGTCTATATTTGTCAATATTTTATTGATCAATTAATCAATTTGCCAAAAAATAAACTTTATACAAACCAGATACTGCACAAGGTATATCATCACTCCATAATTTTTTGATAAAAGATTGCTGATCGTTTTTAATGGACTTTTAAACTCTCAATCCCAATCCCAATCTCAATCTCAATCCCATCAAATTATTCTTTAAAATTTAAGAAACTGATAAATTCATAACAAAAAATGACACTTTCATATAAAAATCGTCGCTATAGATCCTGTAGCGACGGTGAATACATCTATAACGACACTTTTCATAACAAAATATCAAAAAATGTTTTACTCTCCCTTTTCAAAAAGACGACTTTAAATACAAATTTTTGTGTTCATAAAAAGATGTATAAAGGTACATAAATCAAATACTCCGTCCTATTCAAATTAAATGTCTTTTTAGAGAGTTTCATTTTATTCTATATAAGTGTCGTTTTGGAATCCCTATGCAATATTGCACTATTTTTCCTAATTTACCCCTCTATTTAATATGCTTAGTAAATGCAATTACATGGACCGTTGTGGAGAGAGAAATAATTAATTAGGGATACAAAAGATATTTTGTGTTATTTTTTAATAAGTGCGCTTAATTCTAAAAAGATATTTAATCTGCATAGGAGGTAGTATAAAAAATGTATAAAAAATAGTTCACTATTAAAAGTATACTTAAATGGAGTCTACTAAGTTTTTTTTAAAAAAATATAATTAAATGGGGTCCACTATGAGTAGAAGTGATACTTCTTTTATTATCTTTTATCTATTTTAATTTTTTTTAATTTGTGTGAAATATGTATGCTGACATCTTTTGTGAGGACGGATAGAATAGATCATAATTTTAGTGGTGGATATTTATTCTCAATTTTTAATACGTTACAATTTTAGTGGTGGATATTGTCTCAAAATTTAATATATTACTTCTGGTGGGGGATATTAAATTGGGCTCTGTGTCCTTTACACGTGTCTTCAATTTTTTAGATTATATATATCTTTTTAACAGTGAAATCAGCTAACATAGAATTCTAACCGATAAGATAGAATAAACTAGTATGGAGTCCTTCATACAATGATATTTATTATCGACATAAATTTTGAAAATTGATATTTTTATATGATTTTTTAATATTTTTATATGAAAAGTGTCGCTATAGATATATAGCGACGGTAAAAATCGTCGCTATAGATATAAAATCTATAATGACAATTTTCTTGAAAAATATTAAAAAGTCACGTAAAAATATCAATTTCTTAAATTTATAATCACATATATATAGTAAAACTCTTGTCAATATATAATACTACTATAAACATTGATGAGTAATAAATGAGAGCCGATATTCAAGTTAAGGCCAATTATTCGGAAAAAAAGTGTCACCATATTAAAAAAAATTAATTTTCTAATAATAAATTATAGAGTTAATATATTTATTATTAAAAAGTTATTAAATTTATGTAAACAAATTGAATACTTTATATTCGGGAGAAAATCAAAGAGATGTTTTAATTTTTAAATAGATAAATAAATAAATATTTGGATAGTATTAAAAATAAATAGATAAATAAATATTTGGTAAAAGTAGACACTAATTAAGTGTCAAAAAGAACTTTGCTCCCTCCTATGATATATCCTATCTCTAGCATTTATCCATATGTGATTATATTATCTTTATCTGTTTCCTTTGCAAAGGAAGATAAATAAGTAACAATATCAAAATTCAAAAATAACAATTCCACTACCAATTACTATACTTATGAATATAGAAATAAGAGTATGGAAGTACCAGAATACTTTTTTATAGTTTCTTTATAATTTCTCTCTCTAGAATTTCAGTGAATTCGTAAGAAATAATGAAGGAATGAGCTTCTATTTATAGAAGAATGGGCTGCATAGTAACTAACTCATGAACGGTCAAGATTGATTTACTTTTAATCGGACGGTCCATAAAATATTCTAATAAAATAAACCTTTTAAATAAAATATATTATATATATATTATATATATAATGATAATAATTTTACTCCCTTCTGACCATGCAATCCATCAGTTTCTTCCCCCTCCCCAAATGTCAATTCTCACATACTAAATATATATATTATATACACCACCACTCAAATCATCTCTTTCTTTTTTCTTCTTTACTACCCGTAAACCCCTCTCCCCCTTTATTCAACTTCCATCACCATCATATATATATATATATATATATATATATATATATATATATATATATATATATATATATATATATATATATATATATATATATATTGTGACACTCCCAAATTTAGATACTTTATTCTCACAGGATTCGGTGTTCACTTAATCAAAACATTTATTTCTAACTACCCAATTATAATAAAATTAAATAATCAAAACCTGCTCATACAGGATTAAACTTAAATAAAAATCTCTCAGATTATCTAACCTTTAATTACAACCATTCAAATACGAAAAATAAAATAAACTTCATTACAATATTTAAATCAAAGTCTGAAAGTAAACTATCAAAACTATTTCAAGTCTTCAGTATTTATTCATCTTTCCTTTTCCCTTACTGGTGCTAGGTACGTCACCCGTTTCAACTTTAGCTGTAAGAAATTTTACAGGCAAGAGTGAGCAAAGAAGACCCACTTGAAATAACAATAAATAAATTTTTAAATTTTTACATCAATTGCCAATATTAGGCTCAATAGAACTGAACAATATATTTTATTAACTGTCTGAAATTTATAACAATCACTAAGGGTCTAATGACCACGAATCATGTCCACAGTTATAAGTAATCTTTCAACTTTAACTTTAACAGTCATAAGACTATAAGGACTCCACGTACTTAGGGGGATCAACTCTTCGTACAATGTATTGTGCACAACCATTTCAATGCTAAGCGTAAACCCCTATTAAAAGAGTTGTTCATCTCAGTATTTAGAGTACAAGTCCGCACCAAAGGAAGTTTGGTTTGGATAAGCTTTTAAGATAATATGGAATTCAACGAACATCAACTAAGGAGTAGTTGAATAAGACCAATAACACTATACTATAGAATAATCGTGATTGAATCAATCATAATAACTAAAATCATGCTTTAGGAATAATCTAATAGCATACAATTTGAATAACTATAGCATACCTTGCTTTGAACAATACTAAGCCAAGGTTAATTAGAATTGAATACTAAACATACATGGCAATTCAGTTATGCATGTTAATCAATAATTGATATACAAGAATAACTTGTTCAACATCAAACCAAAGTTTAGACAACTTACATCGTTATAAGGTAATCGAATTGAAAATAATAATTAGCTCAATAAGACAAAGAATTAGAAAACTTGTCTTGCTCGTAGACTAAACTGAATCAATTTGAATCACAATATCCTATTGTTGGGCCATGATCCTTTTCCTTGTTGGGCCAGACTTAATGGGCTCTTCCCTTGAGTTATGATTATTTTTGTCCTATTGGACCAGATGCTTTGGGCCCAATTATTTGATTTGTTCCATTAAGTCCGTTTGAATTGGATCCGGTCATATGGGTCATTTCTATTTTGTTTGGGCTTACTTATCGAATTAGCCCATTATGCATATTTCCTCTTAACCCAGCTTTGACCAGTAATCATTACTCAAAATAATAGTTGACTATTATGTCTGGCACCTTTTTATATGACATTAATGAGGATGGGACTGGGAAGACGGGCGGTGGCAAGGGGTGGCAGCAAATATGGAGGCTGGGTGCATACTTTCGGCGAAAATGACCGGAGGTGGGGAAAAAAGGTGTCAGGAGATGATGTGTGGCACGGTAAACCGGGATTAGAGTTTGCATGGAGTGGGGATCATAAGAAAAAGGTAAGTAACAAAATATTACACACACCACATAATTATTCTCTCAGGCATTAGACATTTATTCCTCCATTGTTAACCTTGTGATCGCCGATACTGACTCTCACGCCGGAGCTATCCCCCGACGGTCAAGCCGTCAAGCTTTTGGTGTTGACTTGTTGAACTGTGCAGGATATCGGACGTGTCTTGGTGATTGGGACGCGAGGAAAGATCTTGGCGTTAACATTGGCGCTAGAAGGAGGGCCCTCTCTAGTGTCCTGAACATTTTTCAATCACAAACCGTATCTGTTCTACGTCAATATTCATGGTGAAGAGTAGAACACCTACACCCGAAGGGCAGCCTATGGCTGTCAATGAATCGACACCGCGAGTGTCTGTCAAGGATTGTTTGGGACCTACAATAAGTGTTCATGCCAGTACAGCGTCCAAACGATCACATGAAGATTTTCGGCCGAGGGCTATGAGCAACGTCAAGCGTAAGCTAGTTTTTCCGATAGAGAAGGGGTCTGGCCATGGTCGGAAACGGGTAGAAGGCACCTCGCCTAGAACTCAATACCGAAATGACCAAGATGAAAAAGCCTCACGACTGGCTAAAATGGCAGATGAAGCGGATAGGGCCATGGAGGCACTTCTGAAGCAACGACAGGATATAACTGAACAAATGACTCGAATGACGGAAATGAGAGACGAAGAGTTCAGTTATGTTCAATCCGAAGAACAAGGTCATCGGAGGGGAAAGGAACCTGCTCATTCAGGGCGAGAGTCTCTTGGTCAAATTAGGAAAAGAAGAAAATCCCGAAGCCCTACTCCTCAAAGATCAAAGAAAACATATCACCCTGCTGATTCTAGAGGACAGGGGCGAAGCGAACGAAGAGGTCGATCCAAAGATTGCACTCCTGAGCACACGAGGAAAGCACTTGTTGTTGCACATTCTCACCATAGCGCCCGAGTTCAGAGGCGAAGTGTATCCAGAGATCATACTCCCGAGAGTCTACTGAGGGTACACCACCCTGTAGACATTCTTCATCGAAAGAGTCCCTCTAATGTTGAGGGTTCTATTGAAAGAAACCGGTCTGCTCAGAAGAGAAAGGAGTCTCCAAAAAAAGAAGCATCGTCTCAACCAGAAGGCGTGGAGTATCTGGTTAAAGAATTAAAGGAACTTCAGAAGCAGCTTGCCGAAATACAGAAAATAAAAGATACTCCGGGAAAGAAGGCATCTCCTTTTTCCGTAGAGATTCTTAAAGAAAAAGCTGATCCCACCAAGAAGTTTCCCCATATCAAGAGTTATGATGGATCGGGGGACCCTTACGACCATAGTCAAGCGTTCGACCGACTCATGGATTATTACAACTTTAGCGATGCTGCTAAATGTCATACTTTTGTCACAACGCTTAGAAAGGATGCCCGACAGTGGATGGGAACCTTGCCCTCGGATTCAATCTCATCATGGGAAGACATGTGTAGTAAATTTCATGCTCGCTTTGGGAGCAATAAAAGAAGGGGAAAACCAACTGGTTCGTTGGCTCAAGTTCGGCAGTTTTCTAATGAGTCTTTAGGCCAGTATGTGAAGCGGTTTCGTGAAGCCGTCGGTCAAGTGGCAGACCTGAACGATTTACAAGCTGTGGGACTGTTTCAGAATGGGTTAGATTTGGTCAAGTCAGAAAAGTTGGTGAAGAAACTAATGTTCAACCACCCGAAGAGTCTCGCTGAAGCCTTTGACAAAGTCGAAGGCTATATTGTGGTGGAGGAGGCTATGAGCAACCTTAAACGTCCTTCTTCGGATTGGCTCAGGGAGACGGATCGGGACAAAACTGATGGAGACCAGAAGAAGAATGAAGGGAGTAAAGACCGTTATGAGGGCGGGTCGAAGAATGAAGGGAGTAAAGCTCGTCCGCTTCGGCCCAGAGGGTGAATAGGACGTATACGACACTCAATGCAGACAAAGCTGTTATCTTGGACCAGATTAAAAATCAACCTATCTTCGAGCCACCTCGAGATAACATTAAGCCCGGAAAAGGGAATCCTCGCAAATATTGTGATTACCATCAAGCTTCGGGTCACGATACGAATGATTTTGCCAGTTTGAAAGACTTCATTGAAAGAAAGGTACAAAGTGGGGTTTTAGTTTAGTATGTGGCTGCCAGAACTAATCAACAACAGGACCGAGGGCCTGTCCCAGCAGCTCAACCAGTTCCGCAGGCGTTGCCAGCTTCGGGACAACCTGTAAGGCATGTGTTCGATGTCATCACTGGGGGTACTTCTGGCAAGCTAGTTGGAAAGAAACGCCGAAGTTATTTGGATTCGGTCATGTCGGTGGCGGGTATCTTCCCGAAGACCGATAGATCCTATCCGAATACAGTAATCTCCTTTACTGATGAAGATTACCCTTTGGAAGCCATCGAACCGCATGAAGGATCATTAGTGCTGACTGCACAAGTGGGTTCAGTGGATATGAAGCGGATGATGGTGGATGATGGGTCTTCTGTAGATATCATGTATGCCCACGCTTATCAAAGGATGAATCTGGACGGGCGAAAGATGGAGATAGGGCAGGAGGCTCCTCTATATGGATTTAGTAATGATCCAGTCAAGGTTGCTGGGACCATTGAGCTACCCGTCATCTTCGGAACGGCCCCTCAGCAGGTAGAAATTATTTGTAAATTTTATGTTGTGATTTTAGATTCTGCTTATAATGCTATTTTGGGGAGGCCTACTTTAATTGCTTTACAAGCTGTGACCTCAATACCTCACTTCAAAATCAAATTTCCTACGGCTCATGGGGTTGGTGAGGTGAAAGGGGATTTGGATCTGGCCAGAAGGTGTTACAGAAATGTTATGATCACTTCGGGAGTGGGAGTATCGAAGCAGAAGATGACCATGGCGATAGAAATCACGCCCTTCACTGAGAGCTGTTCCGAACCATTAGTCATGCCAGCTGAAGAAACAGAGGAGATAGAACTCATCCTGGGCAAGGTGGATAAAACAGTGAAAATAGGTTCGGGTCTACCAGAACCCCTCTGAACGAACCTCATGGAGCTACTGAGGTGTTATATTGATATCTTTGCATGGGAACCTCAGGACATGCCTGGAGTAAGCAGGGATATTGCTGAGCATCGGCTAGAAGTAGACCCGTCAAAGAAACCCGTTCGACAGAAGAGGAGGATCTTTGCGCCTGAACGTCAGCGGATCATTGATGAGGAGATTGTAAAATTGCTGGGAGCTGACTTCATCTTTGAGATCGACTACCCGCAGTGGATGGAAAATGTGATGCTGGTCCAGAAGAAGAATGGTAAATGGCGAGTCTGCATCGACTACACTGATCTGAATAAGGCCTGTCCGAAGGATTTTTATCCGCTGCCCCACATCGACCAACTCATTGATGCCACTTCGGGGTACGCCTTATTAAGCTTCATGGATGCATTCTCTGGGTACCATCAGATTTCCATGTGTAAAGAGGATATATCGAAGACGGCGTTCATTACGCATCGTTTGGTATATGCCTATAAAAAATGACTTTTCGGCCTCATCAATGCCGGAGCCACGTACCAGAGGATGATGAATCATGTCTTCAGATATCAGTTGGGCAAGAATGTAGAGGTGTACGTAGATGACATGATTGTCAAAAGCATGTTGGTGCATAAACATCTGGATGATTTAGAGGAATGCTTTCAGACAATTCGTCATCACAATTTGAGGTTAAATCCCACTAAGTGTACTTTCGGTCTAGGGGCCGGCAAATTTCTGAGTTATCTTGTCAGTCAAAGGGGAATCAAAGCCAATCCAGAGAAGATTCAGGTGATCCTGAATATGAAGACTCCCCAGTCATTTAAAGATGTTCAACGTCTGACTGGAAGGATTGCGGCATTAAGGAGGTTCATGTCCAAGTCGGCAGAAAGATGTTTGTCGTTTTTCGATACGTTGAAAGGGCCGAAGAATGCAAAAACGTTCCAATGGACTTCGGAGTGTGAAGATGCCTTTCAAAGCATCAAGTCCTATTTATCTTCGGCACCTTTGCTGGTGAAACCCGCTCCTGCCGAACCTCTATATTTGTATTTAGCAGCTAGCTCATTGGCGGTAGGAGCAGTTTTGGTGCGTGAAGTTGGGGGTAAGCAGCACCCAGTTTATTATGTAAGCCATGTCCTTCGGGATGCTGAAACAAGGTACCCGAACATTGAAAAGTTTGCTTTTGCTTTAATAACTGCTAGTCGAAAGCTTAAGCAATACTTCTAGGGTAGATTGGTAATAGTATACACAGATCAGCCTTTGAAGAAGATTATGAGCAAATCGGAGGTATCAGGGAGACTAGCTGCATGGACGATGGAGTTGTCTCAGTTTTTTATTGAATATCATCCCCAAACCACTATCAAAGGTCAAGCCTTGGCGGATTTTGTGGTCGAATGCTCGTTTTCTGAAGCTGATGAAGTTGTGGTCGAAGCTGAAGGATCTAATAGAGAAGTTGTAATTCTTTAGCAGAAAGAGAGTTCATGGACGCTGTATGCAGATGGGTTTTCTACTACGGACATCAGTGGAGCCGGGATTATTCTGACGAGTCCGGAGGGATTCAAGGTGCAGCAGGCCATCAGATTTCAGTTTAAAGCAACAAATAATGAAGCTGAGTATGAGGCAGTACTTGCAGGGTTACGATTAACAAAGAGTCTTGAAGTGCAGAGAATAGTCATCTTCAGTGATTCTCAGTTAGTCGTTAAATAACTCTCTGGATAGTACGAAGCTCGGGGTCCGAGAATGATCAAGTATTTGGCAGAAGTGAAAGAACGGCTTTAGTATTTCTAGTCCTACGAGTTTCAGGGGGTCGAGCGTAACAACAACTCCATTGCCGATGCGCTTTCCAAATTAGCCACTACGGATGTTAATGCCTTTGATGGGTCGGTTTACTTAGAAATTTTACAACATCTTAGTGTTCATCATGAAGTGGTGATGTGCGTCGACCGAACCAACTGCTGGTTAACTCCATACTTGGAATATCTGGCAGATGGCGTCTTACCTTTGGATCAGATGCTAGCCAAGAAAATCAAGTACAAGAGTGCTACTTTTATTCTGATTGATAGAGATCTGTTCCGAAGGGCTTTCTCGTCTCCATTACTGAAATGTTTGACTCCATCTGAAGCTGAGTATGCTCTGCGAGAAGTGCATGAGGGCATCTGTGGCGATCATATGGCTGCTAAGTCATTAGCCTACAAATTACTTCATCAGGGGTACTACTGGCCTACCATTTTCAAGGAAGCAACTGAATACGTCAAGAAGTGCGAGAAGTGCCAACTCAATAGTCCGATACCGCATCAGCCACCCGAAGAGATATATTCGATTCTATCTCCTATACCCTTTGCTGTCTGGGGGGGTTGATATACTGGGTCCATTACCAAAAGCAAAAGGTCAAGTCAGTTTTGTTATAGTTGCCATCGACTATATGACCACATGGGTAGAAGCAAAGCCACTTAGGTCAATAACGGAACAGGAGTGCTTGAAATTTTTGAAAGAGTCAGTCGTATTCCGTTTTGGAATTCCTAAGGTGGTAATATCGGACAATGGACGTCAATTTGTGGGATCGAAGTTTGAAGCATTTTTTGAAAGAACTGGGGATTCAGCACAGAAAGACTTCAGTAGCTCATCCTCAGTCAAACGGACAAGTTGAAGTGACTAACAGAACACTCCTGAATGGGATCAAACGCAGATTGGACAAAGCTAAGGGCAGATGGCCAGAATAGCTACTTAGTGTGCTATGGGCTTATCGAGCTACTCCGAGGACTACAACGGGGGATTCACCTTTCAGATTGGCCTATGGCACTGATGCCTTAGTCCTAGTTGAAATTGGATTTCCAAGTCTTTGAGTTAGTCAATTCAGAGAAATCTATAATGAAGAGGGGTTGAAGGCTAATCTTGATTTGCTTGAAGAAGTCAGAGAAACAGCCCTAATCAAATTAGCAGCCTATCAACGCAGAGTAGCCAAGCATTATAATAAGGGGGTAAAGCTTCGCAGGTTTGAAGTAGGAGATTTTGTCCTCAGAGAAGTTGAAGCATCTACGTCTCAGAATCTGGGAAAATTGATGCCGAACTGGGAAGGGCCATATGAAGTCACTGAAGTGCCGAAGCTAGGGACTTATCGGCTGAAGGCTTTATATGGCTCAGCAATTAAAAATACTTGGCATGCTGGCAGGCTTAGGAAGTACTTTCAGTAAGAACAATGCCATTACATCGGAAGTCTGTAAATATTTACATCATCATCAATAAAAGTTCCCTTTTTCTCTCAAACAAATTTGTCTCTGTTGCCGATCAGTTCATTGGTGTTTGGAGGTTCGGGAGGACTCGCTGACCATTCGATGGTAGCCTCTTCGGCAGGAGGTCCTTATGAGTTTGTCAGGCCCTTCGTGGTAGGCAAACGTCATTGGTGTTTGGAGGTTCGGGAGGACTCGCTGACCATTCGATGGTAGCCTCTTCGGCAGGAGGTCCTTATTAGTTTGTCAGGCCCTTCGTGGTAGGCAAACGTCATTGGTGTTTGGAGGTTCGGGAGGACTCGCTGACCATTCGATGGTAGCCTCTTCGGCAGGTGGTCACTCAAGACGTTGTTAGGCCCATCGTGGTAGGCAATTGTCGACACTTAGACCTTGTCAGGCCCTTCGTGGTAGGCAAGTGTCATCTTTAAGACTTTGTCAGGCCCTTCGTGGTAGGCAAATGTCATCCCTCATTTTTTGTTAGGACTTTCGGGGTAAACAAATTCCTAATGAAGCAGATCTGTCTCACTCTTCGGTAACTAATAAGTTTCCCTTAACTTTATTACCTAAATTTTTTCCAAGTGTTAAGTTCGGGATACCTCATTATTTAACCTCACTTTATCTGTTATATGTCATACTTAATTGTTAATTAACAGTTAGAGCTGAATCCTTGAAGGGATTATGTATATTTTTTCAGTTGCACTAATATTGAAGTATTTGCACAAAGTAAATGCACCGAAGTCATAAGGGACGAAATCAAATTTCATTAATATTTGATTTACTTACAAAAATAAATAATTTTTACAAGTCCTACAAATTAAAGAAAATAAAATCATCTTCAGCTCGCGGCCTCATCTTCAGAATCTAGCAAAGATGGATCTAGTTGAGCAGCCACCATCTTTTCCTTGCCCCTACTCCGGCATTCTTCATACCCTTCATAATATACCTTTAAAATCTCTGACCCAAGCTCGTCCGATGTACGATAATCCGCCCGTATTTGATTGATCAGATCTTCGGTCAAAGGAGGATCTCGTTCTTGAAGTGCCTTTATCTTACCACGAAGCTTGCGACGCTTGGCCTTCTGAACTTTCTTAATAGATCGAACCTTCGTCTGAACTTCGTGGAGCTGGGTTGACAAATTTTGGTTGGCTACAACAAGATCCTCTTTGGTAGTCTTCAAGGCTTCGGTCTCAGCAACAAAACGAATATTCAGAGTAGCTAATTTTTGTTCGCTGGCTTTTGTCGTCTTCAGTTCTTCTCTGACCGAGCTCAGCACATCATAAGTTTCTTTCATGTCTTCCTTCGTTTGGGCCAATTCCCTCTGAAGACTTTCGTTGGCATGAAGAGCAGATTCGCGTTCCTCTCTCTCTCTCTCGGGCCAGTGTGGCCTTCAGCATGTTGTTCTCCCTCCTCAAAGTCTCTTCATCAGACTCGGCATTTATATGCTTGGGACGTAAACGCCCAAAGACTGTATTCGCCTGTATATATTCAACAGTATCTAGTCAATTTCAAATATTTCAGCAAGTGAAGAAGTGTTTAATTAATAAAACTCTCACTTACCTTTGCCAGATAACTCATGCCTTCATCAAGAAAATTCCCGTTCGTATGAGTATCAAATCGATGATCATCATTCTCCCGAACGAAGGAATCAAACAGATGAAAGGGGAAGTTGACGTTGTACCGAGGCCATAAAGTCGGCGCTCCTGTGGCCTCATCGTGGAAATTTTGTGTTGAAGGCCTTGGGGGGGGGGGGGAAGGCATCGGTTGATCATAAACGGGAGAAGGATCCATGTAGATGTTCTCGGGGGAAGGAGATCGAGCTGGAGAAGGATCTTGAACTGGTAGAGTTGAAGGCGTTGGACTAGAGTCGTTGTCAGTTGGTCGTTTTCTCTTTCGAGATGGCACTGCAGCAGACTCATTTCTTTCTTCTTCATTTACAGTTGAAGTCTCCACAAGCTTTGTTGAAGGGTGAATATTTGAAGAAGGAACTCTAAGCTCATCAGGGGTTAGGGGGATGATTTTGGTTCTCAATTTTTTGATCCGAAGAAGTTGTCTTCGATCATTCGCAGGAGGATCCAATAAACTTGTTCGAGCCAATTTTGGGACAGAAGTTGTCGGTATTAGGTCATCGCTCGAAGGTATTGGGTCAGCGGCTGGTGGTACTGGATCTACGTTTGGTGATATTGGGTCATAAGTTGGTGTTGGATTGGTAGTTGGAGGTATCGGATTAAAGGTCGATTCGGATTCGGAAAGATCTTCGGAATCTGATGGGATGGAGATCTGCCTAGGCTTTCGGATGACTCTTTTCTTTCGACGAAGTTGAAGAACTTTTTGTGGAAGAAGGGGTTCGTCATCTTCAGGTGCATGGGTCTGAGGCTTGTTGGTTGGTACTTCAGTAGGTGGGTTGAATTTGGAAGAGGCCTCTGGTTGAGACGGTTCAGCATCAACACCTGCAGATTTGCCGGCTGCATTTTCTTCAGACGAGACTTCATGTTGTGAAGAATCAACAATAGATTCTACCGGTTTTCCAGCTAACAGATCTTCTAAGTATTTCACTTCCGAAGGAGATGGTTTGATCAAAGTTACTACAAAAGATTAACAGTTCTACGTCAGAATCTATATCACAAAAATTTCAAATATTCACAAAATGAATTCATACTTACATTTGTGGTTGTACAACCACGCTTGGCTGGAAAGAAGTCTATAATTCCATTCCTCCCTCGGGAAATTGTCCAAAAGCTCTATTATCTCAGCCTCACGTTCTTCAGAAACATCCCCGAAGTCCGTGGAAATCTTCTTATCTGTGGCCCAGCCCGGTAAGGAGAGGACTTCGGGTCCTTTAACGAAAAACCATCTTTCATGCCATCCTTTGTTGCTTGAAGGAGTATTCACTAACGAGCGTCTCTCGAACCTCTCCCCTGTTTTTGAAGAATGCTTGCTTATGGTTTTAAATCCTTTCTCTCAGGACTGACCGACCTTGTATACAGTAAAGAAGAAGTCGAGCGCAGGTTCGACGCCAAGTTCGTGGCATAGAGCTATGAATGCCAAAATATGAATATATGAGTTCGGCATTAGTTGGGCGAACCCAACACCCAGAAACCCTAATAGAGTCACCACGAAGGCGTGTAGAGGGAACCGGATCCCTTTCTCCAGAATGGTTGTCGTAACAGCCATCCATCCTTCAGGGCGTTGGTACATTCGTTCTCCAGACCTGGGAACTCTCATCTGGTAGGTATCCGGAATGTGGCAACGAGTTCGAAGCCTTTCCAAGTCAACCTCGGTAACTTTCGAGGGGATGTTGGCATGAATATACTGCTCTCTGTTCCTATAGAATTCGGAAGGGCTGGGAGAGAATGTCGTTGTTGGTTTCTTTGTAGTAGTTGCAGCAGCCTGACCAGAGCTCGAAGCATCTTTACTAGAATTTGGGTCTGGAACAATGGAGCAAATAGGTTTCACGAGCAGGGGACGACCTTGTTCAGAATCTTGAGACGCCATTGTTAACAATTCGCAGAGATTACAAAGAAAGTTCAAGAGACAGAGAGAAAGCTTGAAGGTTCGAAATTCAAATTGGCAGGTAAAATTGTCAAAATTGGTAAAGTTTACCTTTTATATTGACGGTTACACGGTAATCGAAGGCGGCACAATTAATTCACAGTAATGATGGTGAATTGGAAGAGGCGTTGTCCGATTTTGGGTCTAAATATCCTAATCAGAGTGGGTTTATATCTGTTGGGCTTCCCATTTTTATCTCTGGTATCCATTAGGACCGACTTAAGTGGGTTTTGATGAGTTCCATTTTGGGCCTCTCGTGACTTATCACAATTCGTTATATCATGGATCCATATTATTTATAGTCTCCCATTAAACCCCCTGTTTAATAAAAGACTAGGGGGCAATGTTGGGCCATGCTCCTTTTCCTTGTTGGACCAGACTTAATGGGCTCTTCCCTTGAGTTATGATTATTTTTTTCCTAGTGGACCGGATGCTTTGGGCCCAATTATTTGATTTGTTCCATTAAGTCCGTTTGAATTGGATCCGGTCATATGGGTCATTTCTATTTTGTTTGGGCTTACTTATCGAATTAGCCCATTATGCATATTTCCTCTTAACCCAGCTTTGACCGGTAATCATTACTCAAAATAATAGTTGACTATTATGTCTGCCACCTTTCTATATGACATTAATGAGGATGGGACTGGGAAGACGAGCGGTGGCAAGGGGTGCCAGCAAATATGGAGGCTGGGTGCATACTTTCGGCGGAAATGATCTGAGGTGTGGAAAAAAGGTGTCAGGAGGTGATGGGTGGCACGGTAAACCGGGATTAGAGTTTGCATGGAGTGGGGATCATAAGAAAAAGGTAAGTAACAAAATATTGCACACACCACATAATTATTCTCTCAGGCATTAGACATTTATTCCTCCATTGTTAACCTTGTGATCGCCGATACTGACTCTCACGCCGGAGCTATCCCCCGACGGTCAAGCCGTCAAGCTTTTGGTGTTGACTTGTTGAACTGTGCAGGATATCGGACGTGTCTTGGTGATTGGGACGCGAGGAAAGATCTTGGCGTTAACATTGGCGCTAGAAGGAGGGCCCTCTCTAGTGTCCTGAACATCATAGTTATGATTATACATACTTTATCAAACCCAATAATCAATTTATCTGTTTAACAACAAATAAAACCTTAATTTCTACTTTAAACTAAGTCATATTCATATATATATATATATATATATATATATATATATTCATATGAACTCACTGTGATATATTTCTTCACAATTTACATACATACATAAAGTAATTGATTATAATTATACATAATCTCACCAAAACAGTTTTACAACAACAATCATCATCTAAAGCTATATACACTAGAAATTCATCGTCCATAATTATTTACAGAGAACTTTTTGGAGAAGAAAACTAAACTTTAAGAAAAATAAAATACAAGGATTAATATCCTACCTTTGATTAAGAAGATGATTCTCTAGATTTTAGAAGAAAATAGTTATGATTACAATCTCCTTTTTCCCAATTCTTTTCTCAATTTCTCTAAGTTCTCTCTACTTTTCTCTCTGTATTTTCTTTTTCTTCATCTCTTTTTCTTCAACTGAGTTCTTTCTTCTCTCTAACATACGTACTAGAAAATATAACGTATATAGTAATAATATATATTAATTATATAATATAAATCTAGATATTAGTTATGTAAGTTTTGAAATTTAAAAGTCATAATGCTTGTTTGGCTAATCTTAATAAAATAACCCATTAATCCTTATACCTTGTTTGGTAAGTCTAACTAAAACAAATGGATTAATCCTTATACCTTGTTTGATAAAACACTATTAGATTAAAGACTTAATATGCATTAAGACTTGTTTGGCTAAAACTAAATTAAAGTCCTTTAATTTATTTTGGTAACTATTTTATAGCAAGGTTATTAGTCACACTTTTATTTAATTAAATAATTAATTTAATTAATTCAAATACTAATCTATTAAATTACTTTCACACATAAATTATTATCTCATAATTATAATTTCATTTATAATTATAATTTATTCAACCAACTATCATTTTAAATTACAAATTTCCATTTACAATATTATAATTTATTTAAATCACTATAAGATCTTCAGCTTACTTATTAAATTAAATTGGTATATAATCTCATAACAATTAATTTTCTTAGCTCCTTAATTACTTATTCAACAAATAATTAACTAAACCACATCAACTCAAATTGAACAATTATTTATTTAACAATAAACATATCCATTAAATACTTATATAATTCAATAAATATTTAATATTATAAATAATATTTAATATTTAATTATTTATTCACAAATAATTAACTAAACCACATCAACTCAAATTGAACAATTATTTATTCAACAATAAACATATCCATTAAATACTTATATAATTCAAAAAATATTTAATATTACACTTTAAAATTCTGGAATGTTACATCATTCCCTCCCTAAAAGGATTCTGTCCTCAGAATCACAACTCTAACAAATCATTCGTTACATTTTTCCCTACTTATAAAGATTCTGTCTCCATAATCGAAGACACAGATTAAACAAATAACTCAGTGTATTCTTTCAACATTTTCTCTTCGAGTTCCTACGTAGCTTCTTCAGCGCTGTGGTTCCTCCATATCACCTTCACAGAAGGTATTACTTTATTCCTGAGCACTTGTTCTTTCCTGTCGACTATCTGGATAGAAACCTCTTCATAAGACAAATCTTTCTCTAATTGTAACGGTTCATACTCGATCACATGTTTGTAGTCGGGTTTATATAGTCGTAACACCGAAATGTGAAAAACATTATGAATGTTTTTCAACTCTGGAGGTAGAGCTACCTCGTAAGGCACTTCTCCCATTCTTCGCAGCACTTCAAAGGGTCCAATAAACCTCGGGCTTAGCTTTCCCTTGTTACCAAAACGAATTTTCCCCTTCCAGGGAGAAACTTTTAGGAATACAAAAGTTCCTACGTCGAATGCACGATCTTGTCTGTGTTGATCAGCATACGTTTTCTTTCTGTCTTGGACTGCTACTAATATTGTCCTGATGAGTTTAACAACATCAGCAGTTTGTTGTACCAGTTCTAGTCCTAACAGTTGGCGTTCACCAACTTCATCCCAGCACAGTGGAGTTCTGTACTTTCTGCCATACAGTGCCTCGTAAGGTGGCATGCCGATGCTCGCATGATAACTGTTGTTGTAAGCAAATTCCACCAATGGTAATTGTTCTTCCCAGCTTCCTTTAATGTCCATGACACATGCTCTCAGCATATCTTCCAACGTCTGAATTGTTCGTTCGCTTTGGCCATCTGTTTGTGGATGATAAGCCGTACTTATTCGTAATTGTGTCCCTATGCATTCTTGTAGTTTGTTCCAGAAATTCGATGTGAATCGCGGATCTCTATCGGACACAATTGATACTGACACCCCTTGCCTCGAAACGATCTCTTTACTGTACAATCTTGCCAACTGATCAAGATTGAATCTAATCTTTATTGGTAGAAAGTGCGCTGATTTCGTCAGTCTGTCCACTATTACCCAAATCGCATCGCATCCTCTCTGAGTAGTTGGAAGACCCACCACAAAATCCATGGTGATGTGTTCCCACTTCCATTCCGGTATTTCCAACGGTTGAAGTAATTCGCTGGGTCTTTGATGTTCGACTTTTACTCTTTGACATGTCAAGCATTTCGCTACGCATTCTGTAACATCCCTTTTCATATTCGGCCACCAAAAATGTCGGTGAAAATCTTAATACATTTTCGTGCTTCTTGGATGAATTGAATATTTTGAGCTATGAGCTTCGGTCAAAATTTCTTCTTTCAGTTCTAGCACTGCTGGAACCCAAATTCTTCCCTCGAACCGTAGTAACCCTTCGGTATCGACCTTGTATTTTACATTACCGCCTTCAACCATATTCTCTTTGATTTTCCCACACTCTTCATCTTGTAGTTGAGCATTCTTCACTTTGTCCCCTAAAGTTGGACCCGCTTCTATCTGGAATAGTTGTTCTTCAAATTCTTTTGAAAATTTGATTTCTAACTCCAGATTTGTCATTGCTGAAATGAGCTCCTCCTGAGTTGTTATCAGCATTAACTTCTCCTGACCTTTCTTGCTTAAAGCATCTGCCACCACATTCGTTTTGTCCGAATTATAAAATATTTCATAATCATAATCTTTTATCAATTCCATCCACCTTCTTTGACGCATGTTCAAATCCTTTTGAGTGAAAATATACTTCAAACTTTTGTGGTCTGTGTAGATCTCACATTTTTCTCCATAAAGATAGTGTCTTCATATCTTCAGAGCAAATACAACTGCAGCTAATTCCAAATCTTGAGTCGGATACCCTTTCTCATAATCCTTCAGTTATCTTGATGCATACGCAATAACTTTGCCATTCTGTATAAGAACACAACCCAACCCTTTGTGTGAGGCATCACTATACACCACAAAATTTCCTATATTATCTGGTAATGTCAACACAGGTGCCACACTTAACTTCTTCTTCAAATCTTGGAAGCTCTCTTCACATTTCCCCGTCCAAACGAATTTTACAGCCTTCCTTGTCAAATTTGTTAGCGGAGTGGCTATCTTAGAAAAATCTTGGATGAATCTTCAATAATAACCAGCTAGTCCCAAGAAACTCCTCACTTCTGACGGTGTTCTTGGTTGTTCCCAATTGATTACAGTTTCTAATTTTGATGGATCCACTGAAATCCCATCTTTGTCAATCACATGACCCAAAAATTATACACGATCGAGCCAAAATTCGCACTTAGAGAATTTCGCATACAACTTTTCCTTCCTTAGTGTTTCCAATGTCAAACATAAATGTTCCACGTGTTCTTTTTGAGTTTTAGAATACACCAGAATGTCATCAATAAATACCACTACAAACTTGTCTAAGAATGGTTTAAACACCTTGTTCATCAAATCCATGAACGCATCATGGGCAGTTGTTAAACCAAAAGACATCACCAGAAAATCGTAATGTTTGTACCGAGATCTGAATGCCGTTCTAGGTATATCCTCCTTTCTTACCTTCAATTGGTGATACCCACTTCTCAAATCTATTTTCGAGAAATATTTAGCACCCTTCAGCTGATCAAACAAGTCATCTATTCTAGGCAACGGATACCTATTCTTAATAGTGACCTTGTTTAACTCCCTATAATCAATGCAAAGACGCATTGATCCGTCCTTCTTCTTAACGAATAAAACTAGCGCAACCCACGGTGATACACTTGGTTGAATATATTTCATGTCCAGCAACTCTTGCAACTATACCATCAGTTCCTTCATTTCTACCGGAGCCATTCTGTACGAGGCCTTCGATATTGGTGTTTTTCCCAGTGCCAAGTCGATTACGAACTCAATTTCTCTGTCAGGCGGAAGTCCTGGCAAATCTTCTGGATATACGTCTTCGAATTCTCTCACTATCGATATTTCTTCTAGTTTCATACCCTTCTTCTGAGTATCAACTATGTAAGCTAAATAGCCCACACAACCTTGACTCAACAATTTCTTAGCCTGCATAGTCGTCAGACATTTCATTTGTCTAGGCGACTTGCTACCATGAAATACTACCTTTGACGGAGTTATAAGGTTTACACACTTCTTTTGGCAGTCAATTACCACTCCGTATTTGAACAGCCAATCCATTCCCAAAATTACATCAAATTCCCCGAGTCTAATCGGAATCAAATCTACCAACAAGATATACTCCTTAATGTTCACCCTACAGTTCTTGTATAAGAATCTAACAGGGATTACTTCCTTATTCGTAATTTCTATGTTCAAAGGAATATTTTGTTCTTCTCTAGGCAATTCTAACCTCTTATCAAATTCATCAAATATAAACGAACAAGTAGCACCCGAATCGAATAATACATAAGCATTTATATCATTGATTGGGATAATACCTGACACTACATCTTTTGATTGCACAGCATCTTGCACAGTCATGTTGAAGGTTCTGGCTGTGGGTTTGTTTGATGCTGTAGGTCCTGCAATGGCCCATGTACCTCCATTGTTACCTCTATTGCTTCTGGTTGTCACTCATTCCCTCTTCTTAGGGCATTCACGAGCAAAGTGATCCTTGGATCCGCACGTGAAGCATACATTCTTCTTTGGTTGAGTGTAACTTGGGGCGATGTGACCCTCCTGGCCATAATTGAAGCATACCCACTTCCCCATTAAGCACATACCCTTGTGAAATTTCCCACATGTCGCAGATGCTTCAAACTTTTTGTTTTGCTGGTTACCCTGATGGTTTCCAGCACCCATGTTCCCATTCCACTTCCTCTTCAAGTTGTTATTGTTGTTGTTGTTGTTGTTGTTATTGTTGTTGTTGTTGTTGTTTCCACCGCTACCACTCCCATTCTTAGTCTCATTCTCATTCTTCTTCTTCTTTTTTTCCTGGTTGAACTTTGTCACTGCCTCGCCTCCACCTTCAGCGAGTACTGCTTTCTCCATCACCGCTGCAAATGTCTTCAACTGGAATAGGGATACCCTACTGTACAGCCAGGGCTTCAGTCCCTGTTTAAATATCTTCGCCTTAAGCTCGTCTGTGCTGACCTGATATGGCGCAAACCTCGCCAATTCGTTGAACTTTGCGGCATACTCAGATACCGTCATTGTTCCTTGCTTTAGTTCCAGAAACTGTACTTCCAGCTGACTCTTCGAACTCTCCAGGAAATAGGTCTCGAAGAACAACTCCTTGAACCTATCCCAGGTCATCACTCATGGCCCTTCTCGAGTTTTATTGGCCTGCCACCAATAACTATCTTCTACTTTCAACATGAACGTTGCGAAAGCAGTCTTCTGATCATCCCCTACCCTAGCGACATCGAATACTTTTTCTATCTCCATAATCCAGGTTTGGGCTTCGGCTGGATTCATAGACCCACGGAATTCAGGTGGTCCAACCGCTTTGAAATCCTTAAACGTTGTACCATGGTTTTGTGGTTGATTCTGCAACACTCCTGTCAGTAGTGTCACTAATTATTGAACGGGGTTACCGTCAACATTGTCATTATTGGTAGTTCTCTCATTGTTTCTCTGTCGGGGTGGTTCACGTCTGGGAGGCATTTTCTGTTAAAACAAAACATCTATTAGACTAACTCAGCTTCTCTAAGTATTTTCTAATTAACTTGCCGCCATAAAAGAAATAACCACATAACACATAACATTTTGAATAAAATAACAACTTTTATTTATTCAAAACCTTTTTGGAAAACATAAAACAATAGCATCACTGCTATCTACATTTCTTTCTTGAACTACAAAAGTTTTAGGACAACATCATAGTCATATCCCAAAGGTTACATAACACTTGGGATTTATAATTTATTTAATCTTTCACTCATCGTACAACAACTACGATGTTTTATTAAGATACTTCTTAGCCCTATCACGTTCTTCCTCCATGACTCAAAACATTGTCCTGTGATCTAATACATATGATGGCAGCATCTCGAACTGCATCGGATATCCCATGACCCGATCTTGAGCTCGATTAATTGCAGTTTCAAATGCTTTATCCATCTCTTCCATCTTCATCCTTTTCGCCTGTGAGTTCCTTACTGCTCTTCCAGTTCTTTGATAAGCTTCTTCGTATGCATCTTCAGCTATTACCCTCTTAGTAGCTTCTTCTCTCAGCTTGTTCTTCAGTTCAGCAACAATCTCGATCAATTGTTCTTTCTCTCCTTCAGTCTGTATTAGTTTCTCCTCCGCGTTTTTCAGTCGTTCCTCACGATCCTGGATCTCGTCGTCTTTTTGTGTCATTGCAGTTTGTTGTTCAGCTACTATCTCCTGCAACTCCTCAACTGTATCCTGAAGTTCCACGTTACGGTCATGCACCTCATCTTATATACGGCCAGCTATCGAGTTAAGTGGAATCCTTTCCTCCTCGTCCTCATCATCTTCATCCTCATGTGGTAACTCAATGGGATCCTCCTCATCTGTTTCCACGTCATCATCCTCATCTTCAACTACTGTGACCAACGGGGCTGACTCCCGTGGCAGTAGTTGTTCCCAAATTACTTGAATGTCGCGAGGCTCCTCCTCTATAGGCACTTGATGTAAGACCCCAACTTTTTGAATAAAGATTAAATTTTCTCGAAATATATTTTTGAATATTATGGTGTGGATTTGATATAATGTTATAGTTGTGAGTAATATTAACAAATTTTGCAAAGTACGCAAGTTGTTATATAATATTCGATTGGTCGGGGAATATTCATTTTAACATGGAATATTCGTACAACGGCACAATCATTGGTGGACCCCCCACAACGGAATTATTGTGGGATTGAGAAAACGACAAAAATACTTTATGAAAATAACGACGAAAGTTTTACCGTTAACTGTTGAAACACCTGGTGTTAAAAGTACAGTAATACGCGTGGTTGCATAGTAGCACACGGTATTGCTTATTGATGCTTACGTGAAAAGTCACCTAGTTATACTCAATTATTGCTACAGTAATTGCTGCATCATATCTCTCATATTATTGATTCGATTATTGTCATAGTATCATCTGCATAAAATATTATTTTATTAAATCAATAATTGAGACAACAAAGTTATTCATATTATTAAATTGCAATATTTAAAATGTCTAGAAGTTTTGTCAAGGAGAGGTTTGGTCACCTAATTGCGCGCCAATAGGGACAAATCCTTATTGGAAAGCCCCCTCTTTCCTAAGAATGACCTGGTTGATAAATATTGTGAGTTATAATATTAATGATGAATGTTATTAAAATTGAAGTTGTGTTCGGAGTTGAATTTGGAGACGCGGACGTGATATTTGAGTCCGGAACGATGAAATTAGTAAAAATAGTCTATAAACACAAAATTTTTCGTAATTCACTATTTGGTCAAAAAGTCAACTTTTGACTTTTTCGGGAAAAGTCAAACTTCAAAATTTATATTTTAGATAAAAATGGTTTCATTGTGTTGGAATTATTTGTGTTAGTGAAAATCGACAATTATTTCGATAATAATTGATGTCTGGAGGTTATATTGACCAATCAAGTATTTAACCGGATAAATGAGCAATTGATTGCTATTATTTCACATGATTATAACTATTTATTCACATATGTATACTATTGTTTCACATTCTTGTTACTATTAGGGGAGTTGGTGCAAGATTGATAATACTTGTATGACTAAGTTAAAAATAGAGGTATAGATGGAGGTACTATACTGTAATTCGTATTTTCACATGTCTAGAACTATTGAATCACATTATTTACTATTAGGAGAGGTAGTGCAAGTTTTATAATACTTCCACGACTAAATTAAAAAATAAAGGAAAAGTTGGAGGTATTGTACTGTAATTTTTCGAGCCCCAAAACGTGCAATTATCGAAACTATATTTTTTATATAAATAGAAGCTCATTCATCCTTCATTTCTCACCAATTCACAAAAGCTTTAGAGCGATTATTATAGAGAGAAATTATAGAAAGAAGAAGAGAAGTCCGCTACCTCACTATTACAGTATCCAGTTTTTCTAAAGGTAGGGAGTATTATTTCTTTCTTATCTATGAAGAGAACTTCTGTTATTCCATTCTTTATTATTCTGTTGGAATAACTTGTATACGCGGGATACCCTATACTTGGTGAAATTCTTCTGTTGTTCCATTCTTTATCATTCTGTTGGAATAACCTGTATGTACGTTCTACGCCGGACCTGGTTCCGTCTTTATTATTCTGTTGGAATATCATGTCTGTGCGTTTTACGCCGGACCTGATTTCGTCTTTATTATTCTGTTAGAATATCATGTCTGTGCGTTCTACGCCGGACCTGATTCTGTCTTTATTATTCTGTTGGAATATCCTGTCTGTGCGTTTTACGCCGGACCTGATTTTGTCTTTATTATTTTGTTGGAATATCATGTCTGTGCGTTTCACGCAGGACCTGATTCCATTATTTATTATTCTGTTGGAATAACCTGCCTGTGCAGTCTATCGCATGCCTGGTGATTTCTTTTGTTATTCCATTCTTTATTATACTCAGTTGGTTAAAGTTTCGACTTCTATACTCCATGAAATTAGTGGAATATCCTTGATATTTGCGCTTCATCCAGCATCTTTTCATGGAAATATTATTCTGAGCATTCTTGAATTTTACTCTACAAAGCAGTATCGTGTTGACAATTTGGACGTTATTAGTTCCTGGATAAAATAATTCTTGAACTTGTTTTATTGAATTCTTATATCATTGTCATCATCCTCATGTTTATATTTTGTTGAAAGTCATCTGTGGCCTATAGTGCATAGATGGACTTGGTATAATTATGATAAGGGATTATTCGGAATACTGATAACTAGATCGTTCCCAATAAAGAGGGGGCTTTTCGATAAGGATTTCTCCTTATTGACGCGCAATTATATGACCTAACATTTTTACTCGACAGAACTTTCTAGACATTATCAATAATTTTATCCAATAATATTAATTCAATAGTGTGATTTACTGTGTCATGATGATTATTGAATCAATAATGCAAAATACTATTCAATTATCATTGTAGCAATTATTGCACCAATAATATGAAAGACTGTGCAATTTTACTGTATCAATTATTGAGTGACTTCTTACGTAAGAATCAATAATAAGAAATACTGTGCAATATCGTGTGCCACTATGCAACCACACGTATTACTGTACTTTTATCACCGGATATTTCAATAATTTTTAACGGCAAAAGTTTTATCGTTTTTTAATAAAAAAGTTATTTCTGTCTCTTTCTATATCCGACAGTTATTCCGTTATGTGACCCACCAATGATTGCGCCGTCGTACGGATATTCCCAACAAAAAGAATATCTCCCGACCAAAACGAGTATTCCCCGACAAAATGAATATTTTATGACCACTTGTTTACTTTGCAAAATTTGCACATTTCACCCATAACTAAAGCATTATATCCAATCCACACCTTATTATTCAAAAATAATAATTAGAGAAATTAAATCTTTATTCATAAAAAGTTAGGGTCTTACAACTTCCCCTTCTTATAAAATTTCGTCCTCGAAATTGATGTACGTACCTGGTATGTCGAAGAGGTAAGGATACCTTGTTTTTATATCCGATTCTAACTCCCAGGTCATTTCCTCAATATCATGGTTTCTCCATAAAACTTTGACTTGAGGTATAACCTTTCAGCGTAAAATATGTTCCTTCTTATCCAAGATTTTAATAAGTACCTCTTCATACGTTAAATCCTCTGCTATCTCGCCTGGTTCTAACTCAATAATATGGTTCGGGTCTTTCACATATTTACATAGCCTGGATATTTGGAAAACGTTATAAACACGAGACATACTTGGCGGTAAAGCGAGTCTATAGGCCACAGTTCCTACTCGGTTGAGGATTTCAAATGGAACAATGAATTGAGGGTTGAGCTTCCTTCTATTCCCGAATCTCGTAACTCCTTTTCATGGAGCAACACGTAACAATACATGATCTCCAACATTGAATTCCACGCCCCTTCGATGAAGATCAACATAACTCTTTTGTCGATCTTGTGAGGTTTGTATACGTTTTCGGATCATTTGAATCTTTTTCGTAGTCATGCGTACCAATTCTGGTCCCAACAATGTTGTTTCACCTACCTCGTTCCAGCATACTGGAGAGCGACACTTTCGTCCATACAACGCCTCAAATGGAGCCATGCCTATAGTTGCTTGATAACTGTTGTTGTAGGAGAATTCCACCAATGGAAATTACTTGTCCCAACTTCTTTTGAAGTCTAGAACGCAGAGTCTCAATAGATCTTTAAGAGTTTGAATAGTCCTTTCTGATTTCCCATCCGTTTGAGGATGATATGTAGAACTAAATCATAAATCAGTGCCCATAGCCTTTTGTAAACTGACCCAAAATCGTAAAGTGAATCTTGGGTCTCGATTAGAAACTATAGATACTAGTATGCCATGCAATCTCACAATCTCATTTATGTATATACGAGCAAGACATTCAAGTGAACAAGTTTCTCGTATAGGCAAGAAATGAGCAGACTTGGTTAATGTATCGACAATGACCCAAATTGCATCTATACCTTGAAAAACCTTGGGAAGACCAGTAACGAACTCCATGTTAATGTGCTCCCACTTCCATTCTAGAATCTGAAGTGGTTGCAATGGAACTTTTGGTACTTGATGCTCCGCCTGGACATGTTGACAAGTTAAACATCTCGAGATAAACTCCAC
The DNA here is from genome assembly GCA_020205505.1 of Panax japonicus. Taxonomy (NCBI): domain Eukaryota; kingdom Viridiplantae; phylum Streptophyta; class Magnoliopsida; order Apiales; family Araliaceae; genus Panax; species Panax japonicus. The sequence continues at coordinate 36,030,387 of CM035091.1, forward strand.
GATCTCTCGCTTCATATTGCTCCACCAAAATGTATATTGAAGATCACGATACATTTTAGTACTTCCAGGATGGATTGCAAATGGTGTGTTGTGTGCCTCCATCACGATTTTTTATTTCAAATTAGAATCTTTAGGAACACAAAGTCTGGAGTTAACTCAAAGTATTCTTTCTTCATCGATTCTTGCTTCTGGAACAACACCTTCTTGTACTTTCTTATTCATATGCATCAGCTCTGGGACTGTGACTTGCGCAACTTTAACTTTATCGGTTAAAGTCAGTTTTACTCATATATTTTCCATTATCACGTGGGTCCCTGAAGTCTTTAACTCTATCTCCATCCTTTGTAAGTCATCCAAAATGAGTCTTTGTGTTAACAACATCGCACTCGTACCCGCATATGATCTTATACTCAACGCGTCAGCTACCACGTTCACTTTTCCAGGATGATATTGAATGGTATGGTTGTAATATTTCAATAGCTCGAGCCAATGTCGTTGACGCATGTTGAGTTCATTTTGGGTGAAGAAATATTTGAGGCTTTTATGATCTGTATAGATCTCCACTTTGTCCCCATACAGTTAATGTCTACATATCATCCCTACACTACGGGCCAAGGATATTCATTAGTATCATGTCCACAAAGTATTCTTGCACTACGGGCCAAGAATATTCGTGTAATCATCAATGGTCATGATCATACCGAATTATCTGTGGTCATAATCATACCAATCTACAGTCCATCTATACACGTAAGCTAAAGATGACTTTCATCACAATATAAGCATGATGATGATGACAATGATATAAGAATTCAATTAAAAGAAAGCAAAAGATAATTTTTAAAGATTTATAACTTAATTTATCCAGAATTCAATAATATCCAAATTGTCAACATGATACTGCTTTGTGGAGTAAAATTCAAGAATAATATCCATGTATCAAAAATAATTTGGATAGAAAAGAAATAATTTTTTTGGTGAATAGTAACCCATAAATATTCCAATGAGACGATAATAGATGAAGCGCAAAACTCAAGAATATTCCACTAATTTCAAGGATTATATTAGCAATACTTACCATAGTAAGTTTAGATTTAAGAATATGAAAGAAATTATTTACGAAACTGCAAATGGATTTTCACCTGTCATACGGTACGTAATCCGCGTAGACATGTTATTCCAATATATTAAAGGATGAATACGAAAAATAGTATTCCTTATGAATTTGATTGCGCTCATGAATATTACAAACCGAATAGTGACATCATAGTCAAAGCTTTACGCGAATTATTAATTGTTTTAATTTTATATGTATATTGATATGTGTTTAGGACAAATTTTTTGGGCATAATTTGTTGTATAAAATTATTTTTTTATAAAAAAAAAATTCGCGAAATCTCCATACTGTTTTCTTTTGCAACGAATCACGTTAATATTATATATATTATCAAATTTTTTTCAAAAACTGATCTTGTGTTACTATATATATATATATATATATATATATATATATATATATATATATATATATATCATAATAGATTAGGATCATATATAGTCATACTATATATATAAAGCAACTTTGCATCCTGATCATACATATATATATATATATATATATATATATATATATATATATATATATATATATATATATATATATATATATATATATAATATTCTTAATTATTTTAATCTTAAAATAAAAATTTTATTTAACTAATTAAATTTTAATCTTAAAATTAGATTTCATGCTAACTAATTAGAGTTGGAATTGGATTCTATGATAACTAATTGGAGTTGAAATTGGATTCCATATTTTCTTAAATAAATGAGTTTTTTTAAATATGAAATAAGATTTCGTATTATTCAAAATAAAAGAGTTTATTTGTGAATAGGAAAGAGAATCCTTATTCCCTTAAATAAAGAAGTTTATTTAGATATGAAATAAGATTTCATATTATTCAAAATAAAGGGGTTTATTTGTGAATAGGAATGAGAATCCGTGTTTCCTTTAGAAAGGAGTTTTTTTTTGTTTTACTTGGAATTGGATTCCATAATTAATAAAAATAAATGAGTTTATTTTGATTAAAAAATTTGATTAAAATAAAATAGTTTATTTTATTCAAAATTGGATAATTTAAAATAAAAGAGGTTTATTTTGATTTAAATTTGAAGAACTAGAGATCAAGGAGCAAGGAGCGCTTGAAAACCCGTTTGTAATATAGCCCAGGTTTAAATGTAATAGTTATATTTAAATATTAATTCTTGCACCCCTTGGGTTTGACCTTTTGGTTCACTTGGTGGCTCTAGTGAGCCAAGCTAGAATAAAAGTCCACAATCAATCTGGGTAGAATATAGTATTCTATGTGCATGCTTATACTATATGTGTGTGTGTGTGTGTGTGTGCATGCGTGTGCATGTGTGTTAAACAAGATGAGACAAATTAATAACAAACCCCTCAAAGATTTTATATTAAGTCCTAAGCGTTCAAAGATATTTGGAATATCAAACGTCGCCTTCTAGCATGATAAAAAATAATAGAGTATCAATTAATTATTATAAGTTTGTTATGTCACCACAAGGCTTATCTTAATTTTTTGAGATGTTAATTTTATCACATTTGATGCTTATAAAGAAAATTGAACAATGTTATTTTGTTGTCACCACAAGGACAATGTTTTTCTTTTTTGAATATATGGAAGTGCTAGGTTGGACTTAACTTAGATAATTTTAATTCGGATGTGCCACCACTTAATTAAAATAATCTAAGAGGCAAAATAAAAAGAGTTACATGATGATGTAATTGACAAGAGTTGTCTACCTATTTATTTATATATATATATATATATATATATATATATATATATATATATATATATATATATATATATATATATAGTTTGTTGTGTCACCACAAGATTATATACATTTGAAATGGGATCCTTATTCTCACTAGCAAATATTTAATTAGATTTTGTCGAACTATATAAGTTAGGGTAATATAGTTTGATAAAAATAGTGGGAGATACCAATTTAAAATAAGACCTAAATTATTTTGGTAATTAATAAAAGAATGTATGCTAAAATATTGTTAATTACAAATTCATCTACAGAATTTTATAATGTCTAAATTACTATCACTATGAAGCATATTAAATGCTATTTAACTGGACCAAATTAAATGGATTGGTTAAGGAATTTGAGAATAGTTCTCATGGCTGAAAAACTATTTTATGTCCTTAATACGCCTATCCCTGCAATGGTTGCAGACAATGCCTTTGAGGAAGAGATTGCTACTTTTAGAAAGTGACAAGATGATGCATAGTTGGCTTAATGCATCATTCTCGCATCCATGAGTAACGTGCTTCAGCGTCAGCATGAAACTATGGATGCTCCTACTATATTCCTGCACATCAAGTAGTTGATGGTGAGGAAAGTAAGACTGATAGATATCAGATATCTAAGGAGCTCTTCTGATCTAGAATGACCGATGACACTACAATACAAACATAAGTCCATTATCAATTTGATTGAATAATTAGGACAACAGGTTTTGTCATGGATGGGGAATTGTGCTAAGATTTGATCTTACACTCACTCACAGACTCCTTCCACAATTGTTGTGAATTTTTCATATGAACAAGCTAGATATCAGCTTCGCTGATTTGTTTAACATGTTAAAAAATATTGAGAGCCACTTTTCAACCAAGAAAGACCAAGTCTTAGTGGTAGGGGTTAAAGGATCTTCTAAAAGGAAGAACGATTCTAAGAAAGTAAATAGAAAAGGAAAAAACAAAGGATAATAAGAACAAAACGGATACGGATAACAAAGGAGTTTGCTTCCACTGTAATAAGCCTGGACACTGGAAAAGAAACTGCGAGAAGTATCTTGTAGAGGCTAACCAGAAGAAGCTTAGTGAAGCTTCGGTTACAAATATAGTTTTTGTTCATGATTAAAATAAATTTTTCTTTAGGTCAAGGTTCTACTTGGGTATTGGATACCGACTTTGGTTTTCATAAATATAGATTTATGAAGGGACCAAACAGAAGTAGAAAGCTAAACAAAGATAAGTAATCCTATGTGTGGGAAATGAAGCAAAGGTTGCTAAATTAGCCATAGGAACTTATTGTTTAGCATTGCCTACGAGCAAGTCTATTAAGTCAATAAGTTGTTATTGTATTCCAGTTCTCGTTAGAAACATTATTTTCATTTTGTTGTTAGACAATGAAATCTTTGGTATTATATTTAAGAACAATTGTTGTTCTATTTATAATGATAATGTTTTGTATAGAACTTGAATATTACTTAATGGATTTTGTATACTTGACTTACGTGAAAAATTATTTTGCAAATTGAACAAACTAGTATAAGAAAATGAGATGATCATTCAAAGAGTTGAATGTTTATATTTGATGAAATACAAATATGAATTATTTGAAAGGTTCAAAGAATTCAAAAGTGAAACTAATTTGAAAAGTATTAAGATTCTTTGATTAGATCGAGGAAGGAATCTTGTGCAATAAGTTTCTAGATCATCTTAAATGGTTTTCTAACAATGGACGCATCTTGATACGTAATAATTAATTGATGTATCTGAAAGGAAAAATCGTACCTTGTTAGATATGGTGCGGTCTATAATGATTTTACCGACATTCCAGTATCCTTCTAGGGTAATGTCCTAGAAATGGCTGCATATCTACGAAAAGGTAACCTCAAAATCTGGCCACAAGACTCTATAAAAGTTATGGACAGGAAGGATTCCTAATTTTAAGTATGGTAAGGTAAGGGGTTGTCCAACTTATGTGAAAAGGTATCCAAGGAAAAACTTGGGACAAGATTTGACAAGTACAGATTTATGGGACATCCTAAAGTAAGTTTAGGGTATATGTTCTATAATCCTACTTAACAAAAGGTGTTTGTTGTGAAACACGCTACCTTCTAAGATTAAGATGTTTATCATTGAAGGAGTTAGTGGGAGGATAATAGAATATTGAAGAGTTCAAGAAGCACAAAAACACTACAAGTCAAATAAGAGGAACTTGTAGATAGAACTATTGTACCACAACCGAATCGTAAATCTGGAATAGTAACAAAGATACCTTAGAGGTATGGATTCATCATAGATGATGATGATGAGGTACGTATCATAGAAGATGATGATCCAGTTATATACGATGAGTTAAGATTTGCAGACACTCAGAGAAATTGATTGAAGCAAGCTTCTCAAAAATGAAACATTCGTTTTGATGAAATAATCAAAAGAGTTTTATTTAATCAAAAACAAGAATGAACCCAGTGTGTACAAAAGGTCAGTGGAAGCATCGTGACATTCCTAGTAATATATGTTGATATACTACTGATAAGGAATGACATACCAATGCTATAATCAGTAAAGATTAAGTTGTCTAAACATTTCTCTATGAATGATTTGTGAAGAGTATCTAAATTGGGGATGCTCGATTTAACCCAAAGAACGTATATTAATTTGATGTTAAAGTTTTTTAGTATATCAAACTCCAAGAGTTATCTCATGTTGATGAGCCATGGAGTGCATCATTCATAATAGTCCCCATAAACTTCTAAAAGAGAGATCGCATAAGTAACTATCATGTATACAATGAAATATATGAGACCTGATGTTGATCGGTCATATTCTAGAGAAGATCACTGTAAGACAATGAAAAATATCTTAAAGTACTTAACCGACACTAAGGATGTGATTGAAATTTATGGTGGGTCTAAATTAAAACTAGAGGGCATAACAGACTCAAGTTTTTTAGACAGACCAAGATGACAGAAAATCCACTTTAAGGTAAAACGTTACCTTGTACGGTGGTGTAGTGAATTGGAAAGGTTTCAAATAGAAAAGAGTTGCTGGTTTAGTGATAAAGACAAGGTATATAGCTATAAATGAAGCTGCAAGTTAATTGTTTGGATGAAAAGTTCATCACAAAACTAGGAATAGTTCCTAAGTCTCATCTTGGATCTAAACATCTGTTATGGCACTTTCATTTGATTATAGGAATCATTGAAAGAGGGGAAATCACTATAGAGATAGCGGACTCTTAAGAACAACATTACATATCCATTAAATAAAGCTTATCCAACAGCAAGATAATCGTCACTTAGAGAAGAAGGGTATGGGATACCATGGCGATTGAATTTTGTGTAAGTGGGAGATTGAAAGTAGTATGCACACAAGCCAATAATTTTTGATGATAAAACATATAATTTTTAAAAATCTTATTCATTTATTAATAAAAATTATTAATTTATTAAAGGCTTTTAATTATCTACATGAAGCTGCTTTATAATATCTGATAAACCCATAGTTTTAAGCAATGCTTTTAGAATAATGATGATCATTCTAATGAGATCTAAATTCTTAGAAAGTTTAAAACTAAAATAGTTTCCAATAGTTGGATTACTAAATTGGGATTAGTGAATCTGGATAGATTGGTACATACGTTGCTTGCTCATTGGATGATGATGACTGATCTTATGATCATTTGTGTGGAGACACTAAAACAAGTATGTAGGTGCTTATTAGAGAATAAGTTCACTGAATGTGGCTCGCTAAGAAATACCTAATGGAGTTTTACTTGCCTGTCAATAGGAATTCCTGTAGTGATAGTAGTACAAGTGATCCTTGGACTTGAGATCATCATAGTATCTTGTGTATGATGTGTTATACTTTGACTTATTTCTTAAGACCCTTAGGGTATATCAAAGGGTATGCTTGAGTATAATAAGTTGTACATGGAGATAATGTATGATCAATAAAGAATCTACCACTTCTAGTAAAAGAAGAGAAATGTCCTATGTGATTCGATAAATGACAACCCAGTAGTCCTTGGCCTAGACAGAATAAAATTAGAAAGGAGTTTCTCATTTACATTATTTGGAGTTGTGCATTTAAGAGTGAAAATACATATAATTAAATAAAATAAGACTTGACAATAATTTCATGTCTTATATTTAATTGGAACATTGTATGGTGGAAGAATTGAATTGTACGGTAACTATTTACTCAAAGGTTCTTTTATGATTAATGTTGAAATCTATATTATCTTAAAAGTTGTTGATCACTAGGGAGACTTATCCTTATTGTAGAATAAATATTATTTATTTAAGTAAATTAATATTTTAATTTATTTATTTAAATAAGATTAAAATTGTTCTAATTGATTTATTCACAACCGGTTTAATATGGAGAACATAAAGGGTCACACCATAAAAGGAATAATAATTATTTAAGAAGGTAATGACATAATCGTAATAATAAGTTAAGTATATTTAATTTAATCTATGGTGATAAAATAAATTAAATAGCTTAATATTTATTATTTAATATTTTAAAAATATTAAATATAAATTAATTAGAGGAGTCTTATTATTATTATTACTATTATTATTATTTAATTCCTAAAAGAGTTTAGGAATTAATTAATAAAATACTCTCATATATCCTAATAAGATTAAGAGGCTAATTAATTAAAAGAGTTTAATTAATTATTCCTAATAAGATTGGGAGCCTAATTAATTAAAGGAGTTTAATTAATTAAAATAAAACTTAATTTCTTAATTGTTAAGGAGGGTTGCCTACATCTATAAATAAGAGAAGTCTTATTATGGGTGGTTGTTGTTGACTTTTTCACAACAGACGTAATTCCAATAGTTGGGAGAGTACACTATTTTCTATGAGAGATAGAAAAATTAGGATTTTTCAAAACACCCATTTTCTTGAATCTTTCTTCTTCCTTGGTGGATCACCTTTAGAGGCCAAACATTTGGGTGGCTAACATTGATCAAAGGAAGGAACCAAATCCGGTAGATTCAAGTTGAACGCGAAAAGGATTTGGAGGTGAACTTGTACCTGAGGAAGCTCGAATCTTGAAGGGTATGATTCTTGTTCTTTATCTTTTCGTTTAATTAATAATTGTGCATAAAGGATGATCCGGGTATATGGTTTGTAAAATTTTAAAACTCTATTTTATCACGTTTCCGCTTACTTTGAGTAATTTGATTGCGTTCATGAATATTACAAACCTAACATCTTCACCATTCCAAATGGTGTATTTCTATATAATAGTGTGATCTATGTCCCGCATTGACAACTGTAGAGCCTCATTATCCTAATCCACCCCTACAGCCAAACAGAGCCGAGTAATGACCGAAGCATGTGGAATTCCCCCTGAAGTACTCCCCCTCATGTATCACAACATTGATTGATTTATGATATGTCCGATATCAATTTCTTTCCCTTTCAGTATGCCATAAAGTAATGTGGCTCTATCAGTCGTGACATTGATATGATGGATGGTAGGGAGTATGATCATGCAAATGAAGCTGTTCTACGCCTTTGCATATTGACTCAACGTGGTCTGTGGGAAGTGCACCTTTCTATTTGTTCTAGCTTTTGTTGTCCATTTTTTGCCCGGTTTGCACAGCTCCTTAATCAGCTTATCCAAATCAGTTTTAAATCTCTATGATTCTGCCCAATTTGTAGAACCAGATGGCAGAGTGTCGACATGAAAGAGTTCATTGATTGCTTGCTTAGTGTACTGTACTTTCTTCCCTCACACATATGAAATGCCATTCTGTGTTTCTCGAGTATTGGCATAGAAATCTCTCACTAATGTCTTTGGGGCAGCCACTAGCTTGGCTACCACTAGAGCCCATCCATGTGCCAAAATTTGCTCCTTCAGTTTCCCATCTTCTCTTCAAGGCTTGAAACCCCTATCTGGTATGAACGATTTGCCTACTAAGACATCCAAATAATAGTGTTGGGTAGAGAGGTTCACAAACCTAGAAGTGTCCAAAATGTCTCTGCTATTGCCTTCTCCCTCATGTTCACTGCTAGACGATGGAGATGGGGTTTGAATTCTTTTGGGTGCCATTATTTGAGCAAGGTGAATGATGAATGTACTGGCAAGAGGAACCCTAACCACTCTTTGAACTTTGATAAAATAGATTATGTGCAAAACCAAAATCTCCTTCACTATTGTCAATAATTCGGGACTTGCTTAAGCAGTGAAAAAACTAGGGTTTATGGTGGAGAGAGAGAGAGAGTGGTGGTGGGATGCAATATGAAGGTTATAGGTGCTTAGATTGGATTTCGAAGAGAGGGAAGTTGTTATTTGTAGCTCTGTGGTGCTCGATTTTGAGAGAAAGAGAAAGTCAAGAGTTTGAATGAGATGGCTGATATGTGTTGATCCGGTTCCTTATATTTTTTTTAAAACGGGCTTCAGGCCAGGGCACAACTGCGCCAATTTTGACTTAGAGGTGGGGGGTGTAGCTACGCTGTGTCATATTCTACTCTATCATGAGGAGCAGATGTGCCAGTTTTGGCCTACGCATGGGCGCAGCTGCGCTGCCCTCAGCCCCGGTTCTGATTAATTATTTCCAATTTTTTTGTTTTGTAATGATATGGCCTGGTGTTTTTAATTTTCCCACTGCAGCCCAATTGATTATTCCTGGAAAGGATCAAAATGAACTATCAAACCTTATTTAATCCTAACAAACACTTGCTACCAAAATTTAATTAACTATATTAATAATGAACTTATTAATCAAAGTAGTAAGAATTAAACAAATGGGAAGGAAAGTGATAGAATGTAGGTAATGGACAATTAAACGAATAGGGAGAGAGAGATTTAATGGGGTGCCTCCCATCGAGCGCTCGATTTATAGTCCGTTAGCTGGACTCTTTTCTTGACATCGCTATCTGATTCCTCTATGATAAGCTAGGAACACTCCATCCATTAGAACTGTAGTGTGCATTGGGAGGTTCCCCTTCGTGAGAGTCTTTGAATTAAAGCCACCTAGCATATTTCTTGTACATGATGTTCCCATTTCCATTGCATAGCTAAGTGCTTCGTCCTTTGTATTTGTGAATAGATTTTTGCATCAAGTCATGAAAAATACAACAGGCTTTTCTTCTTATATTTTCTCTTCCTTAGACCACCATAGTTTGTAAAATGCCTCATTATCATAAAGATCTTTGCTTTTGGTGTGACTACCAAGGGGACATGGGTGTGCAAAATTCACTGGATTTTTTAAATCTGGCTGAGAAGGCACTTGGGGTATTATAAAAGTCAGCTCATATTCTTCATTTTCCATATCCCCAATTTTCTCCTCAATGTCCACTTCTTTCATTTCATCTAGTGGCATGTACACTTCTGGCTCTCCTTCAGTTTCATCATCCATGTCATAACACCAATTGTTTTGAGGACAATTGTTCAAGGCTTCGAACATTTGATCCATCTGATTCTAAAGATTTCGAATTAACATCTCTTGCTCAATCCTCTTCTCATCAGTTGACGCTATAAACTTGAACCACCAATCCTCTAGTCTTGAATTATCTTTTTAAGTTTCGAAATCCATGTATTGAGGACCATTCATTGAGGGATTAATGAGTTGTTCCATCTGTCTATTAAGATTTTGGCTTGATAACTCCTGAATCATCATCATCTCTTCCTAATCTACTATGATCTTTGACATGAATTCCTTCAACTTTAAATTTTTTTCTTGTTGCATTGGAGGTGGATATGAGAAGTCCGACATGTATGTTGGATTTGGAGCGTAGTATTGGTCTTGATAGTTATAGCTCCATGAAGAATCTGAGTGATACTGTAAGACCCCAACTTTTTTTTGAATAAAGAATAATTTTTCTCGAAATATAATTTTGAATATTATGGTGTGGATATGATATAATGTTATAATTGTGGGTAATATTTGGAAAATTTTGCAAAGTAAGCAAGTTGATATAAAATATTCGTTGCGTCAGTGAATAATCGATTGGTCGAGGAATATTCGTTTTAACAGGGAATATTTGTACGACGACACAATTATTGGTGGACCCTACAACGGAAGTATTGTCGTAGTTAGAAAACGACAGATATATCTTTTTATAAAAATAACGGCAAAAGTTTTACCGTTAAACTGTGGAACTACTCGGTGGTAAAAGTACAGTAATACGCGTGGTTGCATAGTAGCACACGATATTGATTATTGATGCTTACATGAGAAGTCACTTAGTTATACTCAATTATTGTTACAGTAATTGTTGCATGTTATCTCACGTTATTTGATTCAATTATTGTCACATTATCATCTGCATAATATTTTATATTATTAAATCAATAATTGAGACAACAAATTTATTTATATTATTATTTGCAATATTGACAATATTTAGAAAGTTCTATCGATCAGAGGTTTGGCCACCTAATTGCGCGCCAATATGGAGAAATTTTTATTGGAAAGCCCCCACTTTCCTGGGAACGATCTGGTTATTAAATATTGTTAGTTATAATATTAATGATAAATAATTGTTAAAGTATTAAGAATGTGTTTATTGAAGATAAGTGAATTATAAAAGTTAGAGGGGAAAATGCAAACTTAGAAAACTTTAGGGGTATTAAGTGTAATAAGTTAAATCAATCTGGACCATTGGTGGTGGTTTTAATAGTAAATCAATCTGAACCGTTGATGGTGGTTTTAAAAGTAAATCAATCTAGACCGTCAGTGGTGGTTTTAAAAGTAAATCAATCTGGACCGTCGGTGGTGGTTTTAAAAGTAAATCAATCTGGACCGTCGGTTGTGGTTTTAATAGTAATCAATATGGACCGTCCGTTCTAATAGTGAATCAATCTGGACCGTTCATGAATTAGTTACTATTTAGTCCATTCTCCTATAAATAGAAGCTTAATTCTTTTTTTCATTCTCACCAATTCAATGAGATTCACAAGAGACACTATAGAGAGAGAAACTATAGAGAGCAAGAAGAAGAGTATTCCGCTACTTCACTTTTGCAGTATCCAGCTTTCTACTAAGGTAAATGGTATTATTTTTTTCATATTCGTAAGGAATACTATTTTTTGTATTCATCCTTTAGTATGTCGGAATAATCTGTCTAAGCGGATTACGTACCGGATGACAGGTGAAAATCTATTTTCAGTTTTTGTATGTTAATTCTTTTCATATTCTTAAATCTAAACTTACTATGGTAAGTATTGCTTTTATAATCTTTGAAATTAGTGGAATATCCTTGAGTTTTTCGCTTCATCCAGTATCACTTTATTGGAATATTGATATGAACTTTCTTATTAAATATCAATATTTTCACCCGAAGTACTATTCACAGGGTACTATTCATGGGTTACTATTCACCCAGTTACTATTCACTATAATATTATTCACTCGGGTATTCAGGGCACTTTTTATGCCAGAATACTATTTATGAGTTACTATTCACTCAAATATTATTCACTCGGGTATTTGGGGCACTTTTCATGTCGGGTTACTATTCATGGGATACTATCCCAAAGTACTATTCACATGGTACTATTCACGGGATACTATTCACCGAAAAATTTATTTCTTTTCTGTCCAAATTATTTTTGATACATGTATATTATTCTTGAATTTTACTCCACAAAACAGTATCATGTTAAAAATTTGGACATTATTGAATTCTGGATAAATTAAATTATAAATCTTTAAAAAATTATCCTTTGCTTTCTTTTAATTGAATTCTTATATCATTGTCATCATCCTCATGTTTATATTATGATGAAAGTCATCTTTGGCTTACATGCATAGATGGACTGTTGATTGGTATGATTATGACTAGGGATAATTCGGTATAGTCATGACCATTCATGATTATACGAAAATTCTTGGCCCGTAGTGCAAGAATAATTTGTGGACGTGATACTAATGAATATCCTTTGCCCGTAGTGTTGGGATGATTCGATGATGTGATTTATTTATTAAGCTGAGTCCCAATGATAAAGTTAATGATAAACTTTTTAAATCATAGAAGATAGTAGATATCATGCTCTACTTAACTGTTCTAATGGATTGCTTGTTCCGCTGCAGTTAAACTTTTTGTCTATTATATTCTATCAGCTTAACATTGTTGAAGGCTAATGATAACTTATTCTGCATTATCTTAGTCATAATATTTCTTACTGGGCTAGTTGAGCTCACCCTTTTACTTCCATTGTTCTCTTCAGGAAATGAGAACGTAGCCGGAACTAGTTGGGGAACGGAGTGATGGCCCAAGATAGTGTTATAGTAGTCCTCACTATACTATAAAATAGTGTGCCAATAAATGTAATGAGGACTCCATTTGAGTTTGGATATTGTCTAGAAGACAATATTCGTGTAAAAACTCTCAGCTCTTGTTGTATAGTTAAGTTTGTATTTGTATTCTGTACAGGTTATTCCAACATAATAATAAAGAATAGAATAACAACCCTAACGAGTATTGAAAGAAAATAACTCTCTTCATGAATACGAAAGAATAATACCCCTTACATTAGAAGAAAACTGGATACTGGAATATTGAGGTAACAAACTTCTCTTCTTCTTTCTCTCTATAATTTCTCTTTATAATAATTGCTCTATAGCTTTAGTGAATTAGTGAGAAATGAAGGAAGAATGAGCTTCTATTTATAGGAAAATATAGTTTCAATAATTGCACATTTTGGGGCTCGAAATATTACAGTATAATACCTTCCTCTTTTTCTTCATTTTTAATTTAGTCCTGCAAGTATTATCAAACTTGCACCACCTCCCCTAATAGTAAATAATGTTAATCAATAGTTCAATCATGTGAATCAATAGTTATAATCATGTGAAAATACGAATTACAGTATAGTACCTCCAATTTTAATTTAGTCATGCAAGTATTATCAATCTTGTACCAACTCCCCTAATAGTACAAGAATGTGAATCAATAGTACACATATGTGTACAAATAGTTATAATCATATGAATTAATAGCAATAGTCATTACTTATAAGTTGGTCAAACTAATTTATAAGTCAGTTATCACTGTTTGAGTATTTAGAAGGTACTTATTTTTTAACTTATAAGTTAGTTTTTAAGTCAAAAAATTACGTAACTATTTGTGACTTATAAGTCATTTTAAAATAAGTTAGTTTAACCAAATACATGGGGCTTAGTTCAAATATGCCAAACACATGAGGCTTAGTTCAAGCTTTCTTCACTCTATCCCATACTTATCAAAGGTTAAAATCTCGTGTATGCTACTTATGCAAAGTTTTGGGCCAACCAAGTGCACAAGTTCTAGATTCAAAGGTATGAGAATGTTTTTTATGATATGAGTAAAAGACTGAAACAAATAATTTCAACTTCATCATCTCCCATTTGCAACTAAAAACAAAGGCATGTACATATAAAAGGTAAAACTCATCCGCCAGGCATATTTCGATGGCATGTATAACATTTCGACACCGGATGCATCACACGCTAATCAAACCCATACTAAATAGAATGAGAGACGGATAAAACCCACCAGAAAAGAACTCTCTCTTCTTCAAATACCCACCAGAAATTAAAATCAGATATGTAATGTTACAAATAATGTGGTAAAAGTCCTCATTGGCCCATAGTGCATTGATGGAAAGTTGTTGGCATGATCATGACCATTATTGAATACACAAATATTCTTGGCCCGTAGTGCATGGATAATTGTGGTCGTGATACTAAAGAATATCCTTGGCCGTAGTGCAGGGGTGATTCGATGATGTGGATTATTTATTAGGCTGAGTCCCAACGATAAAAGTGATGAAAAACCTTTTAAATCATAAAATATAGTAGATTTTATTCTCTATTTGACTCTTTTAATGGATTGCTTGTTCCGCTGCAGTTAAACTTGATGGTTGTTATATTGTATCAGTTTAACACTGTTGAAGGCTAACGATAATATATTCTGCATTATCTTAGTCATAATATTTCTTACTGGGCTAGTTGAGCTCACCCTTTTACTTTTATTGTTCTATTCAGGAAATGAGAACGTAGCAGGGACTAGTCAGGGAACGGAGTGATGGACCAGATGATAACATTAGTAGTCCTCACTATTCAGTGAAATAGTGGAAAATAAAGGTAATAATATTGAATTTGAATTTGTATATTGTCTAGACGAAAATATTTGTATTAAAACTCACAGCTTATGTTTAGTCGTACTTTACACGACAGTTGTATAATTAACTTGTATTTGTATTCTGTACCATGTATTTGACGACTCAGAATAGGTGATGTATACCTATTTTGGGGGCGTCACACTTGAGGTCCCTCCTCCCTAGCCTGGCTGGATTCTCCGACATTAGTCATCCTGACAACAAAGTTTTAAAGTTTTAATTATTAATCATTACTATTCGACACTCACGAGTACATAATTTAAAATCACATAAGCACATAAGTGTTTTATTACTTCTTTCCTAAAACTCGATAAGAGTTAACTCCACTATCTTTTCAAAGGTTACTTCCTAAGGCTTTTCCCCCACCTAAGGTTCATAACCTAAAGCTTTGATACCAACCTGTGACACCCCCAAATCCAGGTACTTTATTCCCACAGGATTCGATGTTCACTTAATCAAAACATTCATTTCTAACTACCCAATTATAATAAAATTAAATAATCAAAACCTGCCCATACAGGATTAAACTTAAATAAAGATCTCCCAGGTTATCTAACCTTTAATTACAACCATTCAAATACGGAAAATAAAATAAACTTCATTACAATATTTAAATCAAAGTCAGAAAGTAAACTATCAAAACTATTACAAGTCTTCAGTATTTATTCATCTTTCCTTTTCCCTTACTGGTGCTAGGTACGTCACCCGTTTCAACTTTAGCTTTAAGAAATTTTACAGGCAAGAGTGAGCAAAGAAGGCCCACTTGAAATAACAATAAATAAATCTTTAAACTTTTACATCAATTGCCAATATTAGGCTCAATAGAACTGAACAATATATTCTATTAACTGTCTAAAATTTATAACATTCACTGAGGGTCTAATGACCACGAATCATATCAATAGTTATAAGTAATCTTTCAAATTTAACTTTAACAGTCATAAGACTATAAGGACTCCATGAACTTAGGGGGATCAACCCTTCGTACAATGTATTGTGCACAACCATTTCAACGCTAAGCGTAAACCTCTATTAAAAGAGTTGTTCATCTCAGTATTTAGAGTACAAGTCCGCACCAAAGGAAGTTTGGTTTGGATAAGCTTTCAAGATAATTTGGAATTCAACAAACATCAACTAAGGAGTAGTTGAATAAGACCAATAACACTATACTATAGAATAATCGTGATTGAATCAATCATAGTAACTAAAATCATGCTTTAGGAATAATCTAATAGCATACAATTTGAATAACTATAGCATACCTTGCTTTGAACAATACTAAGCCAAGGTTAATTAGAATTGAATACTAAACATACATGGCAATTCAGTTACGCATGTTAATCAATAATTGAAATACAAGAATAACTTGTTCAACATCAAACCAAAGTTTAGACAACTTACATCATTATAAAGTAATCGAATTGAAAACAATAATTAGCTCAATAAGATAAAGGATTAGAAAACTTGCCTTGCTCGTAAACTAAATCGAATCAATTTGAATCACAATATCCTATATACATATGTCATCGTGACATAGTTAGTCATTATCACATAACTAATACATTCATCATATAGGTTTGATTATTTAATCACATAATCAACTTATAACACAAGTTAATCCTTAATAACATAATTATTCATAATATAGAAATACTAAAATCTATATTTTACAGTCCTACTATCATCACATATTGTTTCTTAAAATTTTGTGTACAAAAAAATACACTGTTAGACCATTCTGCTAACTCGCGCTGCGACGCCACAATTTACACTGTGGGTCGCGCTACGGCGTGGTGATGGCGCTGCGGCGCGATGAATATACTACGAAGCCGCACCGCGGCACCAATAACGTAGTGCTGGGCCGTGGCGCGGCGCAAAACTCCAGTATCGACTGACAGCTTCGGCAACAGTACAAGAAAAAGTCAATTTGGCCTACAAGCTCATTTTTAATAGACTAATTCACATGCAATTCCTACAAAAACTTCATGTAGACAAAATTCAAGAACTTCTAACATGTTTCTACTCATAAATTAACATAAACATCAAATATACAACACCCAATTTCAATGTTTTTGGCAAAAACTCCATTTTTAATATTTTTAATGGAAGTCAACACTGTGATTTTGTTTTTCAATCAAAACAGTAAATTCAAAACACCATAGTTATGATTATACATACTTTATCAAACTCAATAATCAATTTATCAGTTTAACAAAAAATAAAACCTTAATTTCTACTTTAAATTAAGCCATATTCATATATATATATATATATATATATATATATATATATATATATATATATATATCCTCAATCTCTTTTCTTAAATTAGATATATCTAATTTTAAATTAGAAATTTCTTTCTTAAGCTTATTAACTTCTTGATTTAATTCTGGGAGAGTAACTTCTTTAACTGGGGACTTAAATCTTTCAAGAATTTTATTTAGACTGAAAATAGGTTTTTCTTTGGCTCTAAGAACCTTGTCATTGACTTTTTTATCTTTAGTTAATAAATCTTTTAACTGTTTCAGATACTGAGTTTTTAATTCTGGATCTGTAATTTTACTAATTAAATCAACTAATAAAGAACTCTCTTCCTCATCTTTGGTGAGTACGTTAATTCTTTTACAACAGTCTTTATTACAATTATCAGCGCATATAGTAACTTCATTTTCTGAATCAGAATTACTATTAGATGAATTATTGTTGGAAGATTCTGGGATATCAGAAGCTTCATTGTTACTGCTACTATTACTATTATTTTCAATTCTCATTAATTCTAGTAGCTGTTCAGTATCTTCAGTTGAAATATTTAACTGAGCTAATTTTTGTTTGACTCTACATTCATTCTTGTAATGACCCTTTTGTCCGCAGTTGTGACAGACAATTTTACTCTTATCATATTTCTTTGATTTATTAAATGATTTTTTCTTAGATGACTTAGGTTTATTATAGTAAGTATCTTGATTATTACTTTTGCTATCTTTTTTGTGACTATATCGTTTTTTACGGCGTTTGTGACTTTTATGTGACTCAATATGTTTATCTTTATGCCTATGCTTTCTTCTAGAGGGAGCAATCGGTGGTAAACCATATTGTTCACAGAATGTGCCTAACTCATATTTAGCTTTATTTTTATCTTTTCGAGCTTGTTTGGCTAACTTAAAGTCAATACACATTTTTAATCCTATTTTTTGAATATGACTGATAATATCACCATAGGTTAAATTATCATAGTCAATAAATCCTAAGTCTTTGCTTAATTCTTCTCTTACTTTGTGGGCAAATAAAGAAGGTAAACCATTAACAAATTTTTCTTTCCAAAATGGTTTATTACTATCATTTCTCATCATAACTCTAGATGTAAATACAAATCTACATTGAAGATGGGATTACCTTCATTATCTCTTTGAATAGCATGAATAATGGAAATTCTGATGTCTTCAGTGAGATGTTTCTCCCACCAAGACCTGAGAATACCAGTAAATCCACTAACTAATAATTCAACAATGTCTGGTTGAGATAAAGTGTTGAACTTAGTTATATAACTGTTTGCTACCATTGACATGTGATTGAGTTTATTAAGAATTTCTTGTTCACTAAATCCGTCTATATTCCATTCATAAATTTTATTGGAGGATACTGAAAACTGTTTATCTAGATTTCTCTCTTCGAATTGTAAATCCGGAGGAGTTGGTCTAGAATACCAATTTCTAGTAATACTTGTATTTTTGACCGTTAATTTATTCAACTGTTCATTGAGGTTAGATATAGATGATTGGTCAGAAGAACTTTCATTATTATCATCAGATTCTACCTGATCGATAACAGCAATTGTTCCACTCGGACCTGGTTCTGTTTTTAGTTTGTTAAATAACTTTTCTATTGACTGAACCAATTCACTATCTTTATTGGGTAGGCTTAGATTATATCTATTTTCTGGTAACTTAATTAGAGGTTGTTCAATTTTTGAATCGGGTTTTTTAATAATATTTTCTTCAAATTTTTCTTCAATTCTGTCTAACTGTTTTCCTACAGTAGCTAGATACTGATTACTAAAATTTAACTGTTCAATTATTTTTTTATCATTATTAGTTCCTTCTGAAATTTTAAAGGGACTGGCTATAACCGAAGTATTTTTTACTGGGATTAGAACTGTTTCTAGGGGAGGATGAGTAGAAGATACTTTAGTTTTGTCTTCTTTTGTCCATTGGGTTTTACTGATAACACTACACTTACCTTGGTATTGTTCATACCAATCGTAAAACGTAATATTAATCTCTTCATTTCTAATAAATCTTTTCCATCTATTAACTATCTTATCTCTTTCCTTTTCAGTAGGATGATTAGATCTGAATAGATGTCTTTTTGTTTTATTAGATTTTGAATTAAAATCTTTAACTAAATTTTCCCAATCTAAAACAAAATCTTTTTTAAGAACTCTTAATTGATTATTAATAGGGGCATTAAAATCAGATTGAGTTGGATATACTGAGGATGCCGGAGAAGAAGAAGCATCATCTTCTACGGTATCATTCTGAGTATAGCAAGGATGACTAACTTGTCCTTGATTAAGGATACCTTTAAGTTTGATATCTCTAACCAAAGGATTACTAAGAACTTCAGAATCTCTTCTAGTGTGAATAACTGAAGGGGTAGTAGAGCTAGAAATATCTTCAATAATAACCGGAGATCTAGTTCTTTCAAAACTAATTTTTACAGTTCCATCAGAAAATTGTTGAATATTTTCTATATTTAATATGAGTAGATTATTCAGATCTAGCTCCTCAGTTAGTAACAGGTCAACTTTGCCCCCTGTTCCGGACATAGTTAACCAAGAAGAACATAGTTATGAAAACATTAATCAAGTTTTACACAATTGGAACATACCAAGAGTATCTCCAAAAGATATTTATCAATCAACCTTTTCAGACAAATTTAAATCAGATTATAATGTTAAAACAGTTGAAAGAGTTTATGCAATTAACAAAGAATATTCTTCCTTATGGTATCAAAGCCAAGTTATGTTGTTAGTAACTGATTAGTCAGATCTTTTTAATCAAACTTCTCTTTACTTTTTCAAAATTATCTTCTTCATCAAAGTTCTGTAGTCACCTTACTTACCTGTAGTCCACCTAGTTCGTGTCTAACCTTTGTAAGTCTCCAGGGTGTGAGCAGTGTCGGGTTATAGAACATAGGTATGAGTCTACTTAGGGTAAACAGGGTATGTATGAACGAACCTTGAGTAAGAATTTAGTTTGAAAACAGTTAAAGATGAGTAGATTATTCAGATCCAGCTCTTCTGTTAGTAACAGGTCAACTTTGCCTCCTGTTCCGGACATAGTTAACCAAGAAGAACATAGTTATGAAAACATTAATCAAGTTTTACACAATTGGAACATACCAAGAGTATCTCCAAAAGATATTTATCAATCAACCTTTTCAGACAAATTTAAATCAGATTATAATGTTAAAACAGTTGAAAGAGTTTATGCAATTAACAAAGAATATGAAAATTGTAGTTTATTATCACCAGAAGTAATTAATAAACATAGAAAGAAAGGATACAATTTTATTCATATAGGACTAGTACAAGTTGCAGTCAAACCACTAAACAGAAAAGGAATTAATTCATCTATTTATCTCTGTCTTAGAGATGCAAGATTTTTAAATTATTACCCAAGTATAATTGGAGCCATGGAAGCAAGTTTGCATAATGGTCCTATCCATTTCAATTGCTTTCCTGATTTCACACTTAGTCTCAGTGATCAAAATTTATTTAAAGCCTTATCATTAAATATTAAAACTGATGGAGAGATAACTCAAATGATTGAGGGATCTCAGCCCATTGCTTTGATTTATAGGATTTATTACAAGACAATGAAGTCAAATCTGAACGTTCATGCTCTTAATAAAAGTCCAAAAGATCAAACAGTTTTAATTCAAAGTTCAACTAGTAATGCTAATATCCAGATCCCAAGAACAATTCTTTGGAAAGATATTAACTTACCTAATCAATGGACTTTGCCGAATGAATTACCACAACAGCCCGTAGTTAATAATTTGTTAAACATAGAAAATATTCAACAGTTTTCTGATGGAACTGTCAAAATTAGTTTTGAAAGAACTAGATCTCCAGTTGTTATTGAAGATATTTCTAGTTCTACTACCCCTTCAGTTATTCACACTAGAAGAGATTCTGAAATTCTTAGTAATCCTTTGGTTAGAGATATCAAACTTAAAGGTATCCTTAATCAAGGACAAGTTAGTCATCCTTGCTATACTCAGAATGATACCGTAGAAGATGATGCTTCTTCTTCTCCGGCATCCTCAGTATATCCAACTCAATCTGATTTTAATGCCCCTATTAATAATCAATTAAGAGTTCTTAAAAAAGATTTTGTTTTAGATTGGGAAAATTTAGTTAAAGATTTTAATTCAAAATCTAATAAAACAAAAAGACATCTATTCAGATCTAATCATCCTACTGAAAAGGAAAGAGATAAGATAGTTAATAGATGGAAAAGATTTATTAGAAATGAAGAGATTAATATTACGTTTTACGATTGGTATGAACAATACCAAGGTAAGTGTAGTGTTATCAGTAAAACCCAATGGACAAAAGAAGACAAAACTAAAGTATCTTCTACTCATCCTCCCCTAGAAACAGTTCTAATCCCAGTAAAAAATACTTCGGTTATAGCCAGTCCCTTTAAAATTTCAGAAGGAACTAATAATGATAAAAAAAATAATTGAACAGTTAAATTTTAGTAATCAGTATCTAGCTACTGTAAGAAAACAGTTAGACAGAATTGAAGAAAAATTTGAAGAAAATATTATTAAAAAACCCGATTCAAAAATTGAACAACCTCTAATTAAGTTACCAGAAAATAGATATAATCTAAGCCTACCCAATAAAGATAGTGAATTGGTTTAGTCAATAGAAAAGTTATTTAACAAACTAAAAACAGAACCAGGTCCGAGTGGAACAATTGCTGTTATCGATCAGGTAGAATCTGATGATAATAATGAAAGTTCTTCTGACCAATCATCTATATCTAACCTCAATGAACAGTTGAATAAATTAACGGTCAAAAATACAAGTATTACTAGAAATTGGTACTCTAGACCAACTCCTCCGGATTTACAATTCGAAGAGAGAAATCTAGATAAACAGTTTTCAGTATCCTCCAATAAAATTTATGAATGGAATATAGACGGATTTAGTGAACAAGAAATTCTTAATAAACTCAATCACATGTCAATGGTAGCAAACAGTTATATAACTAAGTTCAACACTTTATCTCAACCAGACATTGTTGAATTATTAGTTAGTGGATTTACTGGTATTCTCAGGTCTTGGTGGGAGAAACATCTCACTGAAGACATCAGAATTTCCATTATTCATGCTATTCAAAGAGATAATGAAGGTAATCCCATCTTCAATGTAGATTTGTATTTACATCTAGAGTTATGATGAGAAATGATAGTAATAAACCATTTTGGAAAGAAAAATTTGTTAATGGTTTACCTTCTTTATTTGCCCACAAAGTAAGAGAAGAATTAAGCAAAGACTTAGGATTTATTGACTATGATAATTTAACCTATGGTGATATTATCAGTCATATTCAAAAAATAGGATTAAAAATGTGTATTGACTTTAAGTTAGCCAAACAAGCTCGAAAAGATAAAAATAAAGCTAAATATGAGTTAGGCACATTCTGTGAATAATATGGTTTACCACCGATTGCTCCCTCTAGAAGAAAGCATAGGCATAAAGATAAACATATTGAGTCACATAAAAGTCACAAACGCCGTAAAAAACGATATAGTCACAAAAAAGATAGCAAAAGTAATAATCAAGATACTTACTATAATAAACCTAAGTCATCTAAGAAAAAATCATTTAATAAATCAAAGAAATATGATAAGAGTAAAATTGTCTGTCACAACTGCGGACAAAAGGGTCATTACAAGAATGAATGTAGAGTCAAACAAAAATTAGCTCAGTTAAATATTTCAACTGAAGATACTGAACATCTACTAGAATTAATGAGAATTGAAAATAATAGTAATAGTAGCAGTAACAATGAAGCTTCTGATATCCCAGAATCTTCCAACAATAATTCATCTAATAGTAATTTTGATTCAGAAAATGAAGTTACTATATGTGCTGATAATTGTAATAAAGACTGTTGTAAAAGAATTAATGTACTCACCAAAGATGAGGAAGAGAGTTCTTTATTAGTTGATTTAATTAGTAAAATTACAGATCCAGAATTAAAAACTCAGTATCTGAAACAGTTAAAAGATTTATTAACTAAAGATAAAAAAGTCAATGACAAGGTTCTTAGAGCCAAAGAAAAACCTATTTTCAGTCTAAATAAAACTCTTGAAAGATTTAAGTCCCCAGTTAAAGAAGTTACTCTCCCAGAATTAAATCAAGAAGTTAATAAGCTTAAGAAAGAAATTTCTAATTTAAAATTAGATATATCTAATTTAAGAAAAGAGATTGAGGATAAAAAATCAGATCTTCAAGTTAATGATTCTTCTTCTAGTGATGAAAGTCATGATGAACCAGAATCATCTGGAGCTAAAGAGTCTGATCTTTTTATTCAAGGTTTATCTCTAAAACGAATAAAAGATATTACTATTCAAAAATGGTATATATCTATCAATTTAGTTATTGATAAAACTTTCTCTATACAACTCCCTGCTCTAGTTGATACTGGTGCAGATTTGAATTGTATTCAAGAAGGTATTATCCCCACTAGGTATTACAAGAAAACCAGTGAAAAACTTAATTCAGCTAATGGTAGTCAAATGGAAATAAAATATAAGTTACCCAATGTACATATTTGTCAGGACAGTATGTGTTTTAAGACCTCGTTTGTCTTAGTACGCAATCTTACTGATAAAATCATTCTAGGACTTCCATTTATATATTTATTATACCCATTTACCACTAGTAACAAGGGATTAAGTTGTGAACATTTAGGTAAAAGAATTACATTCAAATTTCTTATTAAACCAAAAGAAAGAGATTTAAAATTTATCCAAGAAGAATCAATTTCTAAATCAATAAATATGCTAAATTGTAAAGTTAATCACCTAAAGTTTCTTAAAGAAGAAATTAAATACCAACAAGTTGAAGAACAACTCAAAACAAACAGAGTTCAAGAAAAAATAAAAGAATTAAAAGATTATTTATTAAAAGATTTATGTTCTGACTCTCCCAATGCTTTTTGGCATAGGAAGAAGCACACAGTTAGGTTGCCTTATGCAAAAGAATTTAAAGAACATTTAATTCCCACAAAGGCTAGGCCTATTCAAATGAGTCATGAACAAATGGAATTATGCAAAATTGAAATTAATGATCTTCTCAATAAAGGTCTAATTAGACATAGTAAATCACCTTGGTCTTGCCCAGCCTTCTATGTTAATAATGAAGCTGAGAAAGAGAGAGGAGTTCCTCGTCTAGTCATTAATTACAAGCCATTAAACAA
The DNA here is from genome assembly GCA_020205505.1 of Panax japonicus. Classification (NCBI taxonomy): domain Eukaryota; kingdom Viridiplantae; phylum Streptophyta; class Magnoliopsida; order Apiales; family Araliaceae; genus Panax; species Panax japonicus. Next base: position 36,054,851 of record CM035091.1, read on the forward strand.
AGTTTTAGAATGGATTAGGTACCCTTTACCCAACAAGGATGATCTCCTTAGTAGGTTAAGTGTCTCTACCATTTTTAGTAAATTCGACCTTAAGTCTGGATTCTGGCAAGTAGCCATTCACCCAGATGATAGGTACAAGACTGCATTCACTACTCCGTTCGGACACTACGAATGGAACGTTCAGTCATTTGGACTAAAAAATGCACCTAGTGAATTTCAGAATATTCTCAACAATATTTTGAATCCTTTCAATCATTTTATTATCGTTTATATTGATGATATCCTTGTCTTCTCCAAGACTATTGAAGAACACATTAAACATTTGAACTCATTCTTCAAAACGGTTAAAACCAATGGTCTTGTTCTTTCTCCTTCCAAATGTAGTCTGTTTCTGACTAAAGTCAGGTTTCTCGGTCTAATCCTCTATCATGGACTCACGCGGCCAATTGACAGAGCTATTCAATTCGCCGACCGGTTCCCAGATAAGATTACCGACAAAAATCAGCTACAAAGGTTCCTTGGGTCACTCAATTACATTGGCCATTTTTACAAGGACCTTAGGAAGATTTGTAAGCCTCTATTTCAGCGCTTACAAAGTAATCCACCTCCATGGACTGACACTCATACTTCTGTCGTCCAACAAGTCAAAAAATATGTTAAGGTTTTGCCTTGCCTTGGCATCTCAAATGATTCAACATTCAAAATAATTGAAACCGATGCCTCTGAAATTGGATTCGGCGGCATACTCAAACAACAACTTACTCCAACTTCCGATGAACAAATTGTTCGTTTCCATTCTGGCGCATGGAACCCTACACAGTTAAAATATAGTACTATTAAAAAAGAAATTTTATCACTTGTTTTATGTATTAAAAAATTCCAGAGAGATATTCTCAACCAGAAATTCTTAGTTAGAATAGACTGTAAATCAGCAAAATTTATCCTTGAAAAAGATGTTGAAAATGTGGCCTCTAAGCATTCCTTCGCTAGATGGCAAGCCATTTTAAGCATTTTCGATTTTGATATTGAATATATTAAAGGAAGTAACAATTCAGTTCCAGATTTTCTTACCAGAGAATTCATTAATACAGGTACTATTAATAAATGAGCACCAGAGGAGCTTCTTCCTCAAGGGGTCCGGGTCGCCCTTCAGGCCCACTCAATCAACTTAGAGGAGCTATGGTTCCTCACCCAGTTAACCCAACTGTTCAGACCAGTAATAAATTTACAGTTCTTGGCACCATGCCTAAGCCTTACAGTTCGGCTTTGGCAAGTCAGCCTGTCCCAGTTGATCCTTTCAGTAATCCAGCTAAGGTTTCACCCTCAGCTTCTAGTCATCCTCCTTCTGAGTATTTACTCAGATGGGAAAATCACTTATTCCATATTGAACCTAATATGAAACCCAGCAATGATCCCAGTAAGTTTGCTGCCCAGTTTTTTCCCCCTGGATGGCATTTCCAGCCTCTAGCCCCTTATAAATCCCTTGTGTATTATAAGGATATCCTGCTAGAAACCGAGTCAGTCAATATTAAACCCATCTATGCACAGAATGATAAAACAAAAGTTCTTTATCATTATCTGTATATTAAACAGTTCATTCAACTCACTGATTGGGGGAAGAATCCCTCTGATCTTATGAGTCTTTCCAGTCAAGATCATCAGTTCTGTTATTATGATTATATTGACGCCTGGTATAAGGTTCTCCTTCACCAGAACGAGTCACTCAGTCATTCATGGTTCATTCAATTTGACCATAAATTTAAGAGTCCATTCCCTTATTGGTTCATTCTTTGGTGGTATAGGTTAGGATCTTGTTATGATCTTCTCCCTGACCCTCTAAAAGTCCAGTTAAACCATTTCCATAATCATTTTAAACCCTCCAAATTAAATGAAGGTGCTCCACCCACACTTTCATTCGTTAGTAAATATAAAATCCCCTGGATCCTCAAATGGGAATACAGTATTCCTCCTCCAGGTTCTCCAGTCAACAGTACTCCTAATGATCCTCTTCCTCGTGTCTCTCGCCTCTTCTATGTTAAATGGTGGGATAAATTCAACGTTGATAGGATAGTTACTCAGGTTCAACAGGAATTTCCTTCTGTTACTCCATCACCAGCCCTCTCAGTCACAGCCAGTGCAGTAGCCATTAAAGAAAAAGATTTTCTTTCAGTCAAAACCGGTGCTGCATCCGGTAAAGAAAAGGAGTCAGAAAAATCAGTATCTAAAGTCAGTCCTACGGGATCATCATGTTCTCGTAGTATTTCAGATTTTAAAGATTGCACCAGTAAAGAGTTATTAAAAATTGCTCAAGTTCTCAATAAAAGAATTGACGAAGCTCTAAATGAAGAAGCTTCTGCTCATTCTTCCCAAGGAGATTCAGTCAGCCAGTTCGCCGATGATGATGGTGATTATAATCCATACGGCTCAGTAAATTTGCAGGATGGTCAGGACCCATTTGCCTGATCTCCTTCTTAATCAATCAATGTGGATGAGACAATATCCACACTTCAGTCAGCCAGCACCTGCTCCGGCAGCCACAGTTTCCTGCCCCGGCAGCATAGTCAGCAGCATCTTCAGTCAGCAGCGCACAACCCAGCATCCGGCCCCACGGCCATATTTGTCAAAAGTTAGCCCCAGCTTTTCCACCGAAAGCTGAATTAGTCAAAAGTGTGTCGGCCATTTGGTCATTATTGCGTCTGTATTATTTAGTCAAAAGTTACTACTGTTCATGTACAGTCATTTGTCTGTAATTTGAATTTCATTTGTATTTCATTTACATTTGCATTTGTAATAGTTCTTTTCCTTATTCTATAAAAGGAAACAGAACTCAGTCATTCAGGCAGACTTCAAAAGACCCAGAGCTCCTTCTCTGGTGAATCTTTAGACTCCACCGCTGTCTATCCTACTTAGCCTCCCTTCTTCTCTTCTTCTAATGTTTCAATTTCAGTAAACTGTAAGTCAATTGTAATCTTTTGTTTTGTAAATAGTTCAAGTTATCTTTAATAAAACTGTTTTTATTTAGTAATTTTAATTGTGTATGTATGCGCTTTTCTGTTCTTCTTCTTCCTCTTCCGCATGTAATCCCTTCCTCAAATGTTTATAAATAAAAGAAAGAGATTACGTTTACCGATTCACCGGTCATCTTCTTAATCTTTTCTTTTCTGTCTAAGTTTTTCTTTAAAAACTTATCGCCGCTGTCATATGGTATCAGAGCCACACGTTTGGTTCTTGATGCTATCGGTGATCGATTATAAACAGTTTGATTTGTGGACTTAAATGTTTCTTCAAACTTTTATTTTTCTTGCTCTGCTTTTACAAGTCCCGACCTTCGCCGTAAAACACCCAAGATCGCCTTAAGTCCCGATTAGTGCCTGTTTGTAAGTCTCCAGGTGGGAGCAGTGAATGGCCAAAGGGAATCCTTAGATCTACGGGTATGAGTTTAAGGCAAGTAAGGCTTTCTAAGTAGACCTTCAAGAAAAAGAATTTTTGTTTAAACAGTTAACAAATTTGAGTCTTATGTTTAGATCGATTTCGCTGATAGATCAGGACCAATCGAGTGATCCTTTGTTTCAGATTTCAGTTTGATTTGTTTTTAAAAAAAAATCTTTTACAAACTTAAAAAGTTTTGAAGATCTGACCAATTTTTCGGTGAAAAAAATTTTCTCCTCCTTCTTTTTGTAAACAAAATTTTTGGGGGTGAAAGGGTTATTTCCTGGATAAAAATTTTGAGGCCGAAAAGTATGGGGATGGTCACTCGTCGGAGAAGACGATGAACAGCACCACCGGCACCGAAGGAGACGGACCAGTCAACGAAGAAGACGCCAGAGGAGTCTTCAGTCAACCGACAGGTGATGGCCCACGCCATCATCTCTTTTACTTTAATCATTGTAAAGTAAAAGTAAAAGAAAATAACTTTTGCTTTTACTTAAGTTAAATGTTTTTAACTTAGTTAAATGTTTCTTACATTTACCAATGTAAAAGTAAATGTAAAATGTTTCTTACGTTTTACTTTTACTTAAGTAAATTACTTTTACTTCAGTCATTGTAATAGTGATTCCTGCGTGAATCAAATAGTAATTTACTTTTCAGTTTTTCTATTTAAACAACTCGAAGTGTTTAGAGTTGTTTAGGTTTTGAAAAAACCTCACCAGAGGCTTAGTTCAGTAAAGCCTCAGAGCTTCTCTCTCTAGAGAACGCTCTTCAGAGGTCCGCTCTCCCTTCTCTCTAGAGTTAGCCGGAGACGAAGCTTTCAGCTTCGATCTTCTTAGTTAGAAGCTGAAGACGAAGTCCTTCAATACTTCGTTCTTCCCTCTCAAACATTTAGTCTAGGATATACTGTAATCCCTTCCTCAAATGTTTATAAATAAAAGAAAGAGATTACTTTACCGATTCACCGGTCATCTTCTTAATCTTTTTCTTTTCTGTTAAAGTTTTTCTATTAAAAAATTATCCCGCTGTCATATGGTATCAAAGCCACACGGTTGGTTCTTGATGCTATCGGCGATCGATTATAAACAGTTTGATTCGTGAACTTAAATGTTTATTCAAACTTTTATTTTTCTTGCTCTGCTTTTACAAGTCCAGACCTTCGCCGTAAAACACCCAAGATCGCCTTAAGTCCCGATTAGTGCCTGTTTGTAAGTCTCCAGGTGGGAGCAGTGAATGGCCAAAGGGAATCCTTAGATCTACGGGTATGAGTTTAAGGCAAGTAAGGCTTTCTAAGTAGACCTTCAAGAAAAAGAATTTTTGTTTAAACAGTTAACAAATTTGAGTCTTATGTTTAGATCGATTTCGCTGATAGATCAGGACCAATCGAGTGATCCTTTGTTTCAGATTTCAGTTTGATTTGTTTTTAAACAAAAATCTTTTACAAAACTTAAAAAGTTTTTGAAGATCTGACCAATTTTTCGGTAAAAATTTTTTTCTCCTCCTTCTTTTATAAACTTAATTTTTGGGGGTGAAAGGGGTTAACTTCCTGGATATTTTTTTTGAGGCCGAAGAGTATGGGGATGGTGACTCGTCGGAGAAGACGATCAACAGCACCTTCCGGCATCCACAGGAGACGGACCAAGTCAAGGAAGAAGACGCCAGAGGCATCTTCCAGTCACCGACAGGTGATGGCCCACGCCATCATCTCAGCTTTTGCTTTAATCAATAAAGCAAAAGTCTTTTGTCTTTTACTTTAAGTAAAAATGTAAAAGTAAAAGTAAAAGAGAATAACTTTTGCTTTTACTTAAGTTAAATGTTTTTAACTTAGTTAAATGTTTCTTACATTTACCAATGTAAAAGTAAATGTAAAATGTTTCTTACGTTTTACTTTTACTTAAGTAAATTACTTTTACTTCAGTCAATGTAATAGTGATTCCTGCGTGAATCAATAGTAATTTACTTTTCTGTTTTCTATTTAAACAACTCAAAGTGTTTAGAGTTGTTTAGGCTTAGTTCAGTAAAGCCTCAGAGCTTCTCTCTCTAGAGAACGCTCTTCAGAGGTCCGCTCTCCCTTCTCTCTAGAGTTAGCCGGAGACGAAGCTTCCAGCTTCGATCTTCTTAGTTAGAAAAGAGATAATTCCTTTTCTTAGTTAAGAAAAGAGATTAATTCCTTTTCTGTTTAGTGGTTTGACTGCAACTTATACTAGTCCTATATGAATAAAATTGTATCCTTTCTTTCTATGTTTATTAATTACTTCTGGTGATAATAAACTACAATTTTCATATTCTTTGTTAATTGCATAAACTCTTTCAACTGTTTTAACATTATAATCTGATTTAAATTTGTCTGAAAAGGTTGATTGATAAATATCTTTTGGAGATACTCTTGGTATGTTCCAATTGTGTAAAACTTGATTAATGTTTTCATAACTATGTTCTTCTTGGTTAACTATGTCCGGAACAGGGGGCAAAGTTGACCTGTTACTAACTGAGGAGCTAGATCTGAATAATCTACTCATCTTTAACTATTTTCAAACTAAATTCTTACTCAAGGTTCGTTCATACATACCCTGTTTACCCTAAGTAGACTCATACCTATGTTCTATAACCCGACACTGCTCACACCCTGGAGACTTAGAAAGGTTAGACACGAACTAGGTGGACTACAGGTAAGTAAGGTGACTACAGAACTTTGATGAAGAAGATAATTTTGAAAAAGTAAAGAGAAGTTTGATTAAAAAGATCTGACTAATCAGTTACTAACAACATAACTTGGCTCTGATACCAGTTTTTAAAAGAAAACTTAGACAGAAAAGAAAAGATTAAGAAGATGACCGGTGAATCGGTAAACGTAATCTCTTTCTTTTATTTATAAACATTTGAGGAAGGGATTACAGTATATCCTAGACTAAATGTTTGAGAGGGAAGAACGAAGTATTGAAGGACTTCGTCTTCATCTTCTAACTAAGAAGATCGAAGCTGGAAGCTTCGTCTCCGGCTAACTCTAGAGAGAAGGGAGAGCGGACCTCTGAAGAGCGTTCTCTAGAGAGAGAAGCTCTGATGAGGTTTATTCAAAAGACCCATAGCTCCTTCTCTGGTGAATCTTTCTTCTGCACGAATAGAACAGGAGCACCCCAAGGAGAAGTACTAGGACGAATAAAGCCAATGTCTAACAATTCCTGCAGTTGGGTCTTTAACTCCTGAAGTTCAATAGGAGCCATTCGATATGGGGCTTTGGAAATAGGTTTTGCACCAGGTTCAAGGTCGATACAAAATTCAATTTCACGCTCTGGGGGTAGGCCAGGAAGTTCTTCAGGGAATACGTCAGGAAATTCATTAACAATAGAAATATCATTCAAAACTGACGTATTTTTGTTTAGATCCGTAACATGAGCTAGGAAAGCTTGACATCTGTTTTTCAATAAACGAATAGCTTTATGACTTGAGATGACTTTGATTGACTTTAATGGTTTTGTCGCTTGAATTCGCATAATAGGTTGATTAGGAATATGAAAGCTAACAACCTTATGAAAACAATCAATTTTTATATGATAAGTAGTTAACCAATTAATCCCTAGAATCACGTCAAATGAAAGTATTTTCAATGAAATACGATTGACAGGTAATATGAGGGTACCGATTTGAACCAAACAAGTGTTAGGTTTGTAATATTCATGAACGCAATCAAATTGCAAAAATTAGCGGAAACATGTAAAATCAGAGTTTAAAATTTTACAAACCATAAACCCGGATCACCCTTTATGCACAATTATTAATTAAACGAAAATATAAAGAATAAAATCATACCCTTGAAGATCGAGCTTCCTCAGGTACAAGTTCACCTCCAAATCCTTTCACGTTCAACTTGAATCCACCGGGTTTGGTTCCTTCCTTTGATCAACGTTAGCCACCCAAGTGTTTGGCCTCTAGAGGTGATTCACCAAGGAAGAAGAAGAATTCAAGAAGATGGGTATTTGGCTCAAACCCTAGTTTTCTATCTCTATAGAAAAAGGCGTACTCTCTCAACTATTGTAATTACGTATTCTAATAATACGTCTATAATCTCTACACCCATAATAAGACTCCTCTTATTTATAGATGTGGGCAACCCTCCTTAACAATTAAGAAATTGGGTTTTATTTTAATTAATTAAACTCTTTTAGTTAATTAGGCTCCTAATCTTATTAGGAATAATTAATTAAGCTCCCTAATCTTATTAAGGATAATTAATTAAACTCTTTTAATTAATTTAACCTCCTAATCTTATTAGGAATAAATGAGAGTACTTATATAAATTAATTCCTAAACTCTTTTAGAAACTAAAATAATAATAATTGTAATAATATTAATAAGACTCCTCTTATTAATTTATATTTAATATTTCTAAAATATTAAATAATAAATATTAAGCTATTTAATTTATTCTATCACCATAGATTAAATTAAATATACTTAACATATTATTACGATTATACCATTAACTTCTTAAATAATTATTCTTCCTTTTATGGTGTGACCCTTTAGGTTCTCCATATTAAACCGGTTGTGAATAAATCAATTAGAACAATTCTAATCTTATTTAAATAAATAAATTAAACTAATAATTTATTTAAATAAATAATATTTATTCTACAATAGGGATAAGCCTCCCTAGCGTTCAACGACTTTCCAGATAATATAGATTTCAACATTAATCATAAAAGAATCTTTGAGTAAATAGTTACCGTACAATTCAATCCTTCCACCATACAATGTCCCAATTAAATATAAGACATGGAATTTCTGTCAAGTCTTATTTTATTTAATTATATGTATTTCGACTCTTAAATGCACAACTCCAAATAATGCAAATTAGAAACTTCTTTCTAATTTCATTCTGCCTTGGCCAAGGACTACTGAGTTGTCATTTATCGAATCACATAGGACATTTCTCTTCTTTTACTAGAAGTGGTAGATTCTTTATTGATCATACATTATCTCCATGTACAATTTATTATACCCAAACATACCCTTTGATATACCCTAAGGGTCTTAAGGAATAAGTCAAAGTATAACTCATCATACACAAGATACTATGATGATCTCAAGTCCAAGGATCACTTGTACTACTATCACTATAGGAATTCCTATTCACATGCAAGTAAAACTCCATTAGGTATTCCTTAGCGAGTCACGTTCAGTGAACTTATTCTCTAATAAGCACCTACATACTTGCTTTAGTGTCTCCACACAAATGATCATGAGATCAATCATCCTCATCCAATGAGCAAGCAACGTATGTACCAATCTATCCGGATTCACTAATCCCCAATTTAGTAATCCAACGATTGGGAACTATTTTAGTTTTAAGCTTTCTAAGAATTTAGATCTCATTAGAATGATCATCATCATTATTCTAAAAGCATTGCTTAAAACTATGAGTTTATCACATATTATAAAACAGCATCATGTAGATAATTAAAAGCCTTTAATTAATTAATACTTTTATTAATAAATGAATAAGATTGTTTACAAAGTATATGCTTTATCATCAAACATGATTGGCTTGTGTGCATACTACTTTCAATCTCCCACTTGCACTAAAGCCAATCGTCATGGTATCTCATACTCTTCTTCTCTAAGTGACGATTATCCTGCTGTTGGATAAGCTTTAGTTAATGGATATGTAATGTTGTTCTTGAGAATCCACTATCTCTATAGTGATTTCCCATCTTTCAATGATTCCTATAATCAAATGAAAGTGCCACAACACATGTTTGGATCCAAGATGAGACTTAGGAACTATTCCTAGTTCTGTAATGAACTTTTCATCCAAACAATCAACTTGTAACTTCATTTATAGCTATATACTTTGTCTTTATCACTAAACCAACAACTCTTTGTTGTTTGGAACCTTTCCAATTCACTGCACCACCGTTCAAGGTAACCCTTTACCTTAAAGTGGATTTTCTGTCGTCTTGGTCTGTCTGAAAAACTTGAGTCTGTTAAGCCCTCTAGTTTTAATTCAGACTCGCCATGAATTATATCACATCCTTAGTGCTGGTTAAGTACTTTAAGATGTTTTTCACTATCTCACAGTGAACTTCTCCAGAATATGACTGATCAACATCAGGTCGCGTATATTTCATTGCATACATGATTGTCACTAATGCGATCTCTCTTTTGGAGTCTATGGGGACTATTAAGAGAGATACACTCCATGGCTCATCAACATGAGACATTCCATGGAGTTTGCCATGCTAAACGACTTTAGCATCAAATGAATATACGTTCCTTGGGTTAAGCCGAGCATCCTTTTAAATCTATCTATATAGATTTGCATCCCCAATTAAGATACTCTTCCCAAATCATTCATGGAGGAATGTTTAGACAACTTTATTTTTATTGATTTTAGCATTGGCATGTCATTCCTTATCCGTATTATATCAACATATAATACCAGAAATGTCACGACGCTCCCACTGACCCTTTTGTACACACTAGGTTCATTCTTGTTTTTGATAAAATCAAACTCTTTTGATTATCATATCAAAATGAATGTTCCATTTTTGAGAAGATTGCTTCAATCCATTTCTCTGAGTATCTACAACTCTTACCTCATCGTATGTAACTGGATCATCATCTTCTATGATACGTACCTCATCATCATCATCCATGATGAATCCATACCTCCCAGGTATCTTCGGTACTATTCCAGATTTACGATTCGATTGTGGTACAATAGGTCTATCTATAGGTTCCTCTTATTTGACTTGTAGTGTTTTATGGTTCTTGAACTTTTTAAGATGTATTATCCTCCCATATCCCCTTCAATGATAAACACCTTTATCTTAGAAGGCAGCATGTTTCGCAACAAACACTTTTTGCTAAGTAGGATTATAGAACATATACCCTAAACTTACTTTAGGATGTCCCACAAATCTGTACTTGTCAAATTTTGTCCTAAGCTTATCCTTTGAAACTGTTTCATATAAGTTGGACAACCCCTTATCTTAACATACTTAAGATTAGGAATCCTCCATGTCCATAACTTTTATGGAGTCTTGGGGCCGGATTATGAGGTTACCTTTTCCGTAGATATGCAGCCATTTCTAATACATGATCCTAGAAGGATACTGGAATGTCGGTAAAATCATTATGGACCGCACCATGTCCAACAAGGTACGATTTTTTCATTCAGATACATCAATCAATTATTGCGTATCAGGATGTGTCCATTATGAGAAAACCATTTGAGATGATCTAGAAACTTATTGTACAAGTATTTATTCCTTGATCTAATCAAAGAATCTTAATACTTTGTCAATTTGTTTCATTTCTGAATTCTTTGAACCTTTCAAATAATTCACACTTGTATTTCAACAAATACATACATTCAACTCTTTGAATGATCATCTCATTTTCTTATACTAGTTTGTTCAATTCGTAAAATTATTTTCACGTAAGTCAAGTACACAAAATCTATTAAGTAATATTCCAGTTCTATACAAAACATTATTATTATAAATAGAACAACAATTGTTCTTAATTATAATACCAAAGATTTCATTGTCCAACAATAAAATAGAAATAATGTTTCTAACAAGAACAGGAATACAATAACAACTTATTGACTTAATAGATTTGCCCGTAGGCAATGCTAAACTATAAGTTCCTATGGCTAATGCAACAACCTTTGCTTCATTTCCCACACATAGGTTTACTTATATTTGTTTAGCTTTCTACTTCTACTTGGTCCCTTCATAAATCTATATTTATGATAACCAAAGTCGGTATCCAATACCCAAGTAGAACCTTGACTTAAAGAAAAATTTATTTTAAATCATAAACAAAATTGTATTTGTAACCGTAACTTCACTAAGCTTCTTTGGTTAGCCTCTGCAAGATGCTTCTTGCAGTTTCCTTCCAGTGTCCAGGTTTATTGCAGTGGAAGCAAACTCCTTTGCTATCCGTATCAGTTTTATTCTTATTATCCTTTGTTTATGCCCTTTCTATTTATCTTCTTAGAATCGTTCTTCTTTTCAGAAGATCCTTTGGCCCCTACCAGTAAGACTTGGTCTTTCTTGGTTGGAAAGTGACTCTCAACATTTTTCAACATGTTAAGCAAATCAGCGAGGCTGATATCTAGCTCGTTCATATGAAAAATTCACAACAATTGGGAAAGGAGTCCGGAAGTGAGTGCAAGATCAAATCTTGGCTCAACTCTCCATCCATGACAAAACTCGTTGTCCTAATTGATCAATCAAATTGATTATGTTAAGGACTTTTATCTGTACTGTAGTGTCATTGGTCATTCTAGATTGGAAGAGCTCCTTAGATATCTAATATCTATCAGTCCTACTTTCCTCACCATCAACTACTTGATGTGCAGAAATATAATAGGAGCATCCATAGTTTCATGCTGAAGCTGAAGCTCGTTACTCATGGATGCGAGCATGATGCATTGAGCCAACTATGCATCATCTAGCCACTTTCTAAAAGTAGCAATATCTTCCTCAGAGGCATTGTCTGCAACCTTTGCAGGAATAGGCGTATTAAGGACATAAGATAGCTTTTCAGCCGTGAGAACTATTCTCAATTCCTTAACCAATCCGTTTAATACGGTCCGGTTAAATAACATCTAATATGTTTCGCAGTGATAGTAATTTAGACATTGTAAAATTCTGTAAATGAATTTGTAATTAACAACATTTTAACATACATTCTTTTATTAATTACCAAAATAATTTAGGTCTTGTTTTAAATTGGTATCTCCCACTATTTTTTTTAAACTATATTACCCTCACTTATATAGTTCGACAAAATCTAATTAAAGATTTGCTAGTGAGAATAAGGATCCCATTTCAAATGTATATAGCCTTGTGTGTGCACAACAAACTATATATAAATAAATAGGTAGACAACTCTTGTCAATTACATCAACTATGTAACTCCTTGTATTTTGCCTCTTAAATCATAATGGTCAAGTGTGTGCACATCCGAACTAAAATGATTTAAGTTAAGTCAGACCCAGCATTTCCATATAAGTGAAGAGAAAACTACAGCCCTTGTGTGTGCACAACAAAGCAGTAATGTTCAATTCCTTATAAACATCATATGTAATAAAAATAACATCTTAAATATTTAATACTCGCCTTGTGTGTGCACAACAAACTCATATTAAATATTCAATACTCTATTATTTCTATCATGCTAGAAGGCGACGTTCGATATTCCAAATATCTTTGAACGTTACAACTTAATATAAATATTTGAGGAGTTTGTTATTAATTTGTCTCATCTTGTTTAGCGCGCATGCACATATATATATAAAATACGTGTCATATTAATAAACATGCGAAGCATGTTTGCATAATATATATAATATATATAGTATAAGCATGCACATATAGAATACTATATTCTACCCGGATTGATTATGGACTTTTATTCTAGTTTGGTTCACTAGAGCCATCAAGTGAACCAAAAGGTCAAACTTAGGGGTGCAAGAATTAAATTTAAATATAACTATTACATTTAAACCCGGGCTCCATTACAAACGGGCCTTCACGCTCTCCTTGCTCCTTGATCTCCAATTTTTCAAAATTAATTCTAACTATCCTATTACAAAACTATTTTAAAATAAATAGAAACCTTGATCAGCAGTCAATGGAAAGTACATAGGAGGGAGATAGAATTTACATTAAGAAAAATTAGAGAAGACGAGGTACGCAGACCCCATTTAATAAAACCCATACATTCATGCATCCAACTAAAATAAAATCCAATCACATTGGTCAATAGTCAATTCTACTCGTATATTCGTCATCATCACATGGGTCCCTGGAGTCTTTAACTCTATCTCCATCCTTTGCAAGTCACACAAAATGGGTCTTTGTGTTGACAATATCGCACTCGTACTTGCATATGATCTTCTACTCAATGCGTTAGCTACCACATTCGCTTTTCCAGGATGGTATTGGATGGTATGATCATAATCTTTCAACAGTTCAAGCCAACGTCGTTGTCGCATGTTGAGTTCCTTTTGAGTGAAGAAATATTTGAGGCTTTTATGATCCGTAAAGATCTCCACTTTCTCCCCATACAAGTAATGCTTCCAAATCTTTAGTGCGAAGACAACAGCTGCCAGCTCTAGATCATGAGTAGAATAATTCCTCTCATATTCTTTGAGTTGTCTTGAGGCATAAGCTATGACTTTCCCATGTTGCATAAGAACACATCCCAACCCTTTGCCCGAAGCAACACTGTAGATGACAAATCCCTCCGAGCCAGATGGTATTGTCAGAATATGTGCTGAAATGAGTCTCCTCTTGAGTTCTTAAAAACTCTTTTCACATTCTTCGCTCTAACCGAACTTTGTATCTTTCCGAGTTAGCTGAGTTAATAGAGTAGCGATTCGAGAAAATCCTTCCATGAATCTCTGATAATAACCAGTTAAACCGAGAAAGCTACGTACTTCGGTCACTGATTTAGGTTGCTCCCAGCTTTGAATAGCTTCAATCTTTGTTGGGTCAACAGATATTCCATGACATGATACCACGTGCCCAAGGAATACTACTTCCTCAAGCCAAAACTCGCATTTCTTCAACTTGGCATAAAGCTTATATTCACGAAGCTTTTAGAGTGTCAGCCTCAAGTGTTGCTCATGATCTTCACGGCTTTTGAAATAAATAAGGATGTCATCAATAAAGACGACCACAAAGTGATCCAAATATTCCTTGAATAATCAGTTCATCATGTCCATGAAGGAAGCATGAGAATTTGTCAATCCAAAGGACATGACTAAGAATTCATAATGCCCGTACCGAGTTCTGAAAGCCGTCTTTGGAATGTCATTGGTTCTAATCTTCAATTGGTGATATCCAGAACGAAGATCATTCTTTGAAAAGAATTTAGCTCCTTGCAACTGGTCAAACAGGTCATCAATACGTGGCAATGGGTACCTATTTTTGATGGTGACATGATTCAACTCCCGATAATCAATACAAAGTCGCATACTCCCATCTTTCTTCTGCACGAATAGAACAGGAGCACCCCAAGGAGAAGTACTAGGACGAATAAAGCCAATGTCTAACAATTCCTGCAGTTGGGTCTTTAACTCCTGAAGTTCAATAGGAGCCATTCGATATGGGGCTTTGGAAATAGGTTTTGCACCAGGTTCAAGGTCGATACAAAATTCAATTTCACGCTCTGGGGGTAGGCCAGGAAGTTCTTCAGGGAATACGTCAGGAAATTCATTAACAATAGAAATATCATTCAAAACTGACGTATTTTTGTTTAGATCCGTAACATGAGCTAGGAAAGCTTGACATCTGTTTTTCAATAAACGAATAGCTTTATGACTTGAGATGACTTTGATTGACTTTAATGGTTTTGTCGCTTGAATTCGCATAATAGGTTGATTAGGAATATGAAAGCTAACAACCTTATGAAAATAATCAATTTTTATATGATAAGTAGTTAACCAATTAATCCCTAGAATCACGTCAAATGAAAGTATTTTCAATGAAATACGATTGACAGGTAATATGAGGGTACCGATTTGAACCAAACAAGTGTTAGGTTTGTAATATTCATGAACGCAATCAAATTGCAAACATTAGCGGAAACGTGTAAAATCAGAGTTTAAAATTTTACAAACCATAAACCCGGATCACCCTTTATGCACAATTATTAATTAAACGAAAAGATAAAGAATAAAATCATACCCTTGAAGATCGAGCTTCCTCAGGTACAAGTTCACCTCCAAATCCTTTCACGTTCAACTTGAATCCACCGGGTTTGGTTCCTTCCTTTGATCAACGTTAGCCACCCAAGTGTTTGGCCTCTAGAGGTGATCCACCAAGGAAGAAGAAGAATTCAAGAAGATGGGTATTTGGCTCAAACCCTAGTTTTCTATCTCTATAGAAAAAGGCGTACTCTCCCAACTATTGGAATTATGTATTCTAATAATACGTCTATAATCTCTACACCCATAATAAGACTCCTCTTATTTATAGATGTGGGCAACCCTCCTTAACAATTAAGGAATTGGGTTTTATTTTAATTAATTAAACTCTTTTAATTAATTAGGCTCCTAATCTTATTAGGAATAATTAATTAACCTTTTAATTAATTAAGCTCCCTAATCTTATTAAGGATAATTAATTAAACTCTTTTAATTAATTTAACCTCCTAATCTTATTAGGAATAAATGAGAGTACTTATATAAATTAATTCCTAAACTCTTTTAGAAACTAAAATAATAATAATTGTAATAATATTAATAAGACTCCTCTTATTAATTTATATTTAATATTTCTAAAATATTAAATAATAAATATTAAGCTATTTAATTTATTCTATCACCATAGATTAAATTAAATATACTTAACATATTATTACGATTATGCCATTAACTTCTTAAATAATTATTCTTCCTTTTATGGTGTGACCCTTTAGGTTCTCCATATTAAACCGGTTGTGAATAAATCAATTAGAATAATTCTAATCTTATTTAAATAAATAAATTAAACTAATAATTTATTTAAATAAATAATATTTATTCTACAATAGGGATAAGCCTCCCTAGCGTTCAACGACTTTCCAGATAATATAGATTTCAACATTAATCATAAAAGAACCTTTGAGTAAATAGTTACCGTACAATTCAATCCTTCCACCATACAATGTCCCAATTAAATATAAGACATGGAATTTCTGTCAAGTCTTATTTTATTTAATTATATGTATTTCGACTCTTAAATGCACAACTCCAAATAATGCAAATTAGAAACTCCTTTCTAATTTCATTCTGCCTTGGCCAAGGACTACTGAGTTGTCATTTATCTAATCACATAGGACATTTCTCTTCTTTTACTAGAAGTGGTAGATTCTTTATTGATCATACATTATCTCCATGTACAACTTATTATACCCAAGCATACCCTTTGATATACCCTAAGGGTCTTAAGGAATAAGTCAAAGTATAACTCATCATACACAAGATACTATGATGATCTCAAGTCCAAGGATCACTTGTACTACTATCACTATAGGAATTCCTATTGACATTCAAGTAAAACTCCATTAGGTATTCCTTAGCGAGTCACGTTCAGTAAACTTATTCTCTAATAAGCACCTAAATACTTGCTTTAGTGTCTCCACACAAATGATCATGAGATCAATCATCCTCATCCAATGAGCAAGCAACGTATGTACCAATCTATCCGGATTCACTAATCCCCAATTTAGTAATCCAACGATTGGGAACTATTTTAGTTTTAAGCTTTCTAAGAATTTAGATCTCATTAGAATGATCATCATCATTATTCTAAAAGCAGTGCTTAAAACTATGGGTTTATCACATATTATAAAACAACATCATGTAGATAATTAAAAGCCTTTAATTAATTAATACTTTTATTAATAAATGAATAATATTGTTTACAAAGTATATGCTTTATCATCAAACATGATTGGCTTGTGTGCATACTACTTTCAACAAGATTTATAGACAGTGGATGTAATGAAGGTTTCTCCCAATGGAGTTTCCACAGATAAGTCAAAGTTTAATTTCTCCGGAGTCAAATTTAATTCCTGAGCTCAAGTAGGAGAAATAAAAGAATGGGTAGAACTGATATCAAATAAGGTATAGACTTCGCTAGAGTTTATGATAAGCTTACCCGTGATGACCTCATTCGGGTTCCTTGCTTTCTGGGAGGTCACAACAAACGCTCTCCCTTACACTACCAGCTTTGACTTTTCTAGGACGACTTTTGGTGCCTCCATCCTAGCTGAACTTGTCTTCGGTGAACTAAAAAATCGGGCTAAGTGACCTTCTCTTCCACAATTATAACATGCTTTGGACGACATCGCGCAGTTTGGACTGATGTGTCCCTCCCCTTCGCATTTAAAGCATATGATAGGTGGTCGTTCTCCTTCCTTAACAACGGGTGCTAGTGCTGACGTCTTTCCATCATTGTTGAATCTCCTCTTCTTGAAATGTCCATTCTTAATGTTTTGGCCCTGATTACCACCGAAGTGGTTACCACTTCTGGCCTGTTGATTCTCTTCACGCTTGTTGTCACCGCTTCAATGACTGCTCTCATTGGTATTATCATTTTGCCGGCTGCTCTCTTTTGGTTACGTTGACTCGTTATCGTGCTATACTAACTGAGTCCTATTTACAACATCTGAATACAAACACAGTTTATGAGAAATAAGATGTTGACGTATCTCCGATTTTAAACCTCTTAAAAACATTCGCGTCATTCTCTCTTCATTATCCACCAAGTGGGACGCAAACCGGGACAACTCAGCAAACTTTGCTTCGTACTGTGACACGGTCATATTATTTTGTTCCAACTTGATGAACTCCACCTCCTTCATGTGACGAATACTTTCGGGAAAGTACTTGTCGTTGAATAGTTCTTGGAACTTCTCTCAAGATATTTTACGCTTTACTGATTCCCACCAATAATCTGCCTCTCCTCGCAACATAAAGGCGGCAAAGGGAACCTTTTGCTCCTCGGAGCATCCCAAGACATCAAATATCTTGGTGATTTGCTTTATCCATACTTCCGCTTTAAGTGGTTTTGGCTCTCCAATAAACTCCGGTGGTCCCAGTTCCTTGAACTGTTTAGCAGTGACCGTCCGAGAGTTTCTAGTGTTTCCACCTACATTTTGGATGGGAGTCGCTCTCGCCTGCTGTTGTATGAATTGCATAAAGCCTCTGAACAATCCATCATTCATCATTTGGTCAGTGTTGTTGTTTACATGAGGATTGTAGCCTTCCTGATGCACATTATCCTGATTATTTATATGTGGTGAATCAACGGTCGCCTGTGCTCCATTGCTATTCTCAACATTCTCGAATGTCATTTTCAGATATTTCCATAAAATAAAAGGTTAATTGACATGTAACATATTATCCCTATATTCTGACTGACTAGCGAAGGAATTCCCCGTCTCTACCCTCCTAGTTCTAGTCTCACATCTTAGCCAGGGATCATATCCCTAAGCTCTGATACCAACTGTGATGCCCCCAAAATTAGGTATACATCACCCATCTTGATTCGCCAGATACATGGTACATAATTCAAATACAACTTAATAATACAACTGTCGTGTACAATACGACAAAATATAAACTGTGAGCTTGAATACAAATATTGTCTACTAGAGAGTATACAAACTCAAAAGGAGTCCTCATTACAATTATTATGACACTATTTCACAGAATAGAGAGGACTTCTAATGCGCCATCTAGGACCATCACTCCGTTCTCCGACTCGTTCCAGCTATATCCTCATTTCCTGAAGAGAACAGTGAAAGAAAGGGTGAGCTCAACTAGCCCAGTAAGAAATATTATGACTAAGATAATGCAGAATAAATTATCATTAGCCTTAAATAGTGTTAAACTGATACAATATATCAAATATGAAGTTTAACTGCAGCAGAACAAGCAATCCATTAGAAGAGTCAAGTAGAGAATAAAATCTACTATCTTCTATGATTTAAAAGGTTTTTCATGACTTTTATCGCTGAGACTCAGCTTAATAAATAATCCACATCATCCCTGCACTACGG
This sequence comes from Panax japonicus, assembly GCA_020205505.1. Taxonomy (NCBI): domain Eukaryota; kingdom Viridiplantae; phylum Streptophyta; class Magnoliopsida; order Apiales; family Araliaceae; genus Panax; species Panax japonicus. Next base: position 36,073,850 of record CM035091.1, read on the forward strand.
CCAAGGATATTCTTTAGTATCACAACCACAAATATTTCATGCACCACAGCCAATGATATTCGTGTATTCATCAATGGTCATGATCATGCCAACAACTGTCCATCAATGGACTATGGGCCATTGAGGACTTTTATCACATCATTTGTAACATTACGGTCATGATTATACCGAATAATCCCTGGTCATAATCATACCAAGTCCATCTATGCACTACAGGCCACAAATGACTTTCAACATAATATAAACATGAGGATGATGATAATGATATAAGAATTCAATAAAACAAGTTCAAGAATTAATTTATCGAAGAACTAATAACGTCCAAATTATCAACATGATACTGCTTTGTAGAGTAAAATTCAAGAATGCTTAGAAGAATATTTCCATGAAAAGATACTGGATGAAGCGCAAATATCAAGGATATTCCACTAATTTCATGGAGTATAGAAGTCAAAACTTTAACCAACTGAGTATAATAAAGAATGGAATAACAAAAGAAATCACCATGCATGCGGTACTTCGCATAGACAGGTTATTCCAACAGAATAATAAGTAACGGAACCAGGTCAGGCGAAATTCGCACCGATAGGATGTTCCAACAGAATAATAATAAAGACAAAACCAGTTCTGGCATAAAACGCACAGACAGGATATTCCAACAGAATAATAATAAAGACGGAACCATGTCCGGCGTAAAACGCATAGACAGGATATTCTAACAGAATAATAATAAATATGGAATAATAGAAGAATATCACCAAGTATAGGGTAGTTCGCGTTTACTGGTTATTCTAGCAGAATAATAAAGAATAGAATAACAGAAGTTCTCTTCTTGAATACAAAAGAAATAATACTCCTTACCGTAAAATAAACTAAATATAAGAGTAGGGAAGTAGCAGAATACTTTTCTATAGTTTTTTTTATAATTTCTCTCTCTAGAGTTTCAGTGAATTCGTAAGAAATAATGAAAAAATGAGCTTCTATTTATAGAAGAATGGACTGCATAGTAACTAACTCATGAATGGTCGAGATTGATTTATTTTTAATCGGACGGTCCATAAAATATTCTAATAAAATAAACCTTTTAAATAAAATATTATATATATTTTATATATATAATGATAATAATTGTACTCCCTTCCGACCATGCAATCCATCAGTTTCTTCCCCCTCCCCAAATGTCAATCCTCACATACTAAATATATATATTATATACACCACCACTCAAATCATATTTTTCTTGTTTCTTCTTTACTACCCGTAAATCCCTCCCCCCCCCACCCCCACCCCCACCCCCACCCACACCCACACCCACACCCACAATCCCATTATTCAACTTCCATCACCTTCATATATATATATATATATATATATATATATATATATATATATTGTGATTAAGTGTAGTCCATAAAATATTCTAATAAAATAGACCTCTGTATCTGTATTGAATTTTTCTATTTTAGACTAAGTGTAGTCTAAAGGTGTTAATCCTAGTGGATTAGGGAAAGACTTACAAACAGGTTCAAGGAAGCAAAGGTGCTAGAAGAGTGCATAGGTGCACAAGGAGCAAGAGAGCTCAAGGGAAATTAATTGTTAATTAATTTTTGTAAGAATCTGTTGTGTAATCTGTATTTATTTATAAATAAATAAATTAAGTGAGTATCCAATACTAGTTGGTATTGGACGTGGACTAGGCTAATATTATAGAGGGTAATAGATGAACCAAGTAAAAAATCTTGGTGTTGATTTTATTATTTGCTTTACTTTAAAATCACATAAGTTACTTAATTATCTTAATTTGACTACTTGCATTATATTAAGATAATTCTTTAAACATCAAGTATTTTATTTAATAGGCTATATTAATTCAGTAAGTTGATATATATATATATATGAAGGTGATGGAAGTTGAACTTACAAAAATTTCAAACCTTGGGGGGGCCGTGGATCCCTCCAACATCCATGTAGCTCTGTCCTTATATACCTCTCCCCCCCTCGCCCCTCGGTTAGTCATGTGTTAGGTGGGCAAAGGGTCAAAAAAATCCCCTGATATTTATCTCGATGTCCCACTTGTACCCTAAACTAATTTTTTTCTCAAAAGTACCATTAATGTTACATTTTTGGGTCACCTATGGCCCTGCCGTTAATAGAAGACAAACAGGGTTAAAATATGATGACGTGACAGGCTTAAATATAAAATATATTCTAAATAAAATAATATATATCATTTAATCAAAGCAAAAAATACTAAAATTCAAAATAAAAAAAGCATAACATATTTACATCATTTAATCAAAATAATAAAATTCAAATTATTTTGTTAACTAATCAAAACAACTAATTAAATAAAATAAGTTGTATATCATATTTACATCATTTAATCAAAATACTAAAATTCAAAACATAACATATTTACATCAATTACTAATTTAAAAAAAATACTAAAATATTAATTTAAAAAAAATATTAAAATTCTAAAAAAAATAAAATTTAAAAAATAATAAAAATACTAAAATTCAAATTATTTTGTTAATTAATAAAAACAAAAAAAATTCAAATTACATCATTAAAATACTAAAATTATAATACTAAATACTAATTGATATAAAAATTTTAAATTACTAAAATCATAATAATAATAATAATAATAATAATTTTAAAATTTAAAATTGGAGTATTATGATTATTTTAGTAATTTTTAATATTAATTTTGAGTATATGACGTCGACCAAAATATCAAAATACACGCATACTATCTTAATCTGAATGTCAGTGCCAAAAGCAACACCAACACCAACAAAAAAATTGACGAATTAATGTGTGAAAGGCTTATGGTTTTAAAAAAATTGATATGATTTTAAAAATTAATTTTAAAAATTACTAAAATAATCATAATACTCCAGTTTTGAATTTTAATAATATTATTTAGTATTATAATTTTAGTAATTTAAAAATTTTATATCAATTAGTATTTAATATTATGATTTTAGTATTTTAATGATGTAATTTGAATTTTTTTGTTTTGATTAATTAACAAAATAATTTGAATTTTAGTATTTTTAGTATTTTTTTACTTTGATTTTTTTTAGTATTTTAGTATTTTTTAAAATTAGTATTTGATGTAAATATGTTATGTTTTGAATTTTAGTATTTTGATTAAATGATGTAAATATGTTATACAACTTATTTTATTTAATTAGTTATTTTGATTAGTTAACAAAATAATTTGAATTTTATTATTTTGATTAAATGATGTAAATATGTTATGCTTTTTTATTTTAAATTTTAGTATTTTTTGCTTATATTAAATGATATATATTGTTTTATTTAGAATATATTTTATATTTAAGCTTGTCACGTCATCACATTTTAACCTCGTTTGTCTTCTGTTAACAGCAGGGGCACGGGCGACCCAAAAATATAACATTAAGGATACTTTTGGAAAAAAAATTAGTTTAGGGTGCAAGTAGAACATCAGGGTAAACATCAGAGGTTTTTTTGACCTTTTGCCCTATGTTAGGCCAACAGAGAGTATAAGTTTAAGTTTGACATTTTATAAATAATATAAATATTTTTATATTTAAAATAATTGTGATTTATTTAATTTTTTAAAATAATTAATTTTGTAAGTTCGAGTATCTGTGAGATAGCATACAATTTTAGGGATAGTATTCTATAGATAGTATTATATAAAATAAAATAAAAAACAAATCCATACAAAGTTTAAATTAAAAAGGATCTAAACATTTCAAAAAATGAAAAGAGGTCAATATTTTGGAATGAATTTGAAATGGAATAAGTATGATCCTTTCATTTTTTTATTTTTGAGATCATTATACAATATCCACAAGTTCAACAAGAGTCTTGTTAACGCCAGGATCTTTCTCTTTGCCCCAATCACAAAAGACGTCCTGATCCTGCACAGTAAACACAACAAACACCACAAGCTTGACGGGCGGACCGCCGAGGGATAGCTCAGGCGTGAGAGTAAGTATATATGTGTTCACAAGGTTAACTCAAGAGGATGATAATATCTAGTGTCTGAGAGAATAATTATGTGGTGTGTGTAATATTTTGTTACTTACCTCCTCTTTATGATCACAGTTCCACGCGAACTCCCCTTCCGGCTCACCGTGCCACCCATCACTTCCTGACATCTTTTTCTCCCCATTTCCGGTCATTTCCGCCGAAAGCATGCACTCAGCCTCCATATTTTCTGTCACACCTTTTTCTCCGCCCCCCCTTCTCAATCCCATCCTCATTAATGTCATATAGAAAGGTGGCGGACATAATAGTCAACAATTATTTTGAGTAATGATTACCGGTCAAAGCTGGGCTAAGGGGAAATATGCATAATGGGCTAATTTGATAAGTAAACCCAACTAATGGAGATGACCCACGCGACCGGATCCAATCTGTATGGATTTAGTGAAATAATAAGTAACTGGGCCCAAAACATCCGGGTCAACCATGGTAAGAATAATCACAACCCAAGGGAGGAGCCCATTGAATCTGGCCCAATAAGGAAAAGGATCATGGCCTAACATTGCCCCCTAGTCTTTTATTAAACAGGGGGTTTAATGGAAGACTATAAATAATATAGGCCCATGATATAATAATTTGTGGTAGGCTGTAAAAGGTCCAAAGTGAAATTCATCAAAGCCCAATTAAGTCGGTCCAAATCGGTATCAAAGATAGAACTGGGAAGTCCAACAAATATAAATCCATTCGGATTGGGATATCTAGATCCAAAACCGGGCAGCGCCTTTTCCAATTCACCATCATTACTGTGAATTTATTGTGCCGCCTTCGATTACCATGCAACTGTTAATATAAAAGACAAACTTTACCAATTTTGATAATTTTACCTGCCAATTCAAATTTCGAACCTTCAAGCTTTCTTCCTATCTATTGAACTTTCTTTGCAATCTCTGCAAATTGTTAACAATGGCGTCCCAAGATTCTGAACAAGGTCTTCCCCTGCTAGTTAAACCTATTTGCTCCATTGTTCCAGACCCAAACCCTAGCAAAGATGCTTCGAGCTCTGGTCAGGCTGCTGCAACTACTTCAAAGAAACAGACAACAACATTTTCTCCCAGTCCTTCTGAATTCTATAGGGACAACGAGCTGTACGTTCATGCCAACATCCCCTCGAAGGTTATTGAGGCTGATCTGGAAAGGCTTCGAACTCGTTGCCACATTCCGGAAACCCACCAGATAAGAGTTCCCAGGTCTGGGGAAAAAATGTACCAACGTCCTGAAGGATGGATGGCTGTTACAACAACCATTCTGGAGAAAGGTATCCGGTTCCCTTTGCACGCCTTCGTGGTGACCCTATTAGGGTTTCTGGTCGTTGGGTTCGCCCAACTAATGCCGAATTCATATATTCATATTTTGGCATTTATAGCTCTGTGCTACGAACTCGGCGTCGAACCTTCGCTCGACTTTTTCTTCACTGTATATAAGGTTGGTCAGTCCAGAGAGAAAGCAAGCAATCTTCAAAAACAGGAGAGAAGTTCGAGAGACGTTCATTAGTGAATACCCCTTCAAGCAACAAAGGATGGCATGAGAGATGGTTTTTCGTTAAAGGGCCCGAATTCCTTTCCTTATCGGGCTGGGCCACAGATGAGAAAATCTCCACAGACTTCGGGGATGTTTCTGAGGAGCGTGAAGCTGAGATAATAGAGCTTCTGGACAATTTCCCGAGGGAGGAATGGAATTATAGACTTCTTTCCAACCAAACGTGGTTGTACAACCACAAATGTAAGTATGAATTCATTTTGTGAATATTTGAAGTTTTTGTGATGTAAATTCTGACGTAGAACTGTTAATCTTTTGTAGTGACTTTGATCAAACCATCACTTTCGGAGATGAAAGACTTAGAAGATTTGTTAGCTGGAAAACCGGTAGAAGCCCCCATCGATTCTTTACAACATGAAGTTCCATCTGAAGACAATACCGGTAAATCTGCAGATGCTGATGCCGGACCTCCACAACCGGATGCTTCCTCCAGATTCAACCCATCTACCGAAATACCAGCTGAAGAGCCTCGAACCCACGCACCAGAAGATGACGAACCTCTTCTTCCGGAAAAAGTTCTTCAACTTCGACGAAAGAAAAGAGCCATCCGAAAGCCTCGGCCAATCTCCATCCCATCAGAATCCGAAGATCTTTCCGAATCCGAACCGTCTTTTAATCCGATACCTTCATCCACCAGTCCAACAGCAACTGCCGACCCAATACCACCGAACATAGATCCAATACCACCAACTGCTGATATAATACCTCCGAACATAGATCCAGTACCACCAACTGCTGATCTAATACCTCCGAATGTTGACTTAATACCACCAACTGCTGTCCCTCCATTGGCCCGAACAAGCTTATTGGATCTTTCCGTGAATGATCGAAGACAATTTCTTCGGATCAAAAAGTTGAGAACCAAAATCATTCCCCTAACCCCCGATGAGCTTAGGGTCCCTTCTTTAAATATTCACCCTTCAACAAAGCTCGTGGAGACTTCGACTGTAAATGAAGAGGAAATAAACGAGTCTGCTGCAGTGCCATCTTGAAAGAGAAAACGACCAGCTGCAACGCCTTCAGTCAGAGAAGAGTTAAAGACGACAAAAGCCAGTGAACAAAAATTATCTATGTTGAATATTCGTTTTGTTGCTGAGACTGAAGCCTTGAAGACTATTAAAGAGGATCTTGTTGTAGCCAACCAAAAATTGTCAACCCAGCTCCACGAAGTTCAGACGAAGGCTCGATCTATTAAGAAAGTTCAGAAGGCCAAGCGTCGCAAGCTTCGTGGCAAGATAAAGGCACTTCAGGAACGCGATCCCCCTTTGACCGAAGACATAATCAATCAAATACGGGCGGACTATCGTACATCGGATGAGCTTGGGTCAGATATTTTAAAGGTATATTACGAAGGATACGAGGAATGCCGGAGCAGGGGCAAGGGAAAGTTGGTGGCTGCTCAACTAGATCCATCCCTGCTAGATTCTGAAAGTGAGGCCGCGAGCTGAAGATAATTTTATTTTAATTTGTAGGACTTGTAAAAATTATTTGTTTCTGTAATTAAATCGAATATTAATGAAATTTCATTTCGTCCTTTATGACTTTGGTGCATTTGCTTTGTGTAAATCCCTCAGTATTTGTGCTACTAAAAGTATACATAGTCGCTTCAAGGATTCAGTTGTTACTAACAATTAAGTATGACATATAATAGATAAAGTGAGGTTAAATAATGAGGTATCCCAAACTTAACACTTGGAAAAAATTTAGGTAATAAAGTTAAGGGATACTTATTAGTTACCGAAGACTGAGACAGATCTGCTTCATTAGGAATTTGTTCACCTCGAGAGGCTTGATCAAAAAATGAGAGATGACATTTGCCTACCACAAAGGGCCTGACAAAGTCTTAAAGATGACACTTGCCTACCACAAAGGGCCTGACAAGGTCTAGGTGTCGACAATTGTCTACCACGACGGGCCTGACAATGTCTTAATTGACCACCTGTCGCAGAGGCTGCATCGAATGGTCAGCAAGTCCTCCCGATCCTCCAAACACCAATGACGTTTGCCTACCACGAAGGGCCTGACAAACTCATAAGGACCTCCTGCCGAAGAGGCTACCATCGAATGGTCAGCGAGTCCTCCCGAACCTCCAAACACCAATGACGTTTGCCTACCACGAAGGGCCTGACAAACTCATAAGGACCTCCTGCCGAAGAGGCTACCATCGAATGGTCAGCGAGTCCTCCCGAACCTCCACACACCAATGACGTTTGACTACCACGAAGGGCCTGACAAACTCATAAGGACCTCCTGCCGAAGAGGCTACCATCGAATGGTCAGCGAGTCCTCCCGAACCTCCAAACACCAATGAACAGATCGGCAACAAAGACAAAATTTGTTTGAGAGAAAAAAGGGAATTTTTATTGATGATGATGTAAATATTTACAGACTTCCGATGTGCTGACATTGTTCTTACTGAAAGTACTTCCTAAGCCTGCCAGCATGCCAAGTATTCTTAATTGCTGACCCATCTAAAGCCTTCAGCCGATAAGTCCCTGGCTTTGGCACTTCAATGACTTCATATGGCCCTTCCCAGTTCGGCATCAATTTTCCCAGATTTTGAGGCGTAGATGCTTCAACTTCTCTGAGGACAAAATCTCCTAATTCAAACCTGCGAAGCTTTACCCCCTTATTATAATGCTTGGCTACTCTGCGTTGATAGGCTGCCAATTTGATTAGGGCTGTTTCTCTAACTTCTTCAAGCAAATCAAGATTAGCTTTCAACCCCTCTTCATTGTAGATTTCCCTGAATTGGCTGACTCGAAGACTTGTAGATCCAATTTCAACTGGGACTAAGGCATCAGTGCCATAGGCCAATCTGAAAGGTGAATCCCCCGTTGTAGTCCTCGGAGTAGTTCGATAAGCCCACAACACACTAAGCAGCTCTTCTGGCCATCTGCCCTTAGCCTCGTCCAATCTGCGTTTGATCCCATTCAGGAGGGTTCTGTTGGTCACTTCAACCTGTCCGTTTGACTGAGGATGAGCCACTGAAGTCTTTCTGTGCTGAATCCCTAGTTCTTCCAAAAATTCTTCAAACTTTGATCCCACAAATTGACGTCCATTGTCCGATATTATCACTTTAGGAATCCCAAAATGAAATACGACCGATTCTTTTAAAAATTTCAAGCACTCCTGTTCCGTTATTGACCTAAGTGGCTTCGCTTCTACCCATTTGGTCATATAGGCTATGGCAACTATAACAAAACTGACCTGACCTTTTTCTTTCAGTAGTGGGCCCAGTATATCAACCCCCCAGACAGCGAAGGGTATAGGAGATAGGATCGAGTATAGCTCTTCCGATGGCTGATGCGGTATTGGACTGTTAAGCTGGCATTTCTCGCACTTCTTTACATATTCGGTTGCTTCCTTGAAGATTGTAGGCCAGTAGTACCCTTGACGAAGTACTTTGTAGGCTAATGACTTAGCAGCCATATGATCGCCACAGATACCCTCATGCACCTCTCGCAGAGCATATTCAGCTTCAGACGGAGTCAAACACTTTAATAATGGAGACGAGAAAGCCCTTCAAAATAGATCTCCATCAATCAAAATATAATTAGCACTCTTGTACTTAATTTTCTTGGCTAGCATCTGATCCGAAGGTAAGATACCATCTGCCAAGTATTCCAGGTATGGAGTTAACCAGCAGTTGGTTCGGTCGACGCACATCACCACTTCGTGATGAACACTAGGATGTTGTAAAATTTCTAAGTAAACCGACCCATCAAAGGTATCAACATCTGTAGTGGCTAATTTGGAGAGCGCATCGGCAATGGAGTTTTTGTTACGTTCTATCCCTTGGAATTCGTAGGACTGGAAATATTGAAGTCGTTCTTTCACTTCCGCCAGATACTTGATCATTCTCGGGCCCCTGGCTTCGTATTCTCCAGAGAGTTGTTTAACGACTAACTGAGAATCACTGAAGATGACCACTCTCTGTACTTCAAGACTCTTTGCTAATCGTAACCTGGCGAGTACTGCCTCATACTCAGCTTCATTATTGGTTGCTTTAAACTGAAATCTGATGGCCTGCTGCACCTTGAATCCCTCCGGACTCGTCAGAATAATCCCGGCTCCACTGATGTCTGTAGTAGAAGACCCATCTGTATACAGCGTCCATAGACCCTCCTTCTGCTGAAGAACTGCAACTGCCCTGTCAGCCCCTTCAGCTTCGGCCACGACTTCATCAGTCTCAGAAAACGAACATTCAACCACAAAGTCAGCCAACGCTTGTCCTTTAATGGCGGTTCGGGGATGATATTCAATAAAAAATTGGGACAACTCCATCGTCCATGCAGCTAGTCTCCCCGATACCTCTGGTCTTCCCATAACCTTCTTTAAAGGCTGATCTGTGTATACTATTACCAATCTACCCTGGAAGTATTGCCTAAGCTTTCGACTAGCAATTATTAGAGCAAAAGCGAATTTTTCAATATTTGGGTACCTCGTTTCAGCATCCCGAAGGACATGACTTACATAATAAACCGGGTGCTGCTTACCCCCAATTTCCCGTACCAAAACCGCTCCCACCGCCAAGGAACTAGCCGCTAAGTACATGTATAGAGGCTCTGTAGGAACGGGCTTTACCAATAAAGGTGCTGAAGATAAGTAAGACTTGATGCTCTGAAAGGTGTCTTCACACTCTGAAGTCCATTGAAAGGTCTTTGCATTCTTCAGACCTTTCAAAGTATCAAAAAACGGCAAACATCTCTCTCCAGACTTTGACACGAACCTCCGCAAAGCTGCAATCCTTCCAGTCAGACGTTGAACATCTTTAAATGACTGAGGAGTCTTCATGTTCAAGATCGCTTGAATCTTCTCTGGATTGGCTTCAATTCCTCTTTGACTAACAAGATAACCCAAAAATTTGCCAGACCCCAGACCGAAGGTGCACTTTGTGGGATTTAGTCTCAAATTGTGATGACGAAGTGTCTGAAAGCACTCCTCTAAATCATCTAAATGTTTATGTACCAACATGCTTTTGACAATCATATCGTCCACGTATACCTCAATATTCCTGCCTAATTGATACCTGAAGACATGGTTCATCATCCTCTGGTAGGTTGCTCCGGCATTGATGAGGCCGAAGGTCATTTTCTTATAAGCATATACCGAACGATGCGTAATGAACGCCGTCTTCGGTATATCCTCTTTACACATGGAGATCTGATGATACCCAGAGAATGCATCCATAAAACTTAATAAAGCATGCCCCGAAGTGGCATCAATAAGTTGATCGATGTGAGGCAGCGGGTAAAAATCCTTTGGACAAGCTTTGTTCAGATCGGTGTAGTCGATGCAGACTCGCCATTTACCATTCTTCTTCTGAACTAGCACTACATTTGCCATCCACTGCGGGTAGTCGATCTCAAAAATGAAATCAGCTGCCAGCAATTTTGCAATCTCCTCATCAATGATCCGCTGTCGTTCAGGCGCAAAGATCCTCCTCTTCTGTCGAACGGGTTTCTTTGACGGATCTACCTCTAGCCAATGTTCAGCGATATCCCGGCTTACTCCAGGCATGTCCTGAGGTTCCCATGCGAAGATATCAGCATAACACCTTAGTAGCTCCATGAGGTTCGTTCGGAGGGGTTCTGGTAGACCCGAACCTATTTTTACTGCTTTATCCACTTTGCCCGGGATGAGCTCTATCTCCTCTGTTTCTTCAGCTGGCATGACTAACGGCTCGGAACTGCTCTCAGTAAAAGGCTCGATTTTTATCGCCATGGTTTGCTTCTGCTTCGATACTCCTACTCCCGAAGTGATTACAGCATTTCTGTAACACCTTCTGGCTAAATCCAAATCTCCTTTCACCTCGCCAACCCCATGAGCCGTAGGAAATTTGATTTTAAAGTGGGGTATTGAGGTCACAGCTTGTAGAGCAATTAAAGTGGGCCTCCCCAAAATAGCATTATAAGCAGAATCTACATGTACAACATAAAATTTACAAATAATCTCTACCTGCTGAGGGGCCGTTCCGAAGATGACGGGTAGCTCAATGGTCCCAGCAACCTTGACTGGATCATTACTAAAACCGTATAGAGGAGCCTCCTGTCCTATCTCCATCTTTCGCCCATCCAGATTCATCCTTTGATAAGCGTGGGCATACAGGATATCTACAGAAGACCCATTATCCACCATCATCAGTTTCATATCTACTGAACCCACTTGGGCAGTTAGCACTAACGATCCTTCGTGCGGCTCGATGACCTCCGAAGGGTAATCTTCATCAGTAAAGGAGATTACCGTATTCGGATAGGGTCTATCAGTCTTCGGGAAGGATCCCGCCACTGACATGACCGAATCCAAATAACTTCGGCGTCTCTTTCCAATTAATTTGCCAGAAGTACCTCCAGTGATGACATCGATCACATGCCTTGCAGGTTGTCCCGAAGCTTGCAACGCCTGCTGAACTGGTTGAGCCGCTGGGACAGGTCCTTGGTTCTGTTGTTGATTAGTTCTGGCAGCTACATACTGAACTAAAACCCCACTTTGTACCTTTCTTTCAATGAAGTCTTTCAAACTGGCACAATCATTCGTATCATGACCCGAAGCCTGATGGTAATCACAATATTTGCGAGGATTTCCTTTTCCGGGCTTGATATTATCTCGAGGTGGCTCGAAGATAGGTTGATTTTTAATTTGTTCCAAGATAACAGCCCTGTCTGCATTGAGTGCTGTATACGTCCTATTCACCCTCTGGGCCGGCACGGACGAACGTCCTCCACTCTGTCTCCAATTATTATACTTCTTTGACCCACTCTCATAACGGTCTCTACTCCCTTCATTCTTCTTCTGGTCTCCATCCGTTTTGTCCCGATCTGTCTCCCTGAGCCGCTCCGAAGAAGGTCGCTTTAGGCTGCTCATAGCCTCCTCCACCACAATATAGCCTTCGGCTTTGTCAAAGGCTTCGGCGAGACTCTTCGGGTGATTGAACATTAGTTTCTTTACCAACTTTTCCGACTTGACCAAATCTAGTCCATTCTGAAATAGTCCCACAGCTTGTAAATCATTCAAGTCTGCTACTTGACCGACGGCTTCACGAAACTGTTTCACATACTGACCTAAAGACTCGTTAGAAAACTGTCGAACTTGAGCCAACGAACCAGTCGGTTTTCCCCTTCTTTTATTGCTCCCAAAGCGAGCATGAAATTTACTGCACATGTCTTCCCATGACGAGATTGAATCAGGAGGCAATGTTCCCATCCACTGTCGGGCGTCCTTTCTAAGTGTTGTGACAAAAGTATGGCATTTAGCAGCGTCGCTAAAGTTATAATAATCCATGAGCCGATCGAACGCTTGACTATGGTCGTAAGGGTCCTCCGATCCGTCATAACTCTCGATATGGGGCAACTTCTAGGTGGGATCAGCTTTTTCTTTAAGAATTTCCGCGGAAAAAGGAAAGGCCTTCTTTCCCGGAGTATCTTTTATTCTCTGTACTTCGGCAAGCTGCTTCCGAAGTTCTTTTAATTCTTTAACCAGATATTCCACGCCTTCTGGTTGAGACGATGCTTCTTTTTCTGGTGAGTCCTTCCTCTTCTGAGCAGACCGGTTTCTTTCAATAGATGCTTCAATATTAGAGGGACTCTTTCGATGACGAGTGTCTACAAGGTGGTGTACCCTCAGTAAACTCTCGGGAGTATGATCTCTTGATAAACTTCGCCTCTGAAACCGGGCACTATGGTGAGAATGGGCAACAACAAGTGCTTTTCTCCTGTACTCAGGGGTGCGTTCTTTGGATCGACCTCTTCGTTCGCTTTGCCCCCGTTCTCTAGAATTAGTAGGGCGATATGTCCTTTTTGATCCTTGAGGGGTAGGGCTTCGGGACTTTCTTCTTTTCCTAATTCGACCCAGCGATTCTCGCCCTGAATGAGCAGGTTCCTTTCCCCTCCGATGACCACGTTCTTCAGATTGAATATAACTGAACTTTTCGTCTCTCATTTCTGTCATTCGAGCCATTTGTTCAGTTATATCCTGTCGCTGCTTCAGAAGTGCTTCCATGGCCCTATCCGCTTCATCTGCCATTTTAGCCAGTCGTGAGGCTTTTTCGTCTTGTTCATTTCGGTATCGAGTTCTAGGCGAGGTGCCTTCTACCCGTTTCCGATCACGGTCAGACCCTTTCTCTATCGGGAAAACTAGCTTACGCTTAACTTTGTTTATAACCCTTGGCCGAAAATTTTCATGTGATCGTTTGGACGTTGTGCTAGCATGAACACTTATTGCCGGTCCCAAACGATCCTTGACAGACACTCGCGGTGTCGATTCACTGACTGCCATGGGTTGCCCTTCAGGTGTAGGTGTTCTACTCTTCACCATGAATATTGACGTAGGACAAATATGGTTTGTGATTGAAAAATGTTCAGGACACTAGAGAGCCCTCCTTCTAGCGCCAATGTTAACTCCAGGATCTTTCTCCACACCCCAATCACAAAAGACGTCCTGATCCTGCACAGTAAACACAACAAACACCACAAGCTTGACGGCCGGACCGCCGGGGGATAGCTCAGGCGTGAGAGTAAGTATATATGTGTTCACAAGGTTAACTCAAGAGGATGATAATATCTAGTGTCTGAGAGAATAATTATGTGGTGTGTGTAATATTTTGTTACTTACCTCCTCTTTATGATCACAGTTCCACGCGAACTCCCCTTCCGGCTCACCGTGCCACCCATCACTTTCTGACATCTTTTTCTCTCCATTTCTGGTCATTTCTGCCGAAAGCATGCACTCAGCCTCCATATTTTCTGTCACACCTTTTTCTCCGCCCCCCTTCTCAATCTCATCCTCATTAATGTCATATAGAAAGGTGGCGGACATAATAGTCAACTATTATTTTGAGTAATGATTACCGGTCAAAGTTGGGCTAAGGGGAAATATGCATAATGGGCTAATTTGATAAGTAAACCCAACTAATGGAGATGACCCACGCGACCGGATCTAATCTGTATGGATTTAGTGAAATAATAAGTAACTGGGCCCAAAACATCCGGGTCAACCATGGTAAGAATAATCACAACCCAAGGGAGGAGCCCATTGAATCTGGCCCAATAAGGAAAAGGATCATAGCCTAACAAGTCTTATTTATGGTTTATTCGTTTTTAGCCTTTGTAATATTTAATTCAGTGTGTTTTGACCTTCAAATGCACTAAATCATTTTCAGTACGCTATATTTGAGCTTCAAACGTTATATTTAAAATAAATTACTTAATATAAAATAAATTACTTTAAACAAAGCATATATATTTTCAAGCACGCTATATATGTGAAACCCCGGATTTTATGAATAAAGATTTAATTTTTCGAAATATTTTTTTTAATATTATGGTGTGGATTTGATATAATATTATAATTATGGGTAATATTTATAAATTTTGAAAAGTATGCAAGTTGTTGTATAATATTCGATTGGTCGGGGAATATTCTTTTTGTCAGAAAATATCCGTACGACGGTACAATCATTGGTGGACCCCACAACGGAATTATTGTCGGATTGAAAAAACGGCAAAAATATTTTTATGAAAATAACGGCGAAAGTTTTACGGTTAATACTGTTGAACTACTCGGTAGTAAAAGTACAGTAATACGCATGGTTGCATAGTAGCACATGGTATTGATTATTGATGCTTATGTGATAAGTCACTCAGTTTTATTTTATTGGTATTATTAATGTAATAAAATAGAAAAAAAAATTATATAAAACAGAATACTTTTATAAAGTTATTCTATAAATAGAATATATTATATTCTATTATGTATAGTGTTGCATAGTGTCTGCATAGTATTTTGCATAGTAAAATCTTTTTATATAAAACAGAATACTTTTATAAAGTTATTCTATAAATAGAATATATTATATTTTATTATGCATAGTATTTGCATAGTGCCTGCATAGTAAAATCTTTTATAAAGTTATTCGTTTTATTAGATTATAAATAAAATATATTATATTTTATTTAAAAGATTTTGCTTTAGATATGGACCGTCAGATTAAAGTAAATCAATATGGACCGTTCATGAATTAATTATTATGCAGTCCATTCTTCTATAAATAGAAGCTCATTCATTTATTATTTCTTACGAATTCACTGAAACTCTAGAGAGAAACTATAGAGAGAGTTCTTCTTCTATAATCTTCAGCGTATTTCTTTAGAGTTTAAGAAAGCTTTGAGCGCAGTACAAGTTTTCTTCGAGTATATCCTCGCCCTGCCAGTCGGAATACTCTTCTTTCAAAGGTAAGGAATATTATTTGTTGTACTCATAAGGGGTATTCTTTCTTTCTTATTCATGAAGAGAACTTCTGTTATTCCAGTCTTTATTATTCTGTTGGAATAACCTGTATACGCGGGATATCCTATACTTGGTGAAATTCTTCTGATTTTTCGTCTTTATTATTATTCTGTTGGAATATCCTGTCGGTGCGTTTTACGCCTTACCTGGTTCTGTCTTTATTAGTATTTTGTTGGAATAACCTGTCTATGCGAAGTACCGCATGCATGGTGATTTCTGTTGTTATTCCATTCTTTATTATTCTGTTGGAACATCCTGTCGGTGCGAATTTCGCCTGACCTGGTTCCGTTATTTAGTATTCTGTTGGAATAACCTGTCTATGCGAAGAACCGCATGCATGGTGATTTCTTTTGTTATTCCATTATTTATTATACTCAGTTGGTTAAAGTTTTGACTTCTATACTCCATGAAATTAGTGAAATATCCTTGATAATTGTGCTTCATCCAGTATCTTTTCATGGAAATATTCTTATGAGCATTCTTATATTTTACTCTACAAAGCAGTGTCATGTTTACAATTTGGACGTTATTGGTTCTTGAAAAAATTAATTTTTGAACTTGTTTTATTGAATTCTTATATCATTGTCATCATCCTCATATTTATATTTTTTTGAAAGTCATCTGTGACCTGTAGTGCATAGATGGACTTGATATGATTATGACCAGGGATTATTCGGTGTAATTATGACCGTAATGTTACAAATGATGTGGTAAAAGTCCTCATTGGCCCGTAGTGCATTGATGGACAATTGTTGGCATGATCATGACGATTAATAAATACACAAATATTCTTGGCTTGTAGTGCATGGATAATTGTGGTTGTGATACTAAAGAATATCCTTGGCCGTAGTTCAGGGGTGATTCGATGATGTGGATTATTTATTAAGCTGAGTCCCAGCGATAAAAGTGATGAAAAACCTTTTAAATCATAGAAGATAGTAGATTTTATTCTCTACTTGACTCTTCTAATGGATTGCTTGCTTCACTGTAGTTAAACTTGATGTTTGTTATATTTTATCAGTTTAACACTGTTGAAGGCTAATGATAAATTATTCTGTATTATCTTAGTCATAATATTTCTTACTGGGCTAGTTGAGCTCACCCTTTTTTTCACTGTTCTCTTCAGGAAATGAGAATATAGCTGGAACGAGTCGAAAAACGGAGTGATGGTCCTAGATGATGCATTAGTAGTCCTCACTATTCTGTGAAATAGTGTGATAATAATTTTAATGAGGACTCATTTTGAGTTTGTATACTCTCTAGTAGACAATATTTGTATTCAAACTCACAGTTTATGTTTTGTCGTATTGTACACGACAGTTGTATTATTAAGTTGTATTTGAATTCTGTACCATGTATCTGGCGACTCAAGATGGATGATATATACCTAATTTTGGGAGCGTCACAATATAACCAAACATAAACTTAATTAATCCTCTCCATGTATAGATCTTAAATGAATCAAATTTTGTACGACAAATAACATATAAGGGAGAATCATTTACTTTTTTTTCCAAGTAAGACGATCAAATTAAGAAGAAAGATCAAAATGGAATTAGTTAATTAATTAATTAAAGCAAGAGACATGTAGTACACTCCATTAATTTATTGATATTAATTTCTTCATCATGATCACGATAGGGAAGAAATTAACTAAAGACAGATACAAGTAGTTTATTTATTTAGGTATAAATAATTATAATAGTAGTAAATTATGGAGGACAAGGCTTGGTGCAGAAGCAACGTTTACGGAAGCCTCGGCAGTGGCCACCATGAAAGCCTTCATTCCTGCAAATTTGTTCGCAGTTTTTGTTACTCCAACACTGCCCAGTGAACAAGTGGCTTTTGAGTCGCACATCCTTGCCTTTCTTCCTGCTTCCACCTTACGCACCAACCCCTCTTCTGCACCCAAACCATGCACATTTATTTATTTATTTATTTACACAAATTCAAATACTAATTATGAGTAATTAATTTAATCTAAAGAGATATTAAAATTAACTATTCTTCATTCCATAATGTAGATTTAAGCTCAAATATGGCAAACAATCGCACACAAAATTAAACTAAATAACATATATAGTTAAATTTTGTATAATTCTTAATATACCCTCTACATGGATCACAAATATTATAACGAAACTAATATATAGTAAATACTATTTCAATGTAAAACTTAAGTTATCACATTATTTTATTTATAAACTCAATAATAACATGAAAGACAAATTTTCTATTATTTTTATTTCTGATCACAACTCAAAATATGGTGTAAATGAATAAAATGTGTACAAGATTTCATCACTATTGTTTTATAATTAGAAGTAATTTGACACTAATAAATACAAGGAGAAGTTAATTAATTAAGAATAAAAATTAATATAAAGATATATTAATAATACTCACGAGAAACCAAGACAAGTAGCAAGAGCACCATCAATTGACACATCCTCTTATTTAACCCCATCATCATTCAATTCAATTCAATTCAATTCTCTCTCTCTCTCTCTCTAAAATGCAAATTATTTCATTAATTAATTAACTAGATGGATACAATACACTCATTATATAAACAAACAGTGGCGGAACCAGGGGGAACCAGGGGGGGCCAGGGGGGGCAGCTGCCCCCGGTAGGGTGGCGGCAGGTGGGGAGCAGGCCAGGGGCCAGTGGCGGAACCAGGAGGGGCCGGGGGGCAGCTCCGCAGCTGCCCCCGGTAGGGTGGCGGCAGATCACAGGTGGGGAGCAGGCCAGGGGCAGGCGGGGTTTTGGGAATGATGGAATTGAAAGATCTGGGTGTCAAGCTGTTCAGAAAGAAGATTGCCTTGACAGAGAATGGGGAAAATCCGGTCGTCTCCAGTCAAGATTCCGGTGTGAATGTTCTTCATAAAGATGGGCTTTCTGACTATGCGAGTATAACTTGTTTGGAGGATGATAAAGTGAACGGAATCGAACAAGAAGATGGACAAGTGGCTGAGAAGGTACAATATATATGTCCTATTGCACAATACACGTACATCCCATTTGCAAAATACTAAAAGAATTAGTGGGTTGATCTTACTTCTATGTTTTCCTGTTAATTAACATGGCTATTAGGATCTTAGAAACGGTCCATGTTAATTCATGTGCTAGAGTAAATCTGGTTAGAGCTCTTTCAGGCAAGGTCTGTCTAGTTGGGTTTTCAGAGCGCACACAAGGTGTTCGATAATTTGCCTGAGAGAAAAGTTGGACTGTTTTTGCTTAGAATTAGTGGGTTTAATTGGGGATTTGTTGTGCATTGCTTCAAGGGTCGTTTCTATAGAGAGTGGCACTGCTTAGAGACCGTTTGTGAACCAAACCAACTGAAATTCCGACATAGCACAATAGAGGCAAGTGGTGGTATTAATAATTTCGACCCGCTTGGTTTAAAAATTTTGCCCCCCCTACAAAAACCTTCTAGTTCCGCCACTGTAAACAAACAGAGACTTGAATACAACTCGAGGGCGGTTTTTGATGTACGTGACACGTTTAATTTCATGTAGATTGACACATAACCTTGCATGCGTGCATGCGTGGAAGAAGAAGGATGTATTAATTACGCACAACTTGTCAAACAATATATATATATATATATATATATATATATATATATATATATATATATATATATATGGGTTTTAATCTATAACAAACGTTTGTCATGGACACTGTTCAACAACCAAGTTGATTACCGTTGATCTGGACAATGAAAGGTTGGGATTGGTCAAATTTTCTCCCTGCCACTATAGCTTGTAGCAGCAGTCCACATCCCCCAATCCGTGCTAGCAATTTATGTTACTGCCCCTAACAATTTAATACATGCCTGCCGCTACAGGCTGTAGCGGCAGTGTGGCTCTCTCCATATTAAGATAATGTAAAGATGAGTTTATTTTTATGTATACATAATGTAAAAATAAAAGATAATGTAAAGGATAATGTAAAGATATATAAGTCAGAATAAAAGATAAATTTATTTTTATGTATACATAATGTAAAAATAAGATAAATTTGAATAAAAAATAAATTTATTTTATTATACCCATGTAATCAAACTTTTCTTATTTTTATATTATGTATACATGGGTACATCCTCTATCCCAAAAATAAGATAAGTTTGAATTATAAAATTTATATAAATTATTTTTAGATGTAAAATTCATGTAATTTATTTTTAATTTTTAAAAATATAAATTTATGATTTAATTAATATTTTCAAATAATTTATAATTTTCATAATATTATAAATTATTTAAAAATATTAATAAATTTATCTTTTATTCAAAAATAAATTTATCTTTTATAATAAAATAGTAACTCGTGAATAGTACTCCGACACGTGTCCCGAATATCCGATTGAACAATATAACCTCTAGACATCAATTATTATCGAAACAAACGTCGATTTTCACTAACACAAATAATTCTAACACAATGGAACTATAAAATTCATCTTTAATCAACACGAACTTATTCATCATTAATATTATAATTCACAATATTTAACAACCAGGTCGTTCCCAAGAAAGAAGGGGCTTTCTGATAAGGATTTTTCCTTATTGGCGCGCAATTAGGTAACCAAACCTCTCCTTGACAGAACTTCTAGACATTGTCAATATTGCAAATAATAATATGAATAACTTTTTCGTCTCAATTATTGATTTAATAATATATCATATTATGCAGATGATACTGTAACAATAATTGAATCAATAATATGAGAGATATGATGCATCAATTACTGTAGCAATAATTGAGTATAACTGAGTGACTTCTCACGTAAGCATCAATAATCAATACCGTGTGCTACTATGCAACCACGCGTATTACTGTAATTTTACTACCGGGTAGCTCAACAGTTTTAACGGTAACACTCCCGCCGTTATTTTTATAGAAAGATAATTTTGTCGTTTTTTAACTACGACAATACTTCCTTTGTGGGGTCCACCAATGATTGTGACGTCGTACGAATATTCCCCGACCAATCGAATATTATACAACAACTTGTATATTTTGCAAAATTTATAAATATTACCCACAACTATAACATTATATCAAATTCACACCATAATATTAAAAAAAATATTTCGAGAAACTTAAATCTTTATTCATAAAATCTGGGGTCTCACAATCTCCCCTCCTTTAGAAATTTCGCCCTCGAAATTCACGTACGTACCTGGTATGCCGAGGAGGTGAGGATATCTTGACTTCATTTCATATTCTAACTCTTGAGGTATAACCTTTGAGTGTTGAATACGATCCTTCTTATCCAAGATTTTAACACGTATCTCCGCATACGTTAAATCATCCGCTATCTCGTCCGGTTCTAAATTAATAATGTGGTTCGGGTCGTCCCAAAATTTACGTAACGTCGATATGTGAAAAACGTTATGAACACGCGACATACTTGGCGGTAAAATGAGTCTATAAGCCATAGTTCCTACTATATCGAGGATTTCAAATGGGCCAATTAAATCGAGAGTTGAGATTTTCTCTCTTCGTCGATTCTTGCTTCTAGAATAACGCCCTCTTGAACCTTCTTAATTCTTCACATTCATCAGCTCTGAGTATGTAGCTTGAGCAGCTTTAACTTTATCGATTAAAGACTATTTTAATCATATATTCGTTATTGTAAGACCCCAAATTTTTTAATGAATACAATCGAATTTTCTCTAATTATTATTGTGAATAATAAGGTGTTAATTTTATATAATACTTTGGTTATGGGTGAAATGTGCAAATTTTAAAAAATAAGCAAGTGGTAATAAAATATTCTTTGTGTCGGGGAATATTCGTTTGGTCTTGGAATATTCTTTCTGTCGGGGAATATTCGTACGACAGCGCAGCCATTTGTGGGCCCCATAACAAATAACTGTAGGATGAAGAAAATGATAAAATTTGGGTTGTTATAAATAACGGCGTAGTTGTTACCGTTAACACTGTTGGAATACCCGGTTGTTAAAATACAGTAATACGCGTGGTTGCACAGTAGCACACGGTATTGAACAGTATTTTTAAATTATTGATCCTTACGTAAGAAGGCACTACTCAATAATTTTTACAGTAGTTACTATTCAATATTTTATTTTATTGATTCAATAATTGCTGTGTTAATATTTTATATTATTGTTGCTAAATAATTGTCACTACACATCATCTCCATTATCAGATCAATAATTCATATTATTTGGAATAATATTATTAGATAGAATTATTGGCAATGTCTAAAAAGTTCTGTCAATGAGAGGTTTGGTCACCTAATTGTGCGCCAGTAAGGAGAAATCCTTATCGGAAAGCCCCCTCTTTCCTGGGAACAGCCTGGTTGTCATAAATGTGATTCTGTAATATTATTTGTGAATAATTAATTATTGATTCATATGATAAGGAATTATTTATTTTTATGTGGATATAAATGATTGATTTATTTATGTGGTTATTAATAAAGGAATTAATGGTGAGGTGTTTTATCAGTATTTTATCGGATTGGAAGTATTTAAAAATCATCCATTTGTGGATTTCGGGTATTTTCTGTTCGGAATTTGGAAAAACTCAAAGCTACAAAGTTGTAGAGAATTCAATTTCGTGTGGAATGGACATACAATTTGTATTTTTCTGATAAACGGACTATTTTCTATGAATTATTAAAGTTTCTGATTATTGTTTAAATGATAAAACATTTTGAAAAATTCTAGAATTGGTTGGTGAGAAATGTGCTCAATTGAATTTCAAATGTGGTGGGTGACAATAGTAACAGATAAAGCCATCAGGTAGCAGGTTAGTCTTCTATGGCGTTCTAAGAATTTTTCTATAAATAGGGTGCTTAGTTAGAACTGAAAATCACACTAGAATTCATAAGTTTTCTCTCTCTCTATATTATCAAGCGTATTCTTGTGAGTATTTTGATACTTTGAGTGTTGCTATATGATGCAAGTTTCTTCAGCACTATATCCAGTATTCCAACCAGAAGTATTATCTTTTTGTGGTAAGGGATGTTATTTTCTTCGTAAGTGATATTATTTCTTCAATATCATTATGCCGAAATATTAGTTAGAACTTTTTATCAAATTTGGAACTTTTCATGTCGGAGTTACTATTCATGAGTTACTATTCACGAGTACTATTCACAAAGCATGATGATTTTTCTTGTGGAATTTCTATCTTTTGGTGTCGGAGTTACTATTCATGTATACGACACTATTCACGAATACGGCACTATTCACCGAAAAATGAAAATTTCTTCTTTTTATCCAAGGTGTCTATTATGGTTACTATCTTTGATTGTATCCATATTTTGATCTTTATTTTGAATTCTGCTTTAAAATTGGTTATTATGAAGTATTTTTGAACTTGGATAAATTGTAATATGAATCCCTAATATTTGATCTTTTATCTCACTGGATTCATTTTCTTTAAGATATTTTTCATCATCCTCAGTCCTAAATGATGATATTACTGAATATCTTTGGCCTGTAGTGAAAAGATGAATGATTAACTGATGAATATCTTTGGCCTGTAGTACAAAGATGAATGATTACCTAATGAATATCTTTGGCCTGTATTGTAAAGATGAACAGGAGTTAAGATGAACATGACCAACTGGTGATACAAATGAATATCTTTGGCCTGTAGTGCAAAGATGAATATTTGATTCAAGATGTATATTGATTGATGTTACAGAGATAAAATATTGATGATGGACTTTTAAATCTTAGAATATAGTAGAATTCTTTCTCTACTTGACTCTTATAATGGATTGATGTTTCCGCTACAGTTGTTGATCTAAAACTTGTTGTCTATTATATTTAATCAGATTATTCCCTATTGAAGACTAACGATAATTTGTTGTATATTATCTTAGTCATAATATTTTCTTACTGGCTAGTTAAGCTCACTCTTTTCCTTTTTTTTCTATTTTTCTTCTCAGGAGGTGAGAACATAGCAGGAACTAGCCGGGGTTTGGAGTGATGGTTTAGGATAGTTGTTTTAGTAGTCCTCACTATTTTGTATAATAGTGTATCAATAATTGTAACGAGGACTCCTTTTGAGTTTTTATACTCTCTATTAGACAATAGTTGTATTCAAACTCACAGTATATGTGTTGTCGTATTTTGCACGACAATTGTATTACTGAAGTTGTATTTGTTTTTGTACCATGTATTTGGCGACTCAGAATGGATTGGGTTGAATGGACCTATTTTGGGGTCGTCACACTTGGTATCAAAGCTTAGGGATATGATCTCTGGCTAAGATGTGAGACAAGAACTAGGAGGGGAGAGATGTGGAATTTCTTCGCTAGTATGACCTGACTAAGTTTATATGGTATTTAATTGGTCAGTCAGAGTATAGGGATAATATGTGATATGTCGATTAACCCTTTTTTGTTGCAGTGTTTGAAAATGGCATCTAAAAATTTTGTGATAAGCAATGAAGCAAATGAGACTGTTGAGTCACCAACGATCAATACCCAGGATAATGTGCATCAGGATGGCAATAACCCTCAGGTGAACAACGACACCAACCAAATGACGAACGACGGTATGTTTAGGAGCTTTTTAGAATTAATGAAACACCAAACGAGAGAGACTACTGTTCATAATATAGGTGGAAACAATGGCAACCCGCGGTTGGTCACCGCTAAGCAGTTCAAGGAGCTAGGACCACCGGAGTTTTTGGGAAAGCCAGAACCACTTACGACAGATACGTGGATAAAGCAGATCATCAATATATTTGATGTCTTGGGATGTTCCGAGGACCAAAAGGTTCCCTTTGCCACCTTCATGTTGCGAGGAGAGGTAGATTACTGGTGGGAATCGGTAAAGCGTACTC
Source organism: Panax japonicus (assembly GCA_020205505.1). Classification (NCBI taxonomy): domain Eukaryota; kingdom Viridiplantae; phylum Streptophyta; class Magnoliopsida; order Apiales; family Araliaceae; genus Panax; species Panax japonicus. The sequence continues at coordinate 36,098,559 of CM035091.1, forward strand.
AACCTGCCGCACTGAAGATGTCTTGGGAGAAGTTCCAAAAATTGTTCAACGATAAGTACTTTTACGAAAGTATTCGTCACATGAAGGAGGTTGAGTTCATCAAGTTGGAGCAAAACAATATAAATGTGTCGCAGTACGAAGCTAAGTTTGCCGAGTTGTTCCGATTTGCATCCCATTTGGTTGATAATAAGGAGAGAATGACGCGAATGTTTCTACGAGGTTTGAAACCCAAAATACGTCAATACCTCATTTCTCACAAACTTTGTTTATATTCAGATGTAGTGAATAGGGCTCAGTTATTGGAGCGCGATAATGAGCCAGCCCAACCGAAGGATAACGAGCAACAACACGATAATAATCCTACCGGTGGCAACGATCATCGGAACAATGATAACCATCGTGGAGGAAATTATCATGCTAGATATGGTAACTACTTCGGTGGTAATCATGGCCAAGATAATAGAAGAAATAATTCAAGTGGAAATTTCAAGAAGAGATGATTTAACAATGACGGGAAAACGTCGGCACCAGCACCAGCACCAGGAACAAATTCTAGGGGAGGAGAACAACTGCCAGTTAGATACTACAGATGCGGAGAGGAGGGACATATAAGCCCAAACTATTCACAGCTTTCCAAGATATGCTTTAGTTGTGAAAAAGACGGTCACATAGCTCAATTTTGTCCTGTAGCGAAATCAAGTCCATTTTCATCAAAAATCTGCATATATCTCATATAGGATTCTCAAACCATAAAATCTTATTTTCCAATTTTCTTACTTCACATAACATATTTAATTCATTTACTCATAACTAGTCTATTTTTATGAAAAATACCAAAATCAGTTCCAAAAATATTTATTTTCTGAGATTTAGCAGAATATATTCTTATATTGAACATATATTTTTCTCAGACTTTTTAAAATTTATTTACTATTTCTCATATGGCCAAAACCGCCGAATATTTAGACATTTATCATAAACTGTACTTTTATCCAAAAATTCTGAAATTCACAGAGTACACTGATATTATATAGATGTACTCCCAATAAAAATTTCATCAATTTTAGAGTTAACCACAAGGAGTTATAAACGGTTACTTTTAAAATAGTCTTTTCCCGTAAAATTCATAACTCTTAATTTATACATCTAAAAATCGTCATTTATGGTCACAATCAATAAAACTCATCAAAATATCATTTCAAATTTTTCCAGAATTTTCTGAAGGACGAAAGAAGTACGAACTGAAAAACATAATAATCATTAAAATCCCTTACCTCAAAAGAGCAGTACTTCTGACTGGAATATTGGATGAAAAACTGAAGGAAACTTATACTAAATAGCAACTCTCAAACTATCTAAATACTCTTAAAAATATGTTTAATAATACAGAGAGAAAGAAAACTTGTTTCTGGTGTGATTTTCAATTCTAACCTAAACGTCTATTTATAGGAAAATACTAGAACGCCAAAGGAGACTAAATTAATAAAATAATATTATTCTTATAACAATTGTCACGCACACCATGACCAAACTCATCACTCCGCCTTTAAAAAAATAATTTCAGCACATTTTTTTCTACACCAACCAAAGTGGGTCCCACCCATAAATTAATAAAAATTATTTTATTTTTTGAAACTTCAGTAAATCATAATAAATAGCCCTTTTATCAGAAAAATTCAAAACTCACGCGTTTCCATAGGAAATTTAATTCTCTACAACTTTGTAGAAGAAAGTTTTTTCAAATTTCAATCAAAAAATACCCGAAATCCACAAACGGATGATTTTTAATACCTCTACACCGATAAAATAATGATAAAATACTTCAGCATTAATTCCTTTAATTTTATCCATATAAAAATAAATATATCCATCATTTATATTCACATAAAATAAATATTTCCTTATCGTATAAATCAATAATTAATTATTCACAAATAATATTACAGAATCACAATTATGACAACCAGACCGTTCCTAAGAAAGAGGAGGCTTTTCAATAAGGATTTCTCCTTACTGGTGCGCAATTAGGTGACCAAACCTCTCCTTGACAGAACTTTCTAGACTTTGCCAATAATACTATCTAATAATATTATTCAAATAATATGAATTATTGATCTGATAATAGAGATACTGTGCAGTGACAATTATTGAAACAACAATAATATAAAATATCAACGCAGCAATTATTGAATCAATAAAATAAAATATTGAACAGTAATTACTGTAACAATTATTGAGTAGTGTCTTCTTACGTAAGGAACAATAATTCAAAAATACTGTATAAAACCGTGTGCTACTGTGCAAATACGCGTATTACTGTATTTTAACCACCGGGTATTCCAACAGTGTTAACGGTAATAACTACGCCGTTATTTATAAAAACTCAATTTATGGGGCCCACAAATGGTTGCGTTGTCGTACGAATATTCTCCGACAGAAAAGATATTCCACGACCAAACGAATATTCCCCGACAATTGAATATTTTATAACCACTTGCGTATTTTGAAAAAAAAAATTCATATCTCACCCTTAACTTTAAACTTTTTATCAATTTAATCATTTACTGAATTGTAATTATAAGAAAAATTGAATACTTCTATTTCATAAAATTCGGGGTCTTACAATCTCCCCTCCTTATGAAATTTCGTCCCCGAAATTTACTTATCTGGTATTTCAAAGAGTTGAGAATACCTTATTTTCATTTCAGATTCTATCTCCCGGGTCATCATGATTTCTCCATTGCTCATCTCCCGTGATAACTTCATTTGGGTTTTTCACTTGTTGGGAAGTCATGACAACCGCTATCCCTTGAACTACTCGGCTTTGACTTGTCTGGGCCAGCATTTGGTGTCATCACTACCGTTGGAATATACTTTTCTATAGGACATATTTCTCCCTCAGCTGTCTCGTCGTACTCCTGATTCATGAGCTGAATCATCAATCTTCGATCCATATAGAATTCAGGTTGACCGCTATGTACAGGGTACTTCAAAACTCGATGTTGGGTTCTCCCAATTGCTTTCCAAAAAGAGAAATTCATATCATCTATTTTAGCCTTCTTAGATCGGACATCTCTTTCCACTATATCCACGTGTCGTGAGGATTTTTCCTATGCATCACTTATTCTCACTCGTTCAGTTTTTTCTTCTTTCAGCTCAGATTCCATCTTTATCATCTTATACTCTGCCAAAGAATGCTTCTGTTCAAGCATCACATATCGGGTAACACAAGCTTGAATTGTTGCATCCTTTTGCTCCACGACCGCCTGTCGTTCTTCAGCATGCTCTTCTAACTCATGAATACAATTTTGCAATTCTACATTTTGATCATAAAATACCTCTAATAAATTCTGCTCAGATATCTCTTCTTCCTCTTCTTCATCACTCTCAGCTGTTACCTTTGCGACTATCTCGGGTGCAACTATCAATTCTTCACTCACCACAAGAATATCTCTAATTCCTTCTTCGTCTGACATCACATTATCATGGTTAGTGATTAGAGGTATCCCCACAATCTCATTCACTCCATTGTTAGCATTCTCAGCTGCCATTCTGAAATACTGCCATAAAACAAGTGTTAATTAAGCAAATTAACGTATCACATAATATCCATATATTATGACCAACCAACAATTTAAGCTTAGGTAGGATACACTAGCGAAGGATTTACTCATCTTTCCCCTCCTAGTCCTATTCCTCGATCTTCGTCAGAGATCATATCCCTAAGCTCTGATACCAAATATGACAATCCCAAAATAGGTCCATTCCATCCAACCTATTCTGAGTCGCCAAATACATGGTATAGAAAACAATTAGAAATTTATTACAACAATTGTCGTACAAAATACAACAACACATATGTTGTAAGTTTGGAAACAAATATATACCAACTGTGACTCTCATCCCAACCTTGGATAGCACGTCACAATGACACCTTATATAAAGGTATAGTCAAAAACTGTTTTAGAAATTAGAATCTTTGGGAAGTGCTCAAGGAAACCTTCGTACATGGGAGGTCACGCGTCTAGGTTATGATAGATATCATATGGCCACAGAATTATCCTTGGTTGACCCAATAGATCCCAAAGAAAAATGAGAAGATTACTATCATATTCTTCCCAATGGTGAGTCTTCTCTTGACATATCATTATCTCCATTGTCTCTAAATGAGAATTATACTTCAAACAAACACTAAGATTATATAGGTAGTGCTCGTAAATATACTCAGTAAGTGGATGAGAACAACCATGTCTTATGATGACACGAGGTTGTATGTCATTAGACATCTTGTATGATAGTGAAAAAACACCCTTCCAACATTGGGTTCGCCTCACCCTAGTTGATTCACCAAATATAACTACTCAATGATAACCACCGTTCTATTCCCCTGTTACCCCCGCTCGATCCAGCTACACTCTTATTACCTGAAAGGAATTGTGAAGCAAAAGGGTGAGCACAACTAGCTCAGTAAAGAATATCATAACTAAAGATAATCAATAGCCTTCATCAATAATAAATCAGATATTTAGAACATATGGTAAATGATAAAAAATTTCAACCATAGTTGCAGCGGAACGAGCAATCCATTAGAAGAGTCAAATAGACTATAAAGTCTATTATCTTCTCCATGTTAAAAATCCACCAACAATGTTTTTATCATCCCTGTAACATCAATCAACAATTCTGGTCCACAATCATATGAATAACTCATAATCATAATTGTAGTTCTAAATTCCTCTTCTCATCTAGGACGAAGATAATTTTTATCACATATCTTTATTTGAAACATCAAAGATCATGGTTACACCAAATCATATTTCCTGTTCATAATCATACTAATAACTTCATCTTTGCACTACGGTCAAAGATATTCTTCAACAGTTCATCTTTGCACTACTGGCCAAAGATATTCAACAACCTGTCATCTTTGTACTACGACCAAAGATATTCATCAACAATTCATCTTTGCACTACAGGCCAAAGATATTCCTCAACAGTTCATATTTGCACTACAGGCCAAATATATTATTATCTCAAAGAAATATATAATCATTTCAGAATTTATATAAACAATAATTATAACCATGTTAATCATTCCACCTTTGCACTTAAGCTAAAGATATTCAATTATAAATTCAATGGTCATGATCATACCATTCAACAATTCAACTTTGCACTACTGGCCAAAAAGAACCCATAGTCATGATCATACTAAAAATCTACCCATCTTTACACTCAAGTCAAAAAGAAATATCATCATTAGGGTTATAAAAATGTTATATATGATAATAAAAATAATATGATCAATATATAGTTTTAATCTCAAGAGTAATATTCATAAATCAACTATAATTTAGTTAGAAAAAGAAACCAATTTTGTCATGAATAATAACTCGTGAATAGTAATTCATGAATAGTAACTTTGTGAATAGTAACTCATGAATAGTAACTCGTGAATAGTAACTCATGAATAGTAAATCCGACACAAAAAGGTAGAAATTCCACAATAAAATCCATACCAATATTTCGGTATAATGATATTGAAATAACATTTCTTAAACTTATAAATAATTTATTTTAATTGTTTACACTTTACTAAATAATGCATTTAATCATCCTAAAATTTCAAACTAATAAGATTTCATCACCAATAACCAAAACCCTCATCAAAAATCTGCATATACCTCTTATAGGATTCTCAAACTATAAAATCTTATTTTCCAATTTTCTTACTTTACATAACATATTTAATTTATTTACTCATAACTAATCCATTTTTATAAAAAATACCAAATCAGTTCCAAAAATATTTATTTTCTGAGATTTAGCAGAATATAATCCTATATTAAACATATATTTTTCTCAGAATTTTTAAAATTCATTTACTATTTTTCATATGGTCAAAACCGCAGAATATTTAGACATTTATCATAAACTATACTTTTATCCAAAAATTTCTAAATTCACAGAGTACACTGATATTATATAGATGTACTCCCAATAAAAATTTCATCAATTTTGGAGTTAACCACAAGGAGTTATAAGCGGTTACTTTTAAAATAGTCTTTTTCCATAAAATTCATAACTCTTAATCTATACATCCAAAAATCATCATTTTTGGACACAATCAATAAAACTCATCAAAATATCATTTCGAATTTTTCCAGAATTTTCTGAAGGACGGAAGAAGTACGAACTGAAAAACATAATAACCCTTAAAATTCCTTACCTCAAAAGAGCAGTACTTCTGACTGGAATATTGGATGAAAAATCAAAGGAAACTTATACTAAATAGCAACTCTCAAAGTATCTAAATACCCTAAAAAAATTTGCTTGATAATATAGAGAGAAAGAAAACTCGTTTCTGATGTGATTTTTAATTCTAACCTAAACGTCTATTTATAGGAAAATGCTAGAACGCCAAAGGATACTAAATTAATAAAATAATATTATTCTTATAACAATTGTCAAGCACACCATGACTAAGCTCAGCACTCCACCTTTGAACAAATAATTTCAGCACATTTTTTTCTACACCAACCAAAGTGGGTCACACCCATAAATTAATAAAAATCATTTTATATTCTGAAACTTCAGTAATTCATAATAAATAGCCTTTTATCAGAAAAATTTGAAACTCGTGTGTTTCCATAGAAAATTTAATTCTCTACAACTTTGTAGAAGAAAGTTTTTTCAAATTCCAATCAGAAAATACCCGAAATCCATAAACGGATGGTTTTTAATACCTCTACACCGACAAAATACTGATAAAACACCTCAGAATTAATTCCTTCATATTTATCCACATAAAAATAAATATATCCATCATTTATATTCACATAAAATAAATATTTGCTTATCATATAAATCAATAATTAATTATTCATAAATAATATTACAGAATCACAATTATGACAACCAGGCCGTTCCCAGGAAAGAGGGGGCTTTCCAATAAGAATTTCTCCTTACTGGCGCGCAATTAGGTGACCAAACCTCTCCTTGCAGAAATTTCTAGACATTGTCAATAATGTTATCTAATAATATTATTCAAATAATATGAATTATTGATCTGATAATAGAGATACTGTGCAGTGACAATTATTGAAACAACAATAATATAAAATATCAACGCAACAATTATTGAATCAATAAAATAAAATATTGAACAGTAATTACTGTAATAATTATTGAGTAGTGCCTTCTTATGTAAAGATTAATAATTCAAAAATACTGTGAAAAACCGTGTGCTACTGTGCAAATAAGGGTATTACTATATTTTAACCACCGGATATTCCAACAGTGTTAACGGTAAAAACTACGCCGTTATTTATAAAAACTCAATTTTTGTCATTTTCTTCATCCGACAGTTATTCGTTATGGGGCCCACAAATGGCTGCGCCATCGTACGAATATTCTCCGACAGAAAGGATATTGCACGACCAAACGAATATTCCCCGATAATTGAATATTATATAACCACTTGTGTATTTTGAAAAAAATTCATATCTCACCCTTAACTTTAAACTTTTTATCATTTTAATCATTTACTGAATTGTAATTATAAGAAAAATTGAATACTTTTATTTCATAAAATTTGGGGTCTTACATCCTTTGTGGAATACAGCAAAGCCAAACTCTTCGTAGGGGACGCTATATTTGTTTGGTGGAAAAACAATAGGTGCTATTGTGACGTGCTATCCAAGATTGAGATATGAGTCACAGTTGAGAGTAACTTAAGTCAGTAATCAAAATATCTAGCTTTCTAGGCTTAGCTGGTTACTATCGGAGATTCGTGGAAGGATTTTCTCGAATCGCTACTCCGTTAACTTAGCTGACTCGGAAAGATACAAAATTCGTATGGAGCGAGGAATACGAGAAGATTTTCCAAGAGCTCAAGAGGCGACTCATTTCGGAACCTGTTTTGACTATATCAATCTGGAAAAGCGAACGTGGTAGCTGACGCGTTGAGTAGAAGATCGTACGTGAATGCGAGTGCGATATTGTTGAACACAAAGACCTATTTTGTATAATTTATAAATGATAGAGATAGAGTTAATGACTCTAGGGACCCACGTGAAGATAGCGAATATACGAGTAGAATAGACTTTAATCGATAAAATTAAAACCGCTCAAGCTACACACTAGAGCTGATGAATATAAAGAAGAAGGTTTAAGAATGCATTATTCTAGAAGTAAGAGTCGATGAAGAGAAGAAAGCTTAAGCCTTCGATTTATTTGAAATCCTCGATCAAGTAGGAACTGTGGCCTATAGACTCGCCTTAACGCTAAGTATGTCGTGTGTTCATAACGTTTTTCACTTATCGATGTTACGTAAATATGTGGACGACCCAAATTACATTATTGTGTTAAAACCAGATGAGATAGCCGAAGATTTAACGTACGAGGAGGTACTTGTTAAGATCTTGGATAGGAAAGAATATGTCCTATGCACAAAGGTTATACCTCAAGTTAAGATTTTGTGGAGGAACCATGCTATTGAAGAAATGAACTGGGAGTTGGAATCAGAAATGAAAGCGAGGTATCCTCACCTTTTCGATACACCAGGTACGTACGTCAATTTCAAGGACGAAATTTCATAAAGAGGGGAGGTTGTAAGACCCTAAATTTTTTAATGAATAAAATCAAATTTTCTCTCATTATTATTGTGAATAATAAGGTGTTAATTTGATATAATTCTTGGGTTATGGGTGAAATGTGCAAATTTTAAAAAATAAGCAAATGGTAATAAAATATTCATTGTGTCGAGGAATATTCATTTGGTCGTGGAATATTCTTTCTGTCGGGGAATATTCGTACGACGGCGCAGCCATTTGTGGGCCCCATAACGTATAACTGTCGGATGAAAAAAAAAACGACAAAGTTTGGGTTGTTATAAATAATGGTGTAGTTGTTACCGTTAATACTGTTGGAATATCCGGTGGTTAAAATACAGTAATACGCGTGGTTGAACAATAACACACGGTATTGCACAGTATTGTTGAAATATTGATCCTTACGTAAGAAGTCACTACTCAATAATTGTTACAGTAGTTACTGTTCAATATTTTATTTTATTGATTCAATAATTACTGCGTTGATATTTTATATTATTGTTGCTCAATAATTGTCACTACACATCATCTCCATTATCATATCAATAATTCATATTATTTGGAATAATATTATTAGATAGCATTATTGGCAATGTCTAGAAAGTTCTGTCAAGGAGAGGTTTGGTCACCTAATTGTGCGCCAGTAAGGAGAAATCCTTATCGAAAAGCCCCCTCTTTCCTAGGAACAGCCTGGTTGTCATAAATGTGATTCTGTAATATTATTTGTGAATAATTAATTATTGATTCATATGATAAGGAATTATTTATTTTTATGTGGATATAAATGATTGATTTATTTATGTTGTTATTAATGAAGGAATTAATGTTAAGGTGTTTCATCAATATTTTGTCGGATTGGAAGTATTTAAAAATTATCCATTTGTGAATTTCGGGTATTTTATGTTTGGAATTTAGAAAAACTCAAAGCTACAAAGTTGTAGAGAATTCGATTTCGTGTGGAATTGACATAAAATTCGTATTTTTCTGATAAACAGACTATTTTCTAAGAATTATTAAAGTTTCTGATTATTGTTTAAATGATAAAACATTTTGGAAAATTTTAGAATTGGTTGGGGAGAAATGTGCTCAATTGAATTTCAAATGTGGTGGGTGGCAATAGTAACAGGTAAAGCCATCAGGTAGCCGGTTAGTCTTCTATGTCGTTCTAAGCATTTTCCTATAAATAGGGTGCTTAGTTAGAATTAAAATTCTCACCAGAATTCATAAGTTTTCACTCTTTCTCTCTCTATATTATCGAGCGTATTCTTGTGAGTATTTTGATACTTTGAGTATTGTTATACGGTGCAAGTTCCTTCTGCACTATATCCAATATTCCAACCAGAAGTATTATCTTTTTGAGGTAAGGGATGTTATTTTCTTCGTAAGTGATATTATTTATTCAATATCATTATGCCAAAATATTGGTTGGAACTTTTTATCAAATTTGGAACTTTTCATGTCGGGGTTACTATTCATGAATTACTATTCACGAGTACTATTCATGAAGCATGATGATTTTTCTTGTGAAATTTCTATCTTTTGGTGTTGGAGTTACTATTCACGTATACGACACTATTCACGTATACGGCACTATTCACCGAAAAATGAAAATTTCTTCTTTTTATCCAAGGTGTCTATTATGGTTACTATCTTTGATGGTATCCATATTTTGATCTTTATTTTGAATTCTGCTTCAAAATTGGTTATTATGAAGTATTTTTAAACTTGGATAAACTGTAATACGAATCCCTAATATTTGATCTTTTATCTCATTGGATTCGTTTTCTTTAAGATATTTTTAATCATCCTCAGTCCTAAATGATGATATTACTGAATATCTTTGGCCTTTAGTGCAAAGATGAATGATTAACTGATGAATAACTTTGGCCTGTAGTGCAAAGATGAATGATTACCTAATGAATATCTTTGGCCCGTAGTGCAAAGATGAACAGGTGTTGAGATGAACATGACAAACTGGTGATACAAATGAATATCTTTGGCCTGTAGTGCAAAGATGAATATTTGATTCAAGATGTATATTGATTGATGTTACATGGATAAAATATTGATGATGGACTTTTAAATCTTAGAAGATAGTAGAATTCTTTCTCTACTTGACTCTTCTAATGGATTGTTGCTTCCGCTGCGGTTGTTGATCTAAAACTTGTTGACTATTATATTTAATCAGATTATTCCCTATTGAAGACTAACGATAATTTGTTGTATATTATCTTAGTCATAATATTTTCTTACTGGGCTAGTTGAGCTCACCCTTTTCCTTTTTGTTCCATTTTTTTTCTCAGGAGATGAGAACATAGCAGGAACTAGCCAAGGTTTGGAGTGATTGTTCAGGATAGTTGTTTTAGTAGTCCTCACTATTTTATAAAATAGTGTATCAATAATTGTAACGAGGACTCCTTTTGAGTTTTTATACTCTCTATTAGACAATAGTTGTATTCAAACTCACAGTATATGTGTTGTCGTATTTTGCACGACAATTGTATTACTGAAGTTGTATTTGTTTTTGTACCATGTATTTGGCGACTCAAAATGGGTTGGATTGAATGGACCTATTTTGGGGTCGTCACAGTTATCTTCACGGGGGTTCGTATATTCGCACTTGTAAACGCATACGATCTTCTACTCAACGCGTCAGCTACCACGTTCGTTTTTCCCACGATGGTATTAAATGATATGATCGTAATCTTCAACAGCTCGAGCCAACGTCTTTGGCGCATGTTACGTTCATTTTAGTTGAAGAAATATTTGAGGGTTTAAGAAATGGGTTTTGTACTAAGGTCAATACAAAATTTAATTTTACGCTCTAGGGGTAGACTAAGAAGTCTTCAAGAATACGTCAGGAAATTTATTAACAATAGAAATATCGTTCAAAACTGTGACCCTCATCCAAAACTTGGATAGTACGTCACATTGATACCTATCAACATGCCATCGTCATTCACGACGTCGCCTACAGAAAGTCTGGTTTGGTGCATTTCACACAAGGAAGTCAACAACGAAAGGACCTAGGCTCTTTACTTATGGCTTGATATGACAATGATTGACTTTAGTGGTTTGGTTGCTTGGATTCGCATAACAGGTTGTTTAAGAATATGAAAGCTAACAACCTTACGAAAAGCATGATGAGTAGTAAACCAATCGATTCCTAAAATCGCATCAAAGACAAATATTTTCAAAGAGATAAGATCGACAGGTAACGTGAAAGTGTCGATTTGAATTAAACAAGATTTATAAATAGTGGATGTAACGAAGGTTTCTTCCAACTAACAGATAAATAAAAATCTAACTTCTCCGGAGTTAAATTCAAACATTGAACACAACTAGGTGAAATAAAAGAGTGCGTAGATGTAACGACCGAGAAATTCGGATCTTATGTAAAAATGATTTTATTAAATTAAATAATAATAAAATCATATTATGGGGATATCAAGATGGTTTTCGTTTTATAACTTATTGATATTGGAATATCGTAGTATTTGAGCTATGTGAAGGATTTAAGGTGTTTGAATTTCCAAGACAAAAATAAAAGTTTTTCGAGAAATTTTCCGAAAAACACTATTCATCGGTATTTGCTCGGGATTTATTTTTGAATTTCCGAGAAATACGTAATGATAGAATATTAAAGTAAGATGGATTATGTAATAATAATCTAGTTATGGAAAACGTAATATTTCGCTTGCGGACTTAATGCAAGAATATTAAGGAAAGCGAAGTATTAATAAGGAAGTATTAATCGTATGATACGCAAGCATTATACGAGGAAAGAAAACAAGTATAATATGAAGTATTATACGAGTTTGTAAGAAGAATGAAATATCGTATATAACAAAGTTGTATACGAATGATAATACGAGAATAATACATAAACAATATGTATATGTATTAAGTAATGTTAATGGACTTGGAAGATTGGTTAACAATTGGTACAAGCCCAAGTAAATTAAATGTTAAGGCCCAATGATAATTAATAAACAAGTTAAGGTTTATTAATGCAAAGCCCAAAGGTTAAGATAACTAAGCCAAGTTAGAAGCCCAATAGTTGGGTGATCCATGGAGCAAAACCATATTAATGTGGTTAATGTGTGGTAACCAAGTAATATGAGTAATGACCAAGATAAGTAATGATCAAGTAATAAGAGTAGTGGCCAAGCAAAGGATATGAGTGGTGTTGATCAAGTAATGAATAGTAAGGAGGTGCAAAAGGAGGTGGGATGATGGAATTGACTAAATTGCCCTAACCTTAGGAATTCTATAAATAGTGAAGGTTGGCAAGTCATTTAATAGTTGTTCAAATAATCCAAACACTCTCTCTCAAAGTGCTTAATTGTTAGGAAGATTAAGTTGCAAGTAAGTTATTCCATAAGTCAAGAAGAAGAAGAAACTACTTATTAAAGACTTCAAATGTAAGACTCCTTCTCCAATTATCTTCTATCTCTAACATGATAGGTTGATAAGAAAAGGTTGGATTAAGGAACATGAATGATAAGAAAAAGAAAGAAGTATGTATAAGTAATGAACTTAAGCCACATAAGTTGGTAATAAGTCATTTAAGATAGCATAAGTTGTAAACTTATGTGATTGCATGATGAACTTGTGATAGGTTTATTAATGAAAGTATATGTATATGCATAATCTTGTAAGGAAATATGTATCAAGAATACATAATTAAAGTTATATGATGGAAACATGTATGGAGGATGATCAAGAACTTTAATTGTCATAAGTTATGAATGATAAATTCATAAGTAGTTTGAAAGTTATCAAGTATAAGCTTACAATGAGATAAGTTAAAATCCAACCATGAGTATAAATAGTTGGTATAAATATGTTAAGATGTTCACATTATGAATGTAATCCATTGGTAGTGTTAAACAAGTTCTAAGAACAAAGAATTGCCGGAAATCGCACGATTAGACGATAATCGTTGAATTTATAAATTTCCCGGAATGAAAGTTAAATTTTGAGTTTGAGTTGGAAAATTGTATTTTCTAATGGAGACAAGTCATGTTTGTCATTTAAGAGTTGTGGACTCGAAAATGGACGAATTCCGACTTAAAACGAAGAAACGAGCGTTTAACGTTCACGAACGTTTATCGTTTTCGTTAAAAATGAACCAATAGGTGAATTTTTAGCAAACGAAGTCAAATAGATAAAATTCTTGCATGAACGTGTAGATTACGTAATTTGTGAACCGTAGGCTTTTGAACGAGCCAATTCGGACTTAAAACGAAGAAGTTATGCGTCCGGGAAGTTCACAAAAATTAAAAGTTAGAAAAATTTTCTGGTGCACAGAGTTGGCGCCGCGGCGCCAACCCTAAGCCATTTGACCGCACCGCAGCGCGAGGTCTGGTGCTCAGGTACTGCTAACTCGCGCCGCAGCGCGAGATGTAAGTGTAATGCCCGCGCCGCGGCGCCAGGCACAGAACTTAGATAGTAAAGAATAAAAATGAAGGGAAAAGAAGGGGATGGTAAGAGATTGAACTAAACCTACCTTAAACAACTTAAAGTAACATTGTTGGGACATTGTTAAGACTTAAAAGTAATGAATAATGGTTAATATAACCAAGTCAATGAATGTAAAGCAAACGATAAGTCGAAACGCATAAGAATGAAATTTAATCTATAATTAGATTGAAATAAAGGGTAAGATATATTCAGATACATACTTGATTATATGTGACCTAATGTAAGGCATTATGTGATCATGTATTGTAGAGACTTGAAAGACTTGAACGTAAAGTAAAATACACAGTAGCAGACGCTAAAGGCAAGTATTCTAACTCTTGTTTCAGCTCAATCTGAACAAGTTTATGATGTTCATGTATCCTTTCGCATGAATTGAAGTATAATGAAGTTAAAGCCAGTTTCTTTGGCTAGACTTAACATATTGAGTGGATTATTGATAATCTGTTCATCTGTTATCAAATGCTAGTATCTTTTGTCAACTACTTATAGTTTTCAAAAGAAGACTGAATTGTTAAACAAATGTTTTGTCGGTAAAACGACAGGCACGCGAGGTTGCCAAATGATTAAACGTACATACGTTTAATGAATGTAGTATTGATCAATACAGAGTACAATAGGCTGATCACCTAGAAGTGCTCGTAAGTAATATCGGGCTTACGGACTTAGGTCCGGGTTGTCCTTTTCAAAGAAAGAATGAATGCTCAAGGTCTTTGACCGGGTGAATGTTTTACTGAATTTATTCATTGTGAAACATTTTGAAAGTAAAGATGAATTGCTATTTTGAATCATCAATAGTACTTCATAGCTATTGTTCAGTTATCGAAGATATATGATTCATATGTATCAAGCTTGTTGTTATTGAAATTGTTATACTTGCTGAGCTAGTCATGCTCACTCTTGCTTAAAACATATGAATGCAGCTAAGACTGAACGTCCTGAAGGATCAAATAAGAATAAAGGAAAAGCTAAGGCAGATTGTTAAGCTGTCATGTAATAGTATAGGTCTATTGTTGTAATATAATGAATATTATGACAAGAGAACCTTTGTAATGGGTTTAGAACCTGGGAAATGTAAATATTGAATTTAATATATATAAATTATGTTCATTCTTTGAGACTTTCAATTGAATGAATGTGTGAATGTTTGTACAGTATAGCACCATCTGTCGGGTTGTAAGATACCCGGATTTGGGGGCGCTACAAGTTGGTATCAAAGCCTAGGTTATAAAACTTAAAGGGAATTAGAACCTTAAGTCATAACCTTAATAAAGAAGTAAAAGAAGAAAGATAACCTTATAAAAATGCATTATAGTATGTTATGTGTTTTTATTTATGTTACTGACATGTACTAATCAAACTGTATTGTTTTATTGTAGATGTCAGGAGAAAATGATATGTATAGAAATATACATGTAGTAAGCGAGGATTCGGTTAATCGGGTAGAGATACTACCAAATCCCGTAGCGATAGAGCCTGAAGTGGTAGTAATAGAGTCTGGAGACTCGGACAATTTAGACTATATGTCTATTTTCGATGGCATGCTAGAGGAGGAGGTGGACGTAATGTCCTTTGACCAAATTCCACCCGCAGAGGAGATGTCTACGGGGGATTCGACGAAAGCATTGTTTATGGCGGTATTGGATAGGAATGTCCATTATTGCCAGGAGGTAAAGGAGTTGAAAGCGGAACTCCAAGCTGTCCGTGAGGACAAGCTTAGCATGGAGGGAATGTGGGAGGAGGAACACGATGATCGTGTTTTAGCTAAGGACAAGGTCCGAGAGCTGAAATGTGAAGTCTTTGAGCTCAAGCAAGAGCTAAAGACTAAACAGAGGAGGTTGGAGAGAATGTCCTATATACATAGGAGTTCTCATGTGGACTTCCAGCAGCAAGTGGCTGGGTATCCGGTAGAGGCGGGACAGACACGACATACCATCAGTCGGGATGTTATTGCAGGTCTGGCCAGCAAAGATTTTGAGAATGCCTTACGGCAGATGTAATCTAGCAATAGCTAGAGTAGCGTAGATATGTAAATATTATGTATCTAGTAGTGACGTAAAACCCTCTTTTGTATAAACAAGGGTAGTCTTTTGTAAATCCCAATTTTTGGAAAGTAATTGCGGGATGGTAATGTAATCAGCTAAGACTGAGTAATGTAATCAGCTAAGGCTGAATGATGTAAACAATGTAGTGTTATACTACAAGATATTAATCAATATAAGCCTCTTTTATGGAACATATTGAGTAATGAGTATGAGTTATTATTTTATTACAAATAATAACTAAATCACAAGGAGAAAGTAATAATGATGTGTTGTTTTCTTAACAGCGAAATGCCGCCAAGAAGGGGACAACGAAATCAAGAAACTAATGTTAACCAACCGGAAGGTGGTCCGGTTAATCCAATGCAAGAGTTCGTTAATCTTTTAACAGCTGCATTTAATAGAACGGGGGCTAATGTACCTGTAATTCCTGGAGTAGTACGAGCTACTACTTTTAAGGACTTTAAAAGTGTAGGTCCGCCGGAGTTCAAGGGAACTACGGACCCTATAGAAGCCCAAACTTGGGTGAAAGAAATTGAGAAAGCATTTGTAATTACAAATGTGGAGGAGGGTCAAAAGGTTGCCTTTGCAACCTATTTGATGAAAGGAGAGGCCAATTTCTGGTGGGAGGCAAACCAGGCTAGGGCCGATATAGGAAACCTAACGTGGGAGAGGTTTAAGGAGATTTTCTTCGAGAATTATTTTCCCACGAGTATGCAAGGGAGAATGGAAATGAGGTTTCTAGAATTGAAACAAGGGGATATGACAGTTCCCCAATATGCCGCCAAGTTTAATGAACTGGCACGATTTGCTCCACATCAAGTGGACACTGAAGTGAGAAAGGCTAGAAGATTCGAGCAGGGCTTAAAACCCTGGCTCTATAGCCGAATCTCGGTGTTCCAAAGTACTTCCTTTGGAACCATATTAGAGAAGGCAATAATAGCCGAAGGTGGGAATGAGGCTTTAAGCCAGTACCACAAAGATAAGAAAAATAAAGGAAGAGTTGATGGGGGAACTAAGACCGAAGGAGCCAGTGGTAGTGGCGACGGTCAGAAAAGAAAGGGTTTTAACTCTCGGAATACCGGAGTGAAACAAGGCGATTCGAAAAGAAGGATGGAGGCCTGTAAAACCTGCGGGAAGACTCACTTGGGAGTCTGTCTCAAAGGAAAGGCCGTATGTTATAATTGTGGACAGGACGGGCACATTTCGCCTAACTGTCCAAATCCGAAGAAAAATCACGGATGTTTTGTATGTGGATCAACTGACCACATAGCAAAGAATTGCCCGAAGAAGGGTATGGAAGGAAATAAGGGCACTAATAGTGGAAAGTTAGCTATTAGCGGTCCAGCTCAGCCGGGTAGACCAATGGCCCGCACTTTTAATATGACAGTCCAAGATGCGGTGGCATCCGGAGACGTAGTTGCAGGTATTATCCCAATCAATAACATTAATGCATATGTGCTTTTTGATTCGGGTGCTACTTGTTCGTTTATAGCATGTGATTTTGCTAGACGATTAGAATTATTTCCCGAAAAGTTGCCTATACCTGTGATCATTAAGGTAGCAAATGAAGAGATAATTCATGTGGATAGTATTCATAGGAGTTGTTGCGTAGATGTATGTGGATGTAAGTTATCGGTAGATTTAATACCGATAAGGTTGGGAGAATTTGATGTAATTCTCGGAATGGATTGGTTGATTAACCATGGATCAATTATAGATTGCCAAAAGAAACGTGTGAGCATCAGGATGTTGAAGCAACCTCCTGTAGTATTCTACGGTAATAAATCACCGGGGAGATCGTGTTGTCTTACGATGACACAAACTAGAAAACTCTTAAGAAAGGGGTGTGTGGGTTACTTGTGCCATGTTGTTGATACCCAGCGAGTGGGAACAACCATGGAACAAATACCTATAGTAAACAAATTCATGGATGTATTTCCAAGTGAGTTACCGGGTTTACCACCGGATAGGGAGATCGAATTTGTAATAGACATTGTGCCAGGAGCGGCACCAGTGTCAAGGGCACCGTACCGTATGGCGCCGGTGGAAATGAAAGAATTAATGGTTCAATTACAAGAACTGTTGGACAGGAAGTACATTCAACCAAGTGTTTCCCCGTGGGGTGCACCAGTGTTGTTTGTTAAGAAGAAAGATGGATCTTTAAGACTTTGTATCGACTATCGAGAGTTGAACAAATTAACGATAAAGAATAAATACCCATTGCCCAGGATTGATGATCTCTTTGATCAGTTGAAAGGGGCAAAGTATTTTTCTAAAATAGATTTGCGGACGGGGTATCACCAGTTGAAGGTGAGGAAAGAGGATATACCAAAGACGGCATTCAGAACTCGTTATGGTCATTACGAGTTTCTGGTGATGTCATTTGGGTTGACGAATGCACCTGCTGCATTTATGGACATGATGAACAGAGTGTTCAAATTATATTTGGACAATTTTGTGGTTGTGTTTATTGATGATATTCTAGTCTATTCAAAGACGCCAGAAGATCATGCTGAACACTTAAGATTAGTGTTGGAAACACTAAGAAAGGAGAAGTTATATGCGAAATTCACTAAGTGTGAATTTTGGCTGGAGAAAGTTCAGTTTTTAGGTCATGTCATTGATCAGGAAGGGATTTCAGTGGATCCAGCAAAGGTAGAAGCAGTGATGAACTGGGAACAACCGAAAACGCCAACTGAGGTGCGGAGTTTCCTAGGGTTAGCGGGTTACTATCGAAGATTTATCCCAGATTTTTCGAAGATAGCTACCCCGTTGACTAATTTAACAAGGAAGACGGTGAAATACGTATGGACAGATAAATGTGAAGACAGTTTTCAGGAACTAAAGAAAAGACTAAGTAAAGCACCTGTTTTGTCATTGCCAGATGACACAGGATATTTTGTAGTATATAGTGATGCTTCGCATAGAGGGCTTGGTTGTGTGCTCATGCAGCATGGCAAAGTCATTGCGTATGCATCACGGCAGTTGAAGGATTATGAGAAAGTTTACCCTACTCATGATCTGGAACTGGCCGCGGTAGTATTTGCCCTAAAGATATGGAGGCATTATCTTTATGGGGAGAAATGTGAGATATATACAGACCATAAGAGTCTAAAGTATATCTTCACTCAGAAGGAGTTAAATATGAGGCAGAGAAGATGGCTGGAGTTGATAAAGGATTACGACTGTGAAATCCTGTATCACCCTGGGAAAGCCAATGTAGTTGCCGACGCCTTAAGTAGGAAGGGTCGGGAAAAGTTGTCTATGTTAACGACTCAAAATGAGTTAATAACAGAGATGGCTAGGATGGAAATAGAAGTGAAGATGCCGAGTGAATCGGGGAAGATACTTTTTGCAACGGAGAGACAATCTACCATTGTAGAGAGGGTCAAGGAGGTACAACTCAAGACTGATGAGTGTAACCAAATGAAGAAGTGGTTAGCTGATAAAGGAGATAATAAGTATAGTCTTGATAATGAAGGATTATTAAGATTTGAAGGAAGAATTTGGATTCCGAATGAGACGGAATTAAAGGAACAAGTGTTACAGGAAGCTCATAGTTCAAGGTACTCGATACATCCTGGTAGCACTAAGATGTATCAAGACCTTCGACAGAGTTTTTGGTGGCCAAACATGAAAAGGGAAATAGCAGAGTATGTAAGTAGGTGTTTGACTTGTCAAAAAGTTAAAGCCGAACATCAACGACCCAGTGGCTTGCTACAGTCATTGGAGATTCCAGAATGGAAATGGGAGCATATCTCGATGGATTTCGTGGTAGGACTTCCAACAACGTCAAAAGGGTACGATTCTATTTGGGTAATAGTCGACCGATTGACGAAATCGGCTCACTTCTTACCAATTAGGGTCAAGTATAACTTGGACCAGTTAGCTAAACTTTATGTCAAGGAAGTTATTTCCAGACATGGAGTACCGATATCGATTGTGTCAGATCGTGATCCACGATTCACATCGAACTTCTGGAGAAGTTTGCAAGAACAGCTGGGAACACAGTTAAAGTTAAGCACGGCTTATCATCCACAAACTGATGGGCAGAGTGAGAGAACAATTCAAACGTTAGAAGACATGCTGAGGTCTTGCGTCATGGATTTCAAGGGTAGTTGGGATGATCACCTACCACTGGTAGAATTTGCTTATAACAACAGTTATCAGGCAAGCATAGGTATGCCGCCTTATAAAGCTCTGTATGGAAGAAGATGCAGAACGCCATTGTGTTGGGATGAGGTGGGAGAACGCCGGATGCTAGGACCAGAATTGGTGCAGCAAACAGCGGATATAATAAGGTTAATTCGGATGCGTCTCGTCACGGCTCAAGACAGACAGAAGAAGTATGCGGACTCACATCGATTAATTCGAGAGTTCGAAGTAGGTTCATATGTGTTTCTGAAGGTATCTCCCTGGAAAGGAAAGATACGCTTTGGAAAGAAAGGAAAGTTAAGTCCAAGGTTTATAGGACCTTTTGAAATATTAAACCGGGTGGGAGAGGTAGCTTACAAGATAGCATTACCTCCAGACCTAGAAAGAATACATAACGTGTTTCACGTATCTGTATTACGTCCGTATAAGCCAGACTATAAGCACGTAATCGAGTATGAGCCGATTCATATCGAGAAGGATTTAACATATGAAGAATCGCCGGTTCAAATCATTGATAGAAAGGATCAAGTTCTGAGGAACAAAGTAATACCATCAGTGAAGGTGTTATGGAAGAATCACGATGCCGAAGAAGCAACGTGGGAGTTAGAAGAAAAGATGAAGAAAAATTTTCCTCATTTATTTGAGTAAAGAAAAAAAAAAAAAAACGAGATTCTGAGGACAGAATCTTCATAAGGGGGGAAGAATGTAACGACCGAGAAATTCGGATCTTATGTAAAAATGATTTTATTAAATTAAATAATAATAAAATCATATTATGGGGATATCAAGATGGTTTTCGTTTTATAACTTATTGATATTGGAATATCGTAGTATTTGAGCTATGTGAAGGATTTAAGGTGTTTGAATTTCCAAGACAAAAATAAAAGTTTTTCGAGAAATTTTCCGAAAAACACTATTCATCGGTATTTGCTCGGGATTTATTTTTGAATTTCCGAGAAATACGTAATGATAGAATATTAAAGTAAGATGGATTATGTAATAATAATCTAGTTATGGAAAACGTAATATTTCGCTTGCGGACTTAATGCAAGAATATTAAGGAAAGCGAAGTATTAATAAGGAAGTATTAATCGTATGATACGCAAGCATTATACGAGGAAAGAAAACAAGTATAATATGAAGTATTATACGAGTTTGTAAGAAGAATGAAATATCGTATATAACAAAGTTGTATACGAATGATAATACGAGAATAATACATAAACAATATGTATATGTATTAAGTAATGTTAATGGACTTGGAAGATTGGTTAACAATTGGTACAAGCCCAAGTAAATTAAATGTTAAGGCCCAATGATAATTAATAAACAAGTTAAGGTTTATTAATGCAAAGCCCAAAGGTTAAGATAACTAAGCCAAGTTAGAAGCCCAATAGTTGGGTGATCCATGGAGCAAAACCATATTAATGTGGTTAATGTGTGGTAACCAAGTAATATGAGTAATGACCAAGATAAGTAATGATCAAGTAATAAGAGTAGTGGCCAAGCAAAGGATATGAGTGGTGTTGATCAAGTAATGAATAGTAAGGAGGTGCAAAAGGAGGTGGGATGATGGAATTGACTAAATTGCCCTAACCTTAGGAATTCTATAAATAGTGAAGGTTGGCAAGTCATTTAATAGTTGTTCAAATAATCCAAACACTCTCTCTCAAAGTGCTTAATTGTTAGGAAGATTAAGTTGCAAGTAAGTTATTCCATAAGTCAAGAAGAAGAAGAAACTACTTATTAAAGACTTCAAATGTAAGACTCCTTCTCCAATTATCTTCTATCTCTAACATGATAGGTTGATAAGAAAAGGTTGGATTAAGGAACATGAATGATAAGAAAAAGAAAGAAGTATGTATAAGTAATGAACTTAAGCCACATAAGTTGGTAATAAGTCATTTAAGATAGCATAAGTTGTAAACTTATGTGATTGCATGATGAACTTGTGATAGGTTTATTAATGAAAGTATATGTCTATGCATCATCTTGTAAGGAAATATGTATCAAGAATACATAATTAAAGTTATATGATGGAAACATGTATGGAGGATGATCAAGAACTTTAATTGTCATAAGTTATGAATGATAAATTCATAAGTAGTTTGAAAGTTATCAAGTATAAGCTTACAATGAGATAAGTTAAAATCCAACCATGAGTATAAATAGTTGGTATAAATATGTTAAGATGTTCACATTATGAATGTAATCCATTGGTAGTGTTAAACAAGTTCTAAGAACAAAGAATTGCCGGAAATCGCACGATTAGACGATAATCGTTGAATTTATAAATTTCCCGGAATGAAAGTTAAATTTTGAGTTTGAGTTGGAAAATTGTATTTTCTAATGGAGACAAGTCATGTTTGTCATTTAAGAGTTGTGGACTCGAAAATGGACGAATTCCGACTTAAAACGAAGAAACGAGCGTTTAACGTTCACGAACGTTTATCGTTTTCGTTAAAAATGAACCAATAGGTGAATTTTTAGCAAACGAAGTCAAATAGATAAAATTCTTGCATGAACGTGTAGATTACGTAATTTGTGAACCGTAGGCTTTTGAACGAGCCAATTCGGACTTAAAACGAAGAAGTTATGCGTCCGGGAAGTTCACAAAAATTAAAAGTTAGAAAAATTTTCTGGTGCACAGAGTTGGCGCCGCGGCGCCAACCCTAAGCCATTTGACCGCGCCGCAGCGCGAGGTCTGGAGCTCAGGTACTGCTAACTCGCGCCGCAGCGCGAGATGTAAGTGTAATGCTCGCGCCGCGGCGCCAGGCACAGAACTTAGATAGTAAAGAATAAAAATGAAGGGAAAAGAAGGGGATGGTAAGAGATTGAACTAAACCTACCTTAAACAACTTAAAGTAACATTGTTGGGACATTGTTAAGACTTAAAAGTAATGAATAATGGTTAATATAACCAAGTCAATGAATGTAAAGCAAACGATAAGTCGAAACGCATAAGAATGAAATTTAATCTATAATTAGATTGAAATAAAGGGTAAGATATATTCAGATACATACTTGATTATATGTGACCTAATGTAAGGCATTATGTGATCATGTATTGTAGAGACTTGAAAGACTTGAACGTAAAGTAAAATACACAGTAGCAGACGCTAAAGGCAAGTATTCTAACTCTTGTTTCAGCTCAATCTGAACAAGTTTATGATGTTCATGTATCCTTTCGCATGAATTGAAGTATAATGAAGTTAAAGCCAGTTTCTTTGGCTAGACTTAACATATTGAGTGGATTATTGATAATCTGTTCATCTGTTATCAAATGCTAGTATCTTTTGTCAACTACTTATAGTTTTCAAAAGAAGACTGAATTGTTAAACAAATGTTTTGTCGGTAAAACGACAGGCACGCGAGGTTGCCAAATGATTAAACGTACATACGTTTAATGAATGTAGTATTGATCAATACAGAGTACAATAGGCTGATCACCTAGAAGTGCTCGTAAGTAATATCGGGCTTACGGACTTAGGTCCGGGTTGTCCTTTTCAAAGAAAGAATGAATGCTCAAGGTCTTTAACCGGGTGAATGTTTTACTGAATTTATTCATTGTGAAACATTTTGAAAGTAAAGATGAATTGCTATTTTGAATCATCAATAGTACTTCATAGCTATTGTTCAGTTATCGAAGATATATGATTCATATGTATCAAGCTTGTTGTTATTGAAATTGTTATACTTGCTGAGCTAGTCATGCTCACTCTTGCTTAAAACATATGAATGCAGCTAAGACTGAACGTCTTGAAGGATCAAATAAGAATAAAGGAAAAGCTAAGGCAGATTGTTAAGCTGTCATGTAATAGTATAGGTCTATTGTTGTAATATAATGAATATTATGACAAGAGAACCTTTGTAATGGGTTTAGAACCTGGGAAATGTAAATATTGAATTTAATATATATAAATTATGTTCATTCTTTGAGACTTTCAATTGAATGAATGTGTGAATGTTTGTACAGTATAGCACCATCTGTCGGGTTGTAAGATACCCGGATTTGGGGGCTCTACAGTAGAACTGGTATCTAACACGATATAGACTTCACAAGAGTTTATGATTAACTTACCCGTGAAAATTTTATTCAGGTTCCTCGTTAAAAAAAATGCTCTCTCTTAAACTACCGGCTTTGGCTTGTCTGGGACATTCTTTGGCATCACTATCCCAGCTGGACTTGACTTCACCATACGACAAAATTGAGCTAGGTGACCTTCTCTTCCGCAATTAAAAGACGTTTAGGATTGCTGCGTACAGTTTGGACGGATGTGTCCCTCATGTCCGCATTTGAAACATATGACTGGTGGTCGTTCTTCTTCCTTTGAAACGGGTGTTGGTGCTGCTATCTTTCCATCATTATTGAACCTTCTCTTCTTGAAATTTTCACTTCTATTATTTTGGCCATGATTACCACCGAAGTGGTTACCATTCTTGGCGTGATAATTTCCCCCACGATGGTTATCATTGTTCCGATGGTCGTTGCCACCGGTACGATTATTATCGTGTTATTGGTCGTTACCTTTTGGTTGTGCTGAATCATTATCGCGCTCCAATAACTGAGCCCTATTCACAACATCTGAATATAAACAAAGTGTGTGAGAAATGAGGTATTGACGTATATCGGGTTTCAAACCTCTTAGAAACATTCGCGTCATTCATTCCTCATTATCGACCAAATGGGATGCAAATCGGGATAACTCGGCAAACTTAGCCTCGTACTGCGACACGGTCATATTGTTTTGTTCCAACTTGATAAACTCCACCTCCTTCATGTGACGAATACTTTCGGGAAAGTACTTGTCGTTGAACAGCTCTTGAAATTTCTCCCAAGACATCTTGATTGCGTCAGGCTAGGTACGTTTTACAGATTCCTGCTAATAATCTGCTTCTTCACGCAACATAAAGGTGGCAAAGGAAACCTTTTGCTCATCGGAGCATCCCAAGACATCAAATATCTTGGTGATCTGCTTTAACCACGTCTCCGCCTTAAGTGGTTCTGGCTTTCCCAAAAACTCCGGTGGTTCTAGCTCCTTGAACTGCTTAGCGGTGACCGACCGTGGGTTGCCATTGTTTCCACCTGCCTTATGAACAGAAGTCTCTCTCGCCTGATGTTTCATGAATTGCATAAAGCCTCTGAACATCCTATCGTTCATCATTTCATCGGTGTTATTGTTTACCTGAGGATTATTGTCTTCCTGTTGCACATTATCCTGGATATTGATCATTGGTGACTCAACGGTCTCATGTGCTTCATTGCTTATCCCAACATTTTCGGATGCCATTTTCAAATACTACCACAAAACAAGGGTTAATTAACATGTCAAATATTATCCATATACTCTGACCGACCAATTAAATACCAAATAAACTTAGGTAGGTCATACTACCGAAGGAATTCCTCGTCTCTCCCCTCCTAGTTCTTGCCTCACATCTCAGCCAGGGATCATATCCCTAAGCTTTGATACCAACTGTGACGCCCCCAAAACAGGTATACATCACCTATCTTGGGTCGCCAGATACAAGGTACAAAATTCAAATACAACTTAATTATACAACTGTCGTGTACAATACGACAAAACATAAATTATGAGTTTGAATATAAATATTGTCTACTAGAGAGTATACAAACTCAAAAGGAGTCCTCATTACATTTATTATCACACTATTTTACAGAATAGTGAGGACTACTAATGCACCATCTAGGACCGTCACTCTGTTCCCCGACGAGTCCCAGCTACGTTCTCATTTCCTGAAGAGAACAGTGAAAGAAAGGGTGAGCTCAACTAGCCCAGTAAGAAATATTATGACTAAGATAGTGCAGAATAAATTATCATTAGCCTTCAACGGTGTTAAACTGATAAAATATAATAAATATCAAGTTTAACTGCAGCGGAACAAGCAATCCATTAGAAGAGTCAAGTAGAGAATAAAATATACTATCTTCTATGATTTAAAAAGTTTTTCATCAACTTTATCGCTGAGACTCAGCTTAATAAATAAAATCGAATCATCCCTGCTCCACGGCCAAGGATATTCATGTAATCATCAATGTTCATGACTATACCGAATAATCCCTGGTCATAATCATACCAACAACTGTCCACCAATGAACTACAGGCCAATGAGGACTTTTACCACATCCTTCGTCACATTACGGTCATGATTATACCGAATAATCCCTGGTCATAATCATGCCAAGTCCATCTATGTACGTAAGCCAAAGATGACTTTCAACACAATATAAGCATGAAGATGATGACAATGACATAATAATTCAATAAAACAAGTTCAAGAATAAATTTTAAAGATTTATAAATTAATTTATCTAGGAACCAATAACGTCCAAATTGTCAACATGATACTTCTTTGTAGAGTAAAATTCAAGAATGCTCAGAAGAATATTTCCATGAAAAGACACTGGATGAAGCGCAAATATCAAGGATATTCCACTAATTTCATGGAGTATAGAAGCCAAAGCTTTAACCAACTGAGTGTAATAGAATATATGAAACTGTAAATGGATTTTCGTCCGCCATGCGGTAATCCACGTAGATAGATCATTTTCACAATTTAATAAGGAATGAATACGAAGGATCATTCACCATACATGTGGTAATCCACAT
>CM035091.1:36125586-36480586 GCA_020205505.1 Panax japonicus
GTTTTCATCTTTATTCTATTTGAAAATTAGGTTCTCTTCTTCTGTCACTTCTTCTCTCTCATCTTCTTGTCTCGATTCTCCATTGATTATTGGTTCCCATATATTTATTAAAAGGTTTTCAGTGTTTAATTGAAAGGATGAGCTCGTCTTGGAGTGAAATCGTAAATGAAATTGGAGAAGAGATTGTAGTTCATGCAATAAAATGAATGAATTACACCAGAGTTTCCATGTCGGTGCCACTGTGGAGCAATGGTGCGATGTGGGAGGCAAGGAAAGATGAAACAAAACATCGAAGATCTTATTCGCGTCGACTTCGCTTATCTCTTTGTATGTTTGTCTCTCCCGTTGGATCAATTTTAACGATTATTTAAAAATTAAAAAGTACAAGCACCAGATTTCAATATTTTTCAAGTACAATCATCAGTTTGTAACTTTTTTCACTTCGAGTACCAAATTAAGTCGTGTCCCTAATGTTTAACAGAGTGTAATATTTTTCTAGTACAATCACCAGTTTATAACTTTTTTCACTTTGGGTACCAAATTGTAAGTCGTGTCCTAGTACAGATACCAAAAGTTGATTTATCCCCATTTTCATTGAAGAGAAATCAGATTAATTAACATGCATGATCACAGTACTGTTTGAAGTTAGTGGCTATATATATATATATATATATATATATATATATATATATAATATATTATAATATATCCCGATCAAGAGCAGAATGCTTAAATAACATTACAGCCTTAAATAGCATGACTATATAAAGAGGGCTCCGTGTTTTATTTTTCCCTTCACTTCTCTCTCCTCGCGGGTTCGCATTCCTTTCGGCTGAACTGAGCCCTTGTTCTTTCACCAACTTTTCCTTCCCTCAAAAAGAAAATTTCATCCAAATCTTCCATCACTTAGAAGATTTTAGAGTAATCTGCAGAACAAAGTTTGGGCTTCTTGTCTTCACTTTCTCTTTTCTCGCAAGGGAACGAGTTCTGTGTTTCGACCTAGCAATTTGGGGCTTCTCCAACTTTTCGTTGCTTCTCCAAATCTGAAGATCGAGCTAGAAATATGATTAAGTAATCTACCCCTTATCATCTTCAGAAGAGAGCCCTATAATCGCAAAAGGGAGGAGAGAGGCGTGCTCTAGCTGCGGAATCTTGAATTTTGGGAGTTCAATTTGGGTAAGAGCACTTTCCTATTCTCCCCTAAATTGCTTTTTCGCCCTAGATTGGCTTCAAATAAGGGTTTTCACACAAGTGATTTCTTGTTGACTTTGTTATTGCTTGTAAATTTTTGCTCCAATAAATCGTTACACTGTGTATGGGTAGTATTCTGTTGTAGATTGATATAGGCATCAGACTTTGCACACCAGTTGACGCCTCTTTTTGTAGTATTCTGTTGTAGTATTAGTTTCTGTCTTCCAATTCATTATTCTGTTTGATATAGAAATCTACATCTCCAACATTATATTATATATTCTGTTTGTTGGTTATCCATGGAATACTTGTTGCGAATTTGAAAGGCAAACAGTGGGTGAAGATGCATCCAGTTTTCTGGTCCATAGTCTCCAATCCTTTTAAGAAAAATCTTTAAGCCTTGCATAACAGTTTCACATTACCTCCTAATTTTTCCCAATCTATGAAGTTTAGTTGAAGACAGTGGAAGTACTGCACAAGTTAGTTGTTTTCAAGTGTGTATTCTTTTGTTTGTTCATTTAATTTTTTTGGTTATGTTGCATGCACCACATCCCCAACACTGGAAAGAGCCCACTTAAATGGCCGCAATTCATCACTGTCATTGTCATCGCCCGGCTATGTTGATAACTTTTTGGACTGATTTGAATCCTGGTCTTCGATTCTATGGATGTCAAACTGCAAGAGTAGGTAATTTTTATTCGATTTCCTTTTATATGAAGTTTGTTCTGAGTCAAAATTCTTTTTTGACAACCTCATGGTTGCGGGTATTTCATATGGTATGATCCTCCGATGCAGCCGAGAGTCGTTCAAGTGATTCCTGGTTTGTTGAGGAAGTTGAGGGTTCTTGAAAATGAAGCTCAAAATGTTAGACACAAACAAAGGATTTACTTGATAATCATATGGGTTTTTGTGATTTTGCTACTTTGGAATTTCTTTGGAACCATCTCTCTGTGCAAGAAGATGTTAAAGTTCATGTAAAAATTTGTAATTAATTGTAATTTGGGAGATGGAACAGTTAGGTTGTGTGAAGTCCTTATTGGAAATATAGACAATTGATTGTATCATAAATGTGCCTTTTCTTATGTTTTGTATAATATGATATTAACATGGAACCAGGAGCCATACATTTTGTAAGAAAACCTGGTTAGCTTACCATTGATGTTAAGTTTTCTGTATTTGGTGGGGTCGTTCGTTGACAGCTCCACCTGAGAGGTTTTAGCATTGCATTTGAAAGTAATTGTGAGAAATGGCTTAAAAGTTTATATTTTTGTTTGATTGTGATGTGGGTATGTTTGGTTTTTAAATGTTTTGGTGATCATTTAGCTACTAAGACCATGAGGTCAAAATAATAGATAAGCAATCCCAGTAAGTGGTATTGTGGCTCCTTTCAATACTAGTAAAATGAAACGTGCAAAAACTGGACGTTAACAGAACACTTTTAGTTTGATAAATGTTTCATACTCTTCTTTAGAGTCATGCGAGTATACCTTGCAATACACTTTGATTCCAGAGAGCAAAAGTGGAAAAAATTGGTTGACACAACTGAACAACCAGTTTATCAAAATTCAAGTTTGAATCAAAATTCAAGTTTGAATCAAAATTCAACCAATATCATTTGCCTAATTGAGCTGCTAGTCAGTATAAATAAGTCCATGGCACATTTGCCTAACTGAGCTACTTGTCAGTATAAATAAGTCCATGGCACATTTGCCTAACTGAGCTGCTAGTCAGTTTTGATACAAATATCCTGTAAAAAGTTGTTAATAGTGTTGATACAAATACACTTGACAAAATCTTCAACAATGTGTGCCGTGTCTTTATCACATCCTCCAACTCTTTTTTCAACAAAAGTTTTGATTGTTTCATAGAATACCTAAAAACATATAATAAGAATCATTACAACAACGAAAATACAAACCAGAATAGTGGAGATTATTTCAGCTAATCATGACCATTTGACTCATTAACACAACAAAATTATACAACATCTGCATTAATGATACATTGCAGCTACATCTCTTTAAGCTTCTCCTAAAATAATCAAAAATGCCTTCAAAACATGTCTACTAGATGCAGACAGAACATGTCTGCTTTATAGAAAAATGAAACTGATAGTTTGGAGAAGACAAATTGTTGAACAACAACAATATTGGCAAAGGATAATATATTAGCCTGGCTTCCCTCAATTTCCCAAGTTTCATCTTGTTGTATTAAAAACATAATGTAATTACAGTACACATCAAAGCAAAGGACCACAAATATAATATTAAAAAGGTTCATCAAATTCACTTGAACAAGTTAGAAGAACAGTCATGAAAAAAAATACCTGACAGAACACAGTTAGAAGACAAAACTTCAGTTAGGCACTCCCATGATTACTGCAATTCTGAAGGACACTCTGCAGAAATAAATTTCAAAATCAATACAAAATTATAGATATACAATTGTTGTTATAGCAATCTCAGTTCCACCTGTGGGTGAATCAAATTCATCATCTACACTTGGATTCTGAATAGTGCCAACATTTGATTCTTCAATTCTACAAGGCACAACAAATATCAAAGTCAAATTTAAACAAATAGCAAAGTCATAGGTAAACAAAAACAAAGTTAAAATAAGTAAACTTGTTTACCGATTATTAAGCGCTGGACAATTTCTTTTGTCGTGTGTGACACCAACTTGGCTACATCCATGACAACGTCTCCCCTTGGGATTTTTTTTTTCCCCAAAGCCCTTTCTTTCCCTTCAAGTCATTGCGCTTGTCTCTTTCAAAGTTGTACAAATCTCGTTGCGTGCAACCAATATTTTCAAACCCACCCGCCTGCACTACAAGAAAATTGTTTTGTTGGTATTGTGGTATATTCACCGTGCCATGTTGCTGACTCAAAGATTTTTGGGCAATTGACACATTACGGTGCGATCGTAAAAGATGCCTCTTATGTGGGGTTGACAATGGGTGACAATGACCCTCCTCAATTTTAGTAATTACGTACAAGTCATTTCTCTTTACCACTAGAATTCTTGCACTACAACCTTCTTTGTAGATCCACGTTTTCTTTTTACAACCACATCGGCTAATAGTTTGCCCTTTCCTTGCTTAGAACACACATATTTCTTCCTACATATTTCATCGCTACCCGACCTTTTTTTCTCATTAAACTTTCGTATACTAAAACCAGCATGCATTGCATATCTATTGTAAAAAGTGTGAATATCATCTAATGTTTGAAATTCTTGACCAAACTTAGGTGTAAACTCATCAGCTACTTGAAGATAATAGACAACAGTATTAGTTTTGTTCACATTCAACCCCTCTCCAATAGAGTCATCCCCATCCATTTCTATTTTCAAATTCATTTCTACATTATCCCCACAACTCCTTATTTCATGGTCCATGTCATCCATTATAACCTGTGAAATCACCAATTAAAAGAATTATTGAGATAAATCTAACAGTAACACATATCTGCATCTGACACTCGTACTTGCTTTTGAGTAACAAGGTAACATAGGTTTATAGACTTGTCAAAACAAAAATAACAGACCCAATAAATAAATGAATGAATGAAAAGCTACAAGTGTAACAGTTTTCCTGGATAACTGACTTAGGATAGAAGAAAATCATGTAAGATTGTGCTGCCATGTTCAATAGAACCTAGATTGCATTAAGCAGATAGCTAGCTAGCCCAAACAGAGGCGTCAACTGGTGTGCAAAACAGACCCATACACAGTGTAACGATTTATTGAAGCAAAAATTTACAAGCAATAACATAGTCAACAAGAAATCACTTGGTGGAAACCCTTATTTGAAGCCAATCTAGGGTTAAAAAGCAATTTATGGGAGAATAGGAAAGTGCTCTTACTCAAATTGAACTCCCAAAATCCAAGATTCCGCAGCTAGGGCACGCCCCTCTCCTCCCTTTTGCGATTATAGGGCTCTCTTCTGAAGATGATAGGGGGTAGATTACTTAATCATATTTCTAGCTCGATCTTCAGATTTGGAGAAGCAACGAAAAGTTGGAGAAGCCCCAAATTGCTCGGCCGAAACACAGAACTCGTTCCCTTGCGATGAGAGAGAAAGTGAAGACAAGAAACCTAAACTTTGTTATGCAGATTACTCTAAAATCTTCTAAGTGATGAAAGATTTGGATGAAATTTCTTTTTGAGGGAAGGAAAAGTTGGAGAAAGACAAGGGCTCAGTTCAGCCGAAAAGAACGCGAACTCGCGAGGAGAGAGAAAGTGAAGGGAAAAATAAAACACGGAGCCCTCTTTATATAGTCATGTTATTTAAAACTGTAATGTTATTTAAGCATCTTGCTCTTGATCGAGATTGTATATATGTCCTGGTGCAGAGACTTGCTTTAATTTTGTTACATATATTCCAAAAAGGCGGACGTGGTCTGTGTTATTGTACTTGGAAGGCTTTTTCCCTTGTTTCCAGTCAGATCATGAATAGAAAAGTTACAGATATAGTATAACTGTATAACACAAGGAAGGAAGACCTATTTTCAATGTCTGGAAAGTATTCTTAATGCATGAAAAAGCTGCATCTATGGAAAATGCATTCTTAATCCCAATTAAAAGTATCTTGCAAATGTTGTAGCTAGCTAGGTCCACCTGCAGCTGTACCCAATTTGACTTTAATATGTCTACTCCTTCCATATATACTTCTTAATTATCAGAACCAGACTTGATTATAACAAGTTTTGTGCGTACGTACTTCCTATAATTTTAAGAAATGTTATCAATTTTGTAAAAAAAATTGAACAAGCCGGATCGATAGCCTAAAGGTGGTCAGTTGTGGTGGTCAGCTGGACGTTTTTTGGGAGGCCAGTACCAAGGTGCAGGATGATCCACCCGCACTATGATGAGAATTTTTAGGTGTACCGAATTTATTTTAATTAAATCATCAATGATGGGTAAGTATTAAAAGATAATTTTGCAAAAGTCAATCATCAGAAATACCTAATCACATGTATAAATTCGTGTAGTTAGGATAATTTAGTGAGAAATCGCAATCATAATCATGATATGCGTGTACAATATATATGTCATTGACAAATTTCCCAACTTCAATTATATATATTTAGTACGTACGTATTTGCAAATCATTGTATTATTATGATTTTATCAAATCCATTTCCAGACAAACGGTAATTGATCGAACTGAGACCATAGCTAGCTAGCTAGCTAGCTAGGCTCCAATATTCTAATCATGAATAGCAATGCCAATATGAGCTATGATGAGGCCCATGAATGATATGTAAAAATATATAACTTACAATTTTGGCACGTACATATCAATACATATACATCTGTCTATATATATACTAGTTGGGTCTCGTGCCTCCGGCACTGTATGGACAATATGATTTATCTCAAACTTTGAACGACCAAAATAATTTATTGAGTGAGCGGAAAATTTAAAGTCATTTGTATTTTATTAAATTATTATTAGATAGATAGATGTATTTATTAGATAGATGTATGAACGGTGAGATTTATCTCAAATTTTGGACGGCCCAGATGATTTATTGAGTGAGCGGGAAATTCAAAATCATTTGTATTTTATTAGATATATATATATATACACACATTTAAGCATATAAATTAAACTTAAATTTAATTTAGCTAAACAAGCACTCGATCTTTTCTTTTAATTTACTAGTACTACTACATATATTAATTGACATAAAATAATTCTCAACCTTTAGTCCTAATTATCGTAATTGTGCCTCTCCCATGTGTTTGAATTCTGGTAAGAGCCACCACAGCCTTCCCGGACAAGCCCGGTCCATGGGGAGATACAAGCGGTCGGCACGCAAAGTCCCCCACCGGATGCCTTACCGGTCTCGTGGTGGCATTAGGATTCTCTCATTTATGTCATTTAACGTCACGTCGCCTTCTATTCCTCCCGGTTTGACCACGGCAAATGGATAAACCACCCTCGTGATTACCTTCTTCTTTCTTCTCACCAGCACCTAATACAACCCCACCAAATAATTAAAGTTATTTGACTAATGATCATAGATATTTTCATATAAAAAAATCTTCACAAATACAAAAGTTGTTATATTATTACATGTAGAATGATGTACCTATGATCCTAATATTGTCAAGGAATACAAGGAAAAAGAGAGATCAGAGATGATAGGTATGCTTTCGTCTTTACAGTTGCTAGATATATCTCTTTTTCTTTTCTTTTTTTCTTGGAAGGTTCCTAGCACTTTGTATCATCTCATTCTAAGAGAAAATTACTAAAAAAATATAGAATTTTGTATTTGTTAATTTTAAGAAATTGATATTCACAACTCACTATTTATGTCAAAGAAATCATGTGAAAATAGTATTTAAACGTAAAAATATCAATTTACTGATTTCATAGTCAAATACTCAAAATAATTTGAACTTCATTTTGTGAAAATTAAATAATTAGATCGAGAGTGAGAGAATAAAACATGTACCAGCAGGCGAAGGAGATATGGCATCTAGGGTTTCAGAAATGGAGGGGATGTTGTTAATGTGATCATGAGGTGAATCTTTGCTTTGTGAAGAGGTCCAAGAGGAGGAAGAATCTAAAGGGCCTTCAAAAGCTGTTCCATTT
This sequence comes from Panax japonicus, assembly GCA_020205505.1. Taxonomy (NCBI): domain Eukaryota; kingdom Viridiplantae; phylum Streptophyta; class Magnoliopsida; order Apiales; family Araliaceae; genus Panax; species Panax japonicus. The sequence continues at coordinate 36,133,382 of CM035091.1, forward strand.
CCTTCTTCTTCTGATGTTTTCGTGTCTTCTTCTGTGACAATAATCTCTCCCTCACTGCTGTTTTCGCTCGCTGATCTATTATTATTATTATTATCATCATTTTCCCTGTAGATGCATGTAAGGGACAATTATAATGTTTCATTTTTTCAATAAAAAAAAATATGCGTGTTTTATGTAAAACAAAATTCAAATTGTACATGTAAATATGACATGCATATGACGCATTAAATTTAAACACAATAACTAATAAAGAAATTAAGAAAAACCATAAGATAAAAAAGAAACTATATATATAATATATATATATAATAATCAAGGCTTGTAATTAACTAATCACCTGCAGCAATGCAATCCATCTCATTTATCTGGTTCAGATAACCAAAATTCTCAGGATAAATATCGGTGAAATTCTCCTTCCAGCAACTCTGCATAGAGTTAGATTCAAATTCTATATATATTAACCTATGTGTGAGTTTGAATATATATATATAATATATATATACAGATTAATTAACACACATGCAACTATATACTGTAAACCAGCTAAAAGTACCTCAATTGGGCAGGTAGAGTAGTTAGTTTGATCATTGGAGAACAAAATTAACCGCCTTCGTTTAGAGCTAAATTCAAACAAAGCGTCTTGCAGATAGCCGGTGGAATAATCCGAATCAAGAGATGAGAGATCACATGGTGGATTACTGCTACTCATCGCTACTAGTTAATTATAATTTAATTATACACAAATGGTTACAGTTATTATATATAATAATTAAGCTAAAAGAAAGAACACTGAACACACACACATATACACTCCAAGAAAGTAAAGAGAGACAAAAGCAGAAAGGAGAGAGATAGAATTGTTACAGTGAGACATGTCTGCGTTGAAAACTCCAAGGTTGTGAAATTCCCAAGCAAAGGAATTAGAGGTGGTGCAGCGGCCACTGTAAGCAATGGAGTGAAGGTCACCCATTTCCATTTTCTCAATGATAGGAAACGGCTGTATTTAAATAGTAGAAGCAGAGTTGTTAAAACAAATTAAATAAAGTGAGGAAAATTGGAAGAAGAATTCCAAGTCACTCAGTATGAGACAGATAAGAGAGAGGGGGGGAGGAAAGAAGGAAGAAAAAAAGTTTGATTCATTGTTTTTCTTGGGATTCGGGAAATGGTCTAATTTTAACTTTAAATTTTAGGGATTTAGTAAGAAGGTGGGTTGTGTGGGGGACTAAATAATTGCAGTGGTTATGATATCATGTTGGTTTGGTTTCATATAAGGCTAAGTATGAAAGAACAAAGAGTACATGTTGAAGAGACAAATTCAATTCAGCTTTTTCTTCTCTATTTTTCTTTCCTTCTGGATTCTGATGTGGTGAACCAACTGTTCTACTCTTTCTGTGTTTGGGAACTTTTCCTTACATTCTTGAAATTGTATTTTTGTGGGTCATATTATATATCCATCCACAAACCGATTGTTGGGAGCAACTCATTTTGGCCCAGCCGCTACAACATGTAGCGGCTTATTAAAAAAATATTGTCTAAGGTAGTATATATGAAAGTATGATCACCAATCTTTTATACTCTCTCCGTCCCGGAATAAAAGTCTTTATTACTATTTTAGGTAGTCTCAAATTAAATCTACTTAACTTAAATGATCTATTTTTTACAATAATTGCCTATAATACTCTTATTATTAATTGTTATATTTCTATTCTGTATGCATATTTATGGAGCATCACTAATAATGTACAGAAAACTATGCAACTAAATGAGAATTTAAATATAAACAATTTTGTTATTTTGTCATCTTTATTAATATGCGCAAAAAAATCAATCAGAACTTTTATCGTGGGACGGAAGGAGTACTAATTTCATAGATTCTCTCTATTTAAAATAAAATAGAAAGTCTTCATTCTTTGTATAATTCTTATTATTTATATTTTAACATATTTAAATTTAAATTATGAAATAAAGACGGATCTCTATTTCATTTAAAACGGAGAAAATCTTAATTCAGTTATCATGCGGTAGGGTTATCGTTTAGTTGGTGGGACCCACGTTGGCATGCTGGCTTTGGGACATATGGGACGGGGTGGGTCCACTGCAAGGATTGGGTGAATTGATGGTTTTTATGTGGGACCAATGCTGATGGGATTTTGAATGATCCCAGTTTGTGTGATGACATTGAATTTTATGTGGAAATTGACTGCTTTTTTTATTGTATCCTAGGGTTGGGGTAACATTGTCATTTTCACACTGTGGAAATGCTGTGTTAATTAGACTGATTTTACCTGCAGCAGCATAATCTTTTTCGTTTGAATTTTAGTTGTTCCATGAGGACCAATAGATAGAGTGTAGCTGTGTAGGGAACATAGAGACTTTATAACATGCCCTGATGCATGGTCGCATATTAAAATTAACTAGAATATGATCATAAGAAAATATCAAAATATTATGTTATTTTATATTATTATTGATAAAAAAAATCACAAATAAAAGAATTTATTTGAAATCATTTAATGGAAGTAACATTCATGATGTTCAAATATTTTTTCCAAAGGGTGATGATAATGATACTTGTAATAAAATTGGGTAAAAACACACTATCATTTTCAATAAACTATTATTAAATTAGTCCAAATAAAATCAATTCAATCTATTAAATAACTTACATTCGCAAAAATATTGTTATCATTAAAACCATCAAATAATTAATTAATTATTATTCGCAAACATATTTTTATCCGGGACAAAAGAGAGTATAAGAGATCATTACTGCAACCTTTTTAGTTTTGTCCAACAGGAAATCTCATAAATCATACATACCCGCTTTATATTTCTTCACGGGGAGGGTGTAGCCAGTTGGTCCAGCTGTGAGCCCATCTTATGACTAGCAGCCCATGGCAGTATATCCCCCCAATTATGCTCTTGGGTACTTTAAACATCTGGTATCAATAAACAACTAAATGTTGGAGAGTAAAATCAAATCAATTTGATAGTTCCACTACTTGTTACTAATTAGTAATAAGGTGTTTGTAATGGTACTAATTACTCCCTCCCCTCTAAAATTCGTTCTACTTAAAATAATAATGATAATAATAATAATAATAATCTATTTTATTTTTATTGGTGATGGAATAAAATGACAAAATGTCATATAACTCTTGTCAAGAACTCTGATTTCTTTTACATCATAATATAGTTAATAATCTCGTAAACTCTTCCATAAAATTGCTAGTAGCTAGCTAGGTAGGTAGGAAGGTTAACAATACCAATTAAATTTGTAAACAAACAAACGACACAAGAAACAAAAATGAAATATAATAATAATTAAAAGCCTATATATATTTATATAGCAGCTAGCAAACTACTTTTGATGCTTTGTTAGCCATCACAAGCTTCTTCCAAGCATCAGTGATTTCTCTTTGCATCTCAACGGCAGTTTTCTTGGCCAAGGTTCCATTTTTCACATTGTCTTCACTTTTGGCACTCAATTTAGCAGGAAGTGTATCCAAATGATTGAGTACCTTTGTGATGTCCAGCACAAGGCGCTCTGCAAGTGTTCGGGAGAAATCTTCCCTTATGACAACACGAAGAACAGTAACATGTTGTGCATCTGCTGGCATGGTGTATGCGGGCACAATCCAACCAAAACGCTTAAGCATAGCCGAAATCTCAAACTCATCGTGACGATTGTTAACTTTTAAAGAGAAGGCCACTAGGGGAACCCCATTCTCCTTGGACACAATGTTAAAGCGCCCTGTTTTCTCCAAGCCTTCTTTTAGTACCATAGCGTTCTCGTGACAATTCTCCATTATATTTCGATAACCCTTGTAAACAACATTCATTAGTTTAGTTAGTTAATTAAGGTGACAAGAACTATAGATTGGTAATTAATAATTGATTAGAAAATGGAAGTTGAACACTTTTTTTTTTTTTGGGTTCACACCTCATAACCCAAGCGAATTAGCTGATAATACTGAGCAATGATTTGACTTGAACCTACAAATGAGGGGAAATAAAAAAAATCAGATAATTTTTATGATTATGGCTAAAACATATAAAAAATTGACATTTTTTTAAGGTGAGTACCTTTAGAGAAATTGAGGGTGAAGGTAGGTTGATCAGCTCCAAGGTAGTAATGTGGAAGATAAGTTCTTCAGGCCAGGTCTTCTTGGTCCTCCAGATAACCCAACCAATACCGCATAAACAAGTCCATATTTATGGCCGCTAACATTGATGCTCTTTACCATGGTAGACGGAAGTCCCACTCGAGTTCTGGGTAAATGAAGGGTGCGATGAATCCACCACTGGCTGCATCCACATGAATTGGTGTGTTCCATCTGCAAAAAAATACATAAAGATTGAATGAAAATTGAGTGTGATAGGAGATTGTAAAGAAAAAGTACTTTAAAAAAGAAAAAAGTGTATGAAAAAAGAAGGAAAAGAAAAAGAAAACAAAAGAAGCTAAGTGATTGATTTGCGTAAGCAATTAAGTACCCAGTTTGCTTGTTCTTTTCTAGCAGTAGAATCATTCAAGAGCTTGACGTCTTCGAATTCTCATTAAGGGTTGAGCCCAAAGATAGCAGCAACACAGATGGTATTTTCATCGACCATCTCGGCATGCTTTGACGGGGTCCATCACATAGTAACCCTCCCTCAGTTTCACCTCCTTCAACTCTACCTCAAAGTAATTTGCAAATTTCTCCCAGCATACCTATATTTGTCGTATGTACATCATATCATTAGGTCAAATAATTATCAATGTCAAATATACTCCCTCCGTCCAAAAATAAGAGCACTACATTAATATAGGTAATCTTTGTAAAACTGATCATCTCCTAAGTTGATGAAATTAAGATGCTACTATGAGTTCAGAAATAATTTAATTAGTAAAAGTGTGAACCTGAACATTGGCCTCCTGTGACTATGTTTGGCTTGTCGCAAGGTTTGCCCTCGGCTCTGCGCCTGTTCTGCCACTTTTCTCCTTGAAAGCAAGGCCGGCAAGCATTATAGCCTCTGATGAAACCAACGGTTCCACTCCAACAGCAGCTTCAGATTCCCCCAAGGAGCAATTGAACAAATGTGCTATTATGTTTACACAACTATTCTGCATCCATAATTAATGTTAGATGATTACCAACCAGTCTACTGTCAGCTACATATACATACATACATACATATATATATATATTATATATTATGGGACCGATCCATAGCATCTATATGTTTTGGACAAATTTGGCATATAGCTCTAGACCACACGTTTTTATGATGAAAGGCTACGATTAGAGCTGGGTAACCACCGTCCGCTAGTATTACTAGCGGACGTACTAAGTATAAAATCTTGACATTTATGCCCCCAATTCGCCACTTAGCCAATACAAAATTTTACACAGTCCGCTAGTATTACTAGCGGACAGAACCCGTCCTTCCATGCAGATCATTAAGTATTTCAACCCTAAAATATCATGGAATAAGACAACAAAAGGGAATGGGTAAGCTTATCTTTTGCTTTTCTTTAACCTTTTTCATTTTTAAATATCTCTAAATGCGTAAAAGTTATCCAACCTGATATCAGAAATTTGATAAAAGGAAAGATCAAAGATGGGTGGTGGAATTGTTATTTAGCAAAAAAATAAATGTTGGGGGGTGGAAAAGAAAATCTGTGGCCAGCTTGTCCTTCCCAGTTCACATTGATGAAAAACGGAAAAGGGAAAGACACAAAGAGCCCTTGATTGTGATAATATTGCCATTCTCTTTAACTTTCATAAGCAGATCCTGCATATAAGGGACCGGAAATGCCTTTGTTTGTTGCCAATTAAAAATGAAAAGTACTGTTGGAAGTTCGTGTTAATTATGTGTTTAAATCGCCTCAATTTGTCAAGGTAAAAAATGGGATTTCCATCTGTTAGATTAAACAGAGTATAATTCGACTTTCTAATCCAATTGAAACCCCAAACTAAAGAAGAGCTAAAAAACACTGGATGATTTAATTAGAGTTTTATTAGCTTAATACATATCCTCAGGGCCTTTAGTCCCAAACTCGTCAAGCGGCGGAACTTGTAGTGAGAAATTCTGATAATAAGCGGAAAAGAAGCCCAGTTTCGGCATACATTTTTTGCACCTCTTGCAAAAAACTAGCATAGTTGCTTCAATGGAGTACAAGTCCTTTAGTAGAAAACAGAGGATGAGTGAGGAGGAACAGGAAATAATCAGTACAAGGATAAACGTGTTCGCTAGGAAAATAATCATGTACGCTAGTAATACTACGGACTGTGTAAAATGTTGAATTGGTTTGGGGGCATAAGTGTCAAGATTTTATACTTAGAACGTCCACTAGTAAACTAGCGACGGATCGTGTGCCCAGCTCTAATCGTAGCCTTTCATCAATAAACGTGTGGTCTAGAGCCTATATGTCAATATTTGTCCCATAATATAGATGCTATGGATCGGTCCCCTATATATATTACAAGCCATTTCTTTTTGGACCAAAGTTGCCTCACCTAACGGGTTTGCTCACACATACTTTTGTGATTTGACCAGAAAAACTTGAAATCTTAAAATTTATTTATTTTGTTGGTGAGGGCTCTTGAATAACAACATATCATCAGCATGTAGTAAATAGATATACGTACGTTCACAAGTATATGATAATTTGTAGTTCATATTAATATATATAAAGCAACGTGTATGCATGTTTAATGGTGTACAATGATCTAGCTAGAGATCTGTTGCACGTTTATAGATATACCTGAAGTTCGGTGGTAACGGGTACTCATCCATATCAACATAGTTCTTGTTAATGGAGGCCATCATAAGCTTATCACACTCTGGCTCCATCCATGTTGTCACAAAGGAAGCCAAGTTCAGCCTAGGGTTTCCATCTAGCATCAGCTCATCGTTTATTATCTGGTACGCCGCGTCTTTCGGTATCGAGCTATCTGGCATCTTGAACCTGCACCAGTAGCATATATATGCATGCATACACCATCATCAACCACAACGTACGTACGTACATACACTCCATCATTAATTTTCAATTTTTCATATATTAAAACTTATACATACACATATATAAATGTGCATGGAATTAATATTTGTGTACGTTCCTTGGAAGTGAAGATCGAACATAGCGAGAAGCAAAAGTGGAATGGACTGAGACATCTGATTCTGAAGCAGTTTTTGAGAGAACCATGGTTGACGATCCAAAAGATATATCGACTATATAATATGTATTCTAATTAATGAGATTAATTAAGAGAGGATATGATATATAATATTAATAGAGTTTGGTTTGCTTGGGGAAGAAGAGAAAGATCTCCATGGTATTTATACCCATAAAATGGAATGGTATATATGGTATGTTTGCTGCGTTGAATGGTATAGCCAGAAGCTACGAAACATGCATTTTCCTTGTAAAGCTTTACTCTAGAATAAACTACGCAGAAGGGAAGACCTTTATTTTTGGTCAAACTATAGAAAGACCTCAAAATACCAAAATTGAGAAAATCAAAATAATATGGGCGGATTTTTTTTCTCATTATTGCACCAGTCAATCAACTAAATTGACAATTATAACCAATAAGTGCGTAACACCCGTTAACCATATGTGCCCAACTTGAACGGCCTCCTTATTAGCATATTGTTTCCAACTTTACTTTTTGCAGCCCACCGAAATTGCAAGACGGGAGGAATTAGGATGCTCTACATTTTAAATAAATGGACACTCCCTATTTAAGTATAATTTTTTTTATTATCTTTTTTTTATTATCATGATATCACATATTTTAATATAATTTAAATTTAGACCACGCCTATATTTATTTGAAATGAAGAGGATCTTAATTTTCACCTACCCATTTTTTGACTTTTTGCGTATATTTAATTTAATAATTTGTTTTCCATATAAAATGACCTTAGTTGAATATATATATTAAAATTAAAAAAAGACCTAATGATTTTGGCACAAATTCTGTTGGTCTCACCAAACCCAGCATCAAAACATTCAAAGGAAAATTGGACTTGAGATTTTAAAATACAAAAATTTCTAGTTTTGTAGGTAGCCTAAAATGGAATTAGTCAAACAAGCTTTGGACCATCCTTCAGGGAAAGTAAAGAACATAAATTTAAAGGGAATTTAAACTTTTTTCCTTTAATTTTATTTTCTTTTAAATTTAAATTAAAATAATGGGTCCATATTGATGGCCTTGGTTAGAGGTGCACAAAAGGCCTGAGGCCCGCGGCCTGGCCTTGGTCCGGCCTGGGTCTGGCCTGGTCAAAGTCCGGCCTGGTCAAGGCCTGGACCGGCCTGGCCCGGTCTGAAAGGCTTAAAAAGGCTACCATTTGAGCACAAAAATCTGGCCTGGCCCGACCTGATCCAAAGCCCGATCTGAACTGGCCTGTGACCTGAATCCGGCCTGGGCCTGGCCTGGTCCGTCGCAACTGGCCTGGCCTGCTTGATCATGAAATAACAAATAGCACAAATGATGTTTATTATCACGCCAGACACTGCAAACATACAGACCGATTGGGCTAACAGTTATATAAAAAAAAAAGAAGCAAAAGACAAGTAGTAGGCACTAGCTCACTGTGACTCACGGTTTTGATTGATTGTTCACTACTTGTCTACTCACTAAGTCACTAGCAGTCTAGGCTGTCTAGCTCATTGTCCAAGCGGACCAAGCCCCAAGGTATCAAGTTATCAACTATCAAGGCATGCTATTATATATATATATATATATATATATATATATATATATATATATATATATATATATATATATATATATATATATATTACATATATAATAGTGACAATTTAGCAATGAGCCAATGACCAACGGAAAAAAAAAGGCTGCCACCTTCTCATTCATCTATCAATCCATCACATCTATGAAAAATTTATCAGAATTTGAATTTCAAAAATTAAATAAAATTCCATGACCAATCGTATTATTGTAACAGCTATAATTTTACTAACGGTTATTTTTTTCACTATAAAAACCATATAATTTACTCCACAAAAATTACAACTCCTCACATCTTTCTCTCTTTATTCTCTGATATAACAATAACATCATTCTGCAAGCTCAAATTCTAAATTTGTATATTGTTATAATTTTTATAATTAATTTTATATAATATATATTTACAATTTATTATACACATAAATTATAATATTTATTTTATTAGTACATTTATATTATTACAATGGATTCTTCCAACATTCCACAAGTGTCATCATTTATTCAAAATGATCCAAATATCATTATGCCCGAAAGTGCCGTTCCGGGTTCGAGTACAATATTTCCACGTCCAACCGGCGAGCAAACCAAACGTAAAGCGGCTGTTTGGGATCATTTCATCGAAGTGTGGATTGCGGAAGGTGTTAAAAAAGCCCAATGCAAAATATGTAACAATTTCTTCGGGGTTAAAGGAAATAACACATTACTCCGTCACTATGAGTCGTGTTTGAAAAAGCACAAAATAACTGATGAAAGCTCTCAATCACAAATTGATCGTTCTGGTCACAGTTGGAGTTACGATCAAATATTACAAAAGGAGTGGCAAGCTAAGTTGGTGATCGAGAAGGAGCTTCCATTCAATTTTTTTGATGATGCGCGTTGTACCGACTACATTCAAGGCGCATTGCAACCAAAATATAAACAAGTAAGTAGAATGACTACTAAACGTGATGCAATTAAATTATATAATAAAGCTAAAAATGAATTAATTGAATATTTTGATAATTTTGATGGTAAAATTTGTTTAACTAGTGATACTTGGTCCGCTAATCATCAACCTGGAATTAGCTATATTTGTATTACAGCTCATTGGATAGATTCTGATATGTTTATGCAAAAAAGAATTATAGGATTTGAATATTTTGAATTACCACATAATGGTCAATCAATATATGCTCAAATTATGTCCATAATCCGTACTTTCAAAATTAAAGATAAAATAATGAGTATTAGTTTAGATAATGCAACAAATAATACTAGTTCTATTAATATGTTAAAAAATGATTTAAAACCTGTAGTAAATGGTGTATTTTTTCATGTTAGATGTGTATGCCATATAATAAATTTGATTGTACAATCCGGATTCACTTACTTGCAAACGACAATAAATAAAATTCGTTTTATGATTGGTTATATATATGGTTCAAATAGAAGAATGCAAGATTTTAGAACTTTTTGTCATACAAGAGGTGAAAAATTTAAAAGAGTAAAATTTGATAATAACACTAGATGGAATAGTACATATGATTTATTTAAAGATGTTTATAAACGTCATTATATACTTATGGAATTTTATAACACACAAACTGATCATGAAATAACAAATCAAGACTGGGATTTATTATGTCAACTTTTAAATATTCTTAAAGTTTTTAAAAAACACACAAAAATATTAAGTGGTGTTTATTATCCTACAATTCATCATGTTCTATTTGCATGTTTGGAAATAACAAATATGTTTCAACAATATAAATATGATCCTTTTTGGAGTAACCTTATTTTTAGTATGGAAGAAAAATTTAAAAAATATTTTGAATACATGCCTACTGTTATTACTTGTGCAGCAGCGTTAAACCCCGTAATAAAATTAGAAGGTGTGGAAAGTGTTTTAGAAGATATAGTAGAAAATATAGGTACTGAAAATATTGATTATATTAAACTAAATTTTAATAATACATTTGCTGAATTTTATAGACAATATGAGTCTATATATGCTACATCTACACGTGCACCACCCCCTGCCCCTTCATCTTCTAAGTTTTCATCATTATTAAAATCATTATCAAAAAAACCAAAAACTTCATCACACACAAGCAGTTTAAACGAACTTGGTTTATATTGTAGTACTGATTTTAGAAGTTTTATGACCGATCAAGAATTTGAAAATTTTGATATACTCGCATTTTGGAAAAATCATAACCGACAATATCCTACTTTGGCCGCCATGGCCCGTGATTTACTAACTATCCAAGCTAGTACCGTAGCTTCGGAATCTTGTTTTTCTTTATCTGGCAGGGTACTAGATGAAAAAAGAAGTAAACTTAGTCCAGATTCGTTGGAGATATGTATTTGCTATAGAGATTATCTTGCCGCACAAAGAAGAATACAAGACGTAATAGACGATCAAGATAGCTCGGAAGATCTCGAAGTCGGAGCAGGAACTGCCGAAAATGTACATCCATAAAGATTGAAGATATATTTTTTGAAGATTTGAAGACATTTTTAAAAATTTTGAAGACAAATATTTGTAACCGATTCATTTTTTTATTATTGTTAAAATTATACTTTAAAGTTACAAACTTATAATCATTCATCAAATTAGTGATTCAATAAATTATTACTTATTCATTGTTGTAATTTGTTAGTTGTAAGTTTGTAATACATTATTTTTAATTAATAAATCGATCAAGTTTAAAATTTTAATTATTCATTATTTATTTATTGCAAATAGTAATTACATTTAATTAATATATTAATTAGTTTATTTAATATTAATAAATTAGTTGCTTAAATTTTAATATTAATATACTAGTTAGTGTATTAATATTAATAAGTTAGTTGATTAAATTTTAATATTAATGTACTACTTAGTTTATTTAATATTCATAAGTTACTAAGTTAGTTAATTCAAATTTAATATTAATAGTTAGTTTATTAAGTAACAATGTAACATAAGTAATCTTAGCATGAAATGATCAAATATGGAGTGGAGTATATTGTCCGAATTTTGGAGTCTTGAAAAATGAAATTTGGATGAGATTTGATGGAATGATGGTTTGATTAGACATTTGCACCAAAAGAAAAAAAAAAAAAAAAAAGCTAATTGGAGAGTGGAGACTATTGTCTTGTAGCTGCTGGCCTGCTGCTAACTACACCGCGTCACCGCCACATGGATACAAAAATCATACAACTAACAACCCCAATACAAGGCTTAAGCAGTAAGCTGCTAACTGTCCCGCGGCTCCCGCCCCACTGCCCCAGCCCAGGCCACATGGATATAAAAAAAAGAGCTGCCCAAGCCTGGCCTGGCCAAGCCTACAGACCCGATCAGATCAAAGTTTTGTGAGATAAATCTGGTCTGGCCTGGCCTAAAGGCCCAAAGTCAAGGCCTGGCCTGGCCTGGTCAACGGCTAAAGCCTGGCAGGCCCAGGCCGGACCAGGCCAGGCAAGCCTGTTGTGCACCTCTAAGTCCCACCATCACATACGAATAGCTGACTTCCACGTAAACAGAAAGCTCATCTTTTCACCCTTTCCCCCCTTAATTAATGGACATGTTTCTGTACCTTTCGGCCTTATTTTTAATTTCTAAATAGGCTGATTAGGCCGAATAATTTGCTCTCCCGCCGGACCAATTCGAGTCGAATCCCAACTCCAATTCCAATAGTAACATACCAAGACAGACTATATAGTGTTCAAGTAATATCTTTGTGATTTTTATAAAATGTTATGAAAGATAACTAAAACAAGATGACTAAAAGAAGATAATTAGAGAGAGTATTTTCATAATCTTTGTATCCAACTCCATCACTTTACAATTGTCATATTTATAGAAGTAAGATCATCAATACTACTAGTAAGTTATAAAACTAAAGAGTCATGAGTTACAAAATTCAATGGACATGGGAGTTACTAGACATCCATTAAATTATGAATCTAGACATAATTTTATAACATTCCCCCTTGGATGTCTATTGTATAGCTATACGCATTGAAATCTGCCTCATTAAAAACCTTATCAGGAAAAACCCAATGGGAAAAAACCTTGGTTAAGGAAAAAAGAATGCAGCGCGTATTAACTCCCCCTCATGAATGTATCATTAAGTCCTCAAGCTTTCGCATCCCAATATTGCGACGCAATCCTTCAAACACTGTAGTTGGTAATGCATTGTTGAACAAATCTGCTAGATTGTCTCTTGATCAAATTTGTTGAACATCAATGTCACCACACTTATCAAGGTCATGTGTGGAAAAGAATTTTGGTGAGATATGTTTTCTTCTATCTCCTTTGATGTATCCTCCCTTTAATTGAGCTATACATGCAACATTGTCTTTATACAGAATGGATGGAGTCTTTTTATAGCAATTTTCTAAGAATATGTCTCGTTAAAAACCTTACCAAATAAAAACCCAGTGGGGAAAAAAATTTGGCTAAGGAAAAGAGTACAATATTCTTGTATAACTTCTAGTGCCTTGAGATTGCCTCATTAAAACCTTGCAAAGGAAAACCCAGTGGGAAAAAAACCTTAGCGAAGGAAAAAAGAGTACAATCAGCACATATCCATTTTACTCCCCTTCATAAGTACATAGAATTTCCATTGTTCGTGGTAAAAATATCATTAAGTCAAAATATACCAATATTGTGCACCATCTTCTTCAAAATCATAGTTGGTAATGACTTAATGAATCTATCAACCAAATTATCACATGATCAATATTGCCATTCTTCTGGGGCTCATGTGTATAAAATAATTTTGGTTCAATATGCTTGGTTCTATCACTATTTGGATTAAATAATCCCAAATCAATAGTCTCACAAAGATAACATAAAATAGGTTTAATTTCATTACAATATCTTCGAGTTGGTGCATAACTATACATTGCTAGTAAGTTAATTGCAAATGTTATATCAAGTCTTTAAATTTGCAAGATACATCAAAGTACCAATTACATTAAGATATAGTACTTCGGGAGCAAAACACCAATTTCACAAAGATATGGTACTTCAAGACCAAAAGTTTATTAATCATTTTCTTGTGGTCAAAATGAATATTTATTGATATCAAGTGACCAACCCATCATTGGAGCACTCAAAGGATTAACATTATCCATGTAAAGTTACTTCAGGACTTTTTCTGTATATGTTTATTGATGAACAAGAATTTCAGAGTTCAATTTGTATACCAAGACAAAAATTTGGCTTACCAATATCTTTCATCTTAAATTAGTTGTTTTGTCGACTCTTCTGGAGCAAGATCTTTCATCAATAAATACAATAATAATAACAAATCCAGATTATGATTTTTTTTTTTGATAAAAATGCATGCACAAATTGGATTATTCTCAAATCCTTCTTTCAAAATATATCAACTTAGGCGATTATTCCACAATATGCATCTGAATTGCTTTAACCCATATAAGGATCTTTGTAACTTAAAATACATACTTCGAGACGTAGAATTATATGCTTCAGGCATTTTATATCCTTCAGGGATTTTCATGTATATATAATCATTATCTAATGATCCTTACAACATACATTAATCGCATATCCAAATTTTATTTTGCTACCAAGCTATTTAAAAATTTGACTATAATTGCGTCCATTACAGGAGTAAATGTTTCTCCATAATTAATACCAAGTCTCTGCGAGAAACCTTGTGCAGTAAGTCGCGCTTATTTTTCTTATTTTGTACAAATACTCATTTGTATTCAACAGGCATTACACCTTTAGGTGTTCGGACTACAGGTCCAAAAATTTCACATTTACTTAGTGAATTTAATTATGCTTGAATCGCCTCTTTCTACATTGGCCAAATATTTCTACATTCATCAACGATTTGTGGTTCATATATATGATCATTACTTCTGGTAATATCCATAGCAAATTTATATGAAAATATGTTGTCGACAACGATTTTATTTCTATCCAATATATACGTCTCCTTTATATACATAATGTATCGAGATCTCGTTATTTTCAGGTACCTGATCCTCTTCAGGGGATAACTCATCCTCTTCAGGGAATAACTCTTCAAGAGTTTTATTTACAGGAGATTTTTGTTCATAAGTTTTGGATAGATTGATAAATTTTGTAGCCCGTTTCATGGGTATAGCCTCTTTATAGGCTGCAACTTATTTTTCTTGTACTTTCTTCTTCTGGAAAATTTTATTTTTTAACACCGATCATTCTTCCATATTTCAAGTGTGACTTTGATTCAATTTGCTGTTGTATTAACTAATTGTCCTACAGGGACTTCAATCTCTTCTAGAGTATTAGCAGCTAAAATGTGAGATATCACATTTTTCTTATTATCGGTGAATAATTCTAGTAATTGATTTGCAATTTATTGCAAATGAATGATCCTTTGAACTTCTAGTTCATATTGATTTGTATGAGAATCAGGATTTGAAACATTCTAATTAATCTTCCATCGTGCTTCAGGCAACGATCTCACGTCGTGCTTTAGGCAACGAAACATTCCAATTAATCTCCCGTCGTGCTTCAGGCAACGATCTTTTCTCCCCCTAATGGTGGGAAGACTATTAAAATAACTATCCTCAAAATATACCTTAAAAATATCACTCTAAATTCTTTCTTAGAAGATGAACACCAAATAACAATAATTAAATGTGATAATTTGGTAATTAATTTACTTTGATATAATCAACAGGTAAAGGAATCTTCTGGTTCTTTAAAGGATGTTCATGGGAGTTTTCAATAATTCAATGCATTATTATTGATCCTAGATGATCATGCCAAATCATAAAAATATTTGGATCTAAACACTTCTGGTGTATTACAACATTTGTTTCAACTATTCTCATTATAACCCAGAAGAGAAAATATACAATTTTTCTAATATGAGCTTCTGGCCCGATACTATTGAAGTAATATAAAGAAATTCTTCACTACCTTCGTTATTGATTTCAATATAATAACTATTATAACGTATATCCTTAAAACTGAGCAAATTTCTGCTTGCCTCAGAAGAATATAAAGAATCATCAATACAAAGTTTTGTGCTCTTTGACAATATTATAATCGCTCTTCCAGAGACTTTAATTAAGTTTGATGAGCTTCTAGCCCATACAACTTCATATATATGCAAAACATAAATTTAACTTTATTACTTGAAACATAAATAAAATATATAATAAAAATATTTATAATGTTATAATATAATGAAATAAAAATAATTAATTAGTACGAACATTTCTATCAACATATCATCAAGGAAACCATAGATATCAAAATTAGTTATATCCACTCTATTTTAAAAAGTCAAAATAATTCATGGGATCTTCAGGATCATTCTATTTTCTTTTCTTTTATAGAGTCTTGGTACAAATCTACCAAGTGTTTAGGAGTACAACGGGTACATTCCCTTTTATATATTGATTGTTTTTTTTTCAAGTCCACTACCACAACTACAACCATAATTTCCTCTATGATTATCAAATGAGGTTCCATTCACTTCAAGGAATGTAATAGAATCGGTCGAGCGAGATTGTTGGTTTTTCTGCAAAAACTTATTATTTTGTACTACCACTAGAAGAATGATATCACTTCTAGGAATATAATTTACTTTATCGCTTCAGGGAATATATTATGAACTTTCGCTCTTGATATTGCTGCTGCAAGAGCATATTCGAGGCATGAAAATAAATATTTTCTTTAACATGTCTTCATCAGTGTTTTTCACTCAACACTTTTAAAATCTTGCAACTTCAGGTGCAACCAATTATAATGAGCTTTTAAAATCTTTCCTTTAAATCATTTCATAATACAAGTGAGTCTTTTACT
This sequence comes from Panax japonicus, assembly GCA_020205505.1. Classification (NCBI taxonomy): domain Eukaryota; kingdom Viridiplantae; phylum Streptophyta; class Magnoliopsida; order Apiales; family Araliaceae; genus Panax; species Panax japonicus. The sequence goes on from CM035091.1 coordinate 36,149,927, forward strand.
ATAATTAATGTACTCAACTTTTTTTTTTTTTTATGGAGATGATAGCGAATAAAAATCATTAATTTTGCATGATCATGCAGGGATGCATGATTGTCAATTATAATTGTATCTCCAAGGTTCTTTGCCTTTATATGAATCTTAGCATCAAGATCCCATTACAAATAATTCTTGCTCGATATAAATCAAGGGCAACAAATTCAAATTTATAAGATTTGAATATTAAATAACTAAGCATATTTCTCATCAAATTTAAATAATTATATATGTTTAGATTTAATTATAATGAAACAATTTATAGAAATGCATTAAAATACGAAACTAAATTTTTTCAGTAAAACTAAATAACAAACCAACACTACTAAGTATATTTGTCATTGTAACTTCATACAAAAAAATATCAAAAATCATTAGAAATTTAATTTATTAAAATAAATATTGAATAAACATTCGGTCAAATTCAATACTTAATTTTAAAATATTAATTTGTCAAATATTGTTGTAATTGAAAACTCTATGACTCAATTACTTACGTCCACTAAAACTTTTCATAACTAACCCCTTTGAGAACACTATAGTAGGCAACAGTTTTCAAAATCCCCATCAATTATTTTTGAATGATAAATTTATTAATAACAGGTACACTTACTAAAAACAAAAAAAAATGTCAGCTCTTGTTTTCCTTTGAGAATTGATTTCGATTTTCCATCTTCTCCCTTGTTATATATATATATATATATATATATTATATATTTTGCACAAACATAAAATAACGTCCCACAAAAGGTAAAAACAGTAGTAAACTTAATTCATAAAGTGACAGTCACAAAACTAAGTAATACCATGGAGAAGGAGTGAACGCTTCTCCCTTAGATCTTATTTTAAGGTGTTGCAAGTTGGTAAGCATGGGTCCCTAAAAAAAAATAAAAATAAAAATCAACATTTAGGTTCCAAAATTTTCTACCACTTTCTTCTCAATGTAATGGATATGGGGAAGTCAGTCAGTTAGTCACATATGCCCGATTACTATAACTTTGATCCTCGTCAACTACCAGCTAGCATTGATGTTAATATTGCGGTGCACCAATTTTTCAAAGTTTAATGAGAAGAGTGACTACCAGAAACCTGACATTTGTGTTAATCACAAGATCAAATAGAAATCTGATAATAAGTATCTCAGGAAATGATGCATATATAGATTGAAGTAAAGTGATATGGAATAAATTTTAGAAACAAAAATATCATTTCTATACAGAAATTTAAAATCAAATAATAAGACAAGTATGAACCATACTTACACTGTTGCTGCTAAATCACCATGAGAACTGAGTCCATTCTCAACTACTCAAGGGAAGCTAAAAGTTCAAGCTCCATTATTGTTTTTTTTTTCCTTCTTATCAACAAACCAAATATGATTATCCACTTCAAGACAAAAGTAAAGAGCAATTCGTGCTGATAACGTGTTATAAAATGTTATGAAAGATAACTAAAACAAGATGACTAAAAGAAGATAATTAGAGAGAGTATTTTCATAATCTTTGTATCCAACTCCATCACTTTACAATTGTCATATTTATAGAAGTAAGATCATCAATATTACTAGTAAGTTATAAAACTAAAGAGTCATGAGTTACAAAATTCAATGGACATGGGAGTTACTAGACATCCATTAAATTATGAATCTAGACATAATTTTATAACAGTGATCATATTTTACCCACCATAAATTCATCCAAAAAAATTCAATACATTATTTAAATAATATATTCTTAAATCATCTTAACCCACTACAAATTCACTTAAAAATCTTGACAGAAGACGATTTTTGTATTAATTGTCTTCCGTCAAAAGTAGTATGCACACACTAAAGCTACCGCTGCAAACTTAACCAAACATACCCTAAATAGTCAAAGTATTTCAAATTTTTGCAAATATATGCACATCCTAAATTGATAGTTGCACACCCAAATATAAGAAGAAAGTGATTAATTTTTCGGTCTACAACAAGTTCACAAGTCCAGCATGTCATCTAGTCATTTTTCAACCCACTCACGCGCAATACCTATATGATATTGAAAGAGTTCATATACAACGGCTATGAACCAACTACCAGGTGGGCACCCAGGGGGAAAGTACTAACAACAACGTAGTTATCACAAGGAAAAAGCACATTCTAAACTGATAGTTACATTTGTACCGTACAATAGTATAATGCATCATGTACACCACCATAATGTATGTGGGGTATGCAACGTAAGTTACTTAGGTAATGCATATATCAAAATCTTATAATTAAGGAGAACCACCTTCCAACAAACCACCCTGGTCAAAACCATCCCATCCCATCCCTGCAAGGTTGGGGGTGGGGGTGGGGGTGGGGGTGGGGGTGGGGTGGGGAGGACTCACCACAAGGAAGGCTACTAACAAGTAACAATATGTTTCAACAACCCTAGTAGATTTGGTAAGAGTACACTCATTTCCTCACCTGATTATTTAACCAAAAAGGTGAACAAGAACCCATTGTTGAATACAGATATTCGATCAAACTTATAGGCATAAGCGAAAGAAGATCTTACTTCATAGTACTTATTTCAAATTTCCAGCATGAAATTGCCTAATCTAATAGGATGACAACAAAGGTCATTCAAAAACAAAAATGACCACTATATTTCTTACTCCTTTAACAAACTAGTTTACTTCTGCCAAAAATTGCAGCATGGTTGCTTCGCATCAAATTCAGTTGGTAGCTGCTACCAATGCCATATGTTCAATCAGGTCCAGCACTCGGTTGCTGAAAGAAAGATCAGTAAAATATTGTTAAAAGGAATTCACCTTGCACCCAAAAAAAATGCTTTTGACAGTTCAAGAAATGCAGGATAGAAGCTGTACCTGTAACCCCACTCGTTGTCGTACCAGGAAACAAACTTCATGAAGGAGGCACTAAGCCCCATCCCGGCCTTCGCATCAAATATGCTTGACCTGTGAAAATATAGTACAAAAGAAATTGAGAACACAATTAGTGGTAAGAAAAACAACTCCACTAAGTGAAGACAAATTATTCATCTGTGTCGGGCGACTGTTAGAAAGTTCTCCTAGCTCTCAGGTTTGTGTCAAAAGCTAACATATCAAGATACAGAACTCCTTACTGTCTGCATAACTTCACCATAAGTTTCTATTAAATTCAAAATAACATTACTACACCCAGATGAACCAACTGACTGAGCTCCTCAGTTATTGCATGATTTAAACAAAATGATAATTGTCTACAATTTGAAAAAGTAATATTTCTAAGCCAGGTGGAACGACTGTATTCGCATTGCAAGCATTTCCCCGTTAATGAATTTAACCAGGATATTGGGAAATAATTTAGTGGGCATCTCCATTTTTATCAAGAAATGCTTAATCATTTTGTAAATTAAGATGCAAAAGGGAGACGGAGAGAGAGGGATACCTTGAGTCACCAAGAAAATCATTGGAGACAACATCCTCGTCAGTGTATCCAAGAATGCCTCGCATCGGGCCCTCAGATGCATACCTTCAATTGAATTTTATAAGGTTACATAGTACTAATCGTAATTAGGAAAAGCTTTCCATGAAGAATTCAAGTTCAAGACGCAAGCACAGGGTCGGACACTGGATTTTCGGCAAGGGTGGGGACACTCTAATAATTAAATAAAAATAATAATAAAATTCACCAAATATAAATTTCAATTAAAAATACATAAAAGTCGCCACGAAATCATTCTTCAAGACTTTATTTCTTGGATTGAGACGTAACTAATTGACTCTTAGTAGGTTCATCAGAAGAAAATTCGGATCGATGACATTTAATAGCGCTAGATCTTGAAAAATATTTATCCATTTAACTATTTATCTTGATTCAAAATATCAAATACAAATTTACAGCATAATAGAAAAACTAAATAATAAATTTAATAATATGAACAAATCAACCACCCACTAGTATGGTCCTAAAACACAAAATTGTATATTCACAATTCATATCTTTATTTATTTAAATACAACATCAAATGACACACATGCCAAAGAAATCAATATATGCTGTAAAATTAAAGTACGGATGTACTAATTAGCATGAATGAATAAAAATAAATAAGGATCAAATTTAAATAATTAATTACTCAGATAATTAATTTAAAAAATTAGAGAAAAATTTAACCTTAAAATTTGAAAAAAATTAAATAGACACATAAAAACAAAAATTGAAAATTGAATTTGAAAGAGTATATTAGAAATATCTAATTTTAACAAGTGATCTAACATTTTTAAGGGGGAGCACCATTTGACTATATTACCTCTATACTTGTAAAAAAATCCAAAAATCAAGGGTGGGCACTTCCCCCTCCCCCCTACAAGCATGTGCATCCGCCCTTGCGCAGGCATGCATGTATAAATGTAAGAGAGACGAATAGCAAAGCGGAAGAATGAAGACATACTTGATGGCTTCTTTGACATCTTCGTAAGAAGCACTCTTCTCAAGTCGACAAGTTAAGTCCACAACAGATACATTTGGTGTTGGGACACGGAAGGCCATTCCGGTAAGCTTTCCATTGAGTTCTGGCAACACTTTCCCAACAGCCTAAAATTCAAACAATAAAATATATAATCACATCTTATAAGTCTAAAGGGTCTATTTTCAATATAAGTCTATCTCGTACCTTTGCGGCGCCAGTAGAACTAGGGATGATATTTTGCCCAGCACCACGGCCCCCACGCCAATCTTTCATTGAAGGACCATCCACTGTCTTCTGTGTAGCTGAACATAAAAAAAAATCAAATTAATGCAAACATACATGGACAGTGCATGTGTTTTTTTTGTTTTTTTTGGCGTGTATGTGAGACAGAGAGAGAGACCAGTGGTTGCATGCACAGTAGTCATTAACCCCTCTAGAATGCCAAACTCCTCATGAACCACCTGCAGAAAACAAATTATAAAGTTAAAACATATTCAATTTGGTACTTGATTTAACCATGACAATTTTACTCCATATTGTTTTTCTTCTTTTCCTTTATAATTTTTCCTTTTTGGAGGAAAGCTTTGTGGTTAGGCTAACAATACATAAAGCCATGTTAATGATCTTCTGTACATGTAACTATCACCACTAGACAGTATAAACTACTCCCTCCGTGCCAAATTATAAGATCAATATTGACTTTACAAAGTTAATTTCAAACATTTATAAACTCAAAATTGAGATAAATTCATTAGTTTATGTCAATACAATTAAGAATATCATTAACTACTTAAAAAGTACTACTAGTTATAAAATTTATTGTTTTGAAAACTTAAATGAATCATGTCAATTTTAAATTTGAAAATGTCTCAAATTGACTTTTAGAAAGTCAATAATGATCTTATAATTTGGAACGGAGGGGTATAAAATTTATAAATAAATGAAAAATTAAGAAACAAATCAATAAGCATTTCCAGGACGCAATCAAACCTTTGCAAGGGGAGCAAGGCAATTGGTAGTACAGCTTGCATTAGATACAATATCCATGCTTGGTTTGTATGTCTTCTCATTAACTCCCACAACAAACATAGGTGCATCAGCTGATGGAGCCGAAATTACCACTTTCTTGGCACCACCCTGCAGATTAAAATTACAAATGCTCTGTCTGAACTGCCATATAAATATATATATAGAGAGAGAGAGAGAGATAGAGAGAGCTAGTGCTAACCTTTTTGTGTTCTGAAGCCTTCTCAACTGTTGTGAAAACCCCAGAAGATTCAACAACAAATTCAGCTCCATAATCACCCCATGGAATTTCGGATGGGTTCCTAATAGAGAAGCAAATTGCGCAATTAATATTTAAAAGAAAAAGGACTATGAATATGTTATAATGTGGCTTATTCAGTTTTGGCTGGTACAGCATAGCTATTGTAGTTGCCACACAAGAAAAGTAACGATACCTTTTGCTAGTAATCTTAATCTTCTTTCCATTAATTTCTAAAGTGGACTCATCCAAGACCTTGATGGTTCCAGTATATACTCCATGAGTAGAATCATATTTAAACATGTAAGCCTGTTCGGTAGCAATAAACCTCAAAAACATTAGAAGCAACAGATTTGAATCATTTGTTGTAGCACTTAAAACGAGTATATACGTACAATCGATCTGCCACTAATACAAGAGTGAGAGGAGTATAAACAAATTTTTGGTTAAAACCAATTGATCTTTCTCGTGTACTCCAGCCTTTACTTGTAAATTTGGAGTTCAACATTGCAAAGGTACTAAACATTCTCAAAATCATATAGCCCCATGCCATGTGTCTATTTAAGCAAGTTAACTTTGTAAAGTAGCTCAATATTCATGTTCAAGTTCATTTCTCTTATTTCAAGAGCTTTGAATCAACATTAGACAGCAAAACTTTTATTGCCCATATAGTATTCAGTTAATATTTCTTTACAGCCTTATCGTATACACTTGTAAAAAGAAAGGAAAAGTTGGTAGAAAATGACTCTTTCTCACCATGTACTTAGCATCCACAAATGGATCATTAACTGCTACTACGTCAATATCATCTCTAAAAGTTGCTACTCGTAAAACCAACCTTCCAATTCGTCCAAAACCTGCAATATGTATGTATCTCAGATATATATATATAAAGAAGTCAGATATTTCTTTATTGAATGTAATATTATTGTACATGATGAGATCCTAATTTTTTCTTGTCAGAAACAAGAATTATCATGTGTAGTGATACTTCAAGCAGCAAATCTTTGTAAAATAGCAGCCTTTCAGGAGTTGCAAACAGAAAGAAACCGATATATATCAAAGAACAAATGTGAATGCCACACCACAGCAATATCAATATAACATACCATTGATTCCAATCTTCGTCTTCCCACCGCTTTTTGGTTCTAAGGAAAGCGCATTAGGTAGAGTTAGAAATTAAAACTCCTCAATTACAGAATTCAACAGGGATCAGGATTTTTATTTGGAGCTATAGTTCTTACTCTGAATAGTAGGAGGCAATTCAGTGGCTGTAGCATGAATTGGCTGGATACTCCTGAAACTAGATTTTCTGTATCGTTTTCAGGAAAATAAAAACATCAAATTAGTTACACTAGAAGGTAATGAAGTTACATAATGATATTAAATAAAGAATTTATGAATTCCTCAACTGTAAGGATGATGAATCCCCAGGAACAGAAACTCCAAAGATGCTTGGCTGAAACTTCACGGAATTGCAATTGAAACTTACGGATGACACCTGAAGAAACATATAATGAATTACTTAATCTTAAATAGAAAATGTAAAAAAAAATTAAGATACAGAAATGTTCTCTCTTGTAGAGGTTAAGATTCAGTTGATTAAATAAAAACACCAATAGAGCATTCAATTCAAACTTCAATTAGCTAAAACATAGCTCAGCATACACGAGACTATCACAGAAAAATAAACGCCAATTTCTAATTCAGTTTTAATAAAATCAAAGAAAAGCGGGGTATGTATGAAATTAAATATTTAAATTTATAAAAAAAGAGCAATGAAAACCCATCATTTCTACATATTTAATTTCAAAAACACGGCAATCAGGCCAAACTACATGTACACTGAATTTAATTTGTTTAGTTATAAATTATCCTGCCTACAAAGGAGAATTACCTTTCCACTAAAGTACAAGTTTAAGCTGATAAAATCTAGAAAATATCAAAATTACGTACAAAACATTGTTAATTAAAAAGATTCAAACAAAGAAACTAGATGCGTTCGTATTTTCAAACTTCAATTAGCTAAAACATAGCTCTGCATACAAGAGATGAGAAGCAAACACAGAGAAACGCTAATTTCTTATTGAGTTAATAAAATCATTGAAAACAGAGCATTTACGAAATTAAATAATAATAAAAAACAGAGCAATGAAAATATATCATTTCTAAATATTTAATTTCTAAAACAAAAACACTATGAGGCCCAACTACATCTACAATGAGTTTTTATTTGTTTAACTATATAATCTCTGCATCCAAAGGAGAATTAAATTTTCACAAAGTACAAGTTTAAAGAGATAAAAGCTAGAAAAATAAAAATTACAACTCGTACAAATCTTTGCTATGGTAAATTTTTAGGAGATAAAACCTAGAAAAATCAAAACTACAACTCGTAAGAAAGTTTAGGGAGATAAAACCGAAAAATCAAAATTACAACTCGCACAAATGATTGCTTATAAAAAAAAACTTCAAACAAACTAACTAGATGCGTTTCGAGTATTCAAACAAGGAAATGGTTTCAAAAACCAGAGTTGCTGATGCAACTTCATTGATCAATCACGATAACAGATAAATGAACTCACCTTAGATCGATCGGACGGCGATGCCTCGGCGCGAAAACCGGCATGAACAGGTGAAATCGTAGATCTGAGGAGAGAAGAGGTCGTCATTTCCAAAAAAAACGAGCTCTTCTCAATTAAATTGAGGATCAAATCGATGAATCAATCACTCCGACAAAAAAATGTCAGAGAAAAACAAAACCTAGGGAAAATAGGCGAAAGAAGATGGAGAAGGATGTTTTTGGCTTTTGAGAGAAATGGTGAGGTCAAATGCGTGTAGAGTTTATAAAAGCGCAAAAGGGACGGAGATTTTAAAAGAAGGCTCGCTCTCTCTCTCTGTCTAAAAAGTAAAAACCCACCTACCTACCCTCTCACGTAGAGGAGTCGTCCGGAATTTGTTGGGTTGTTGCAGAGCTGAGCTGAGCTGACACTGCTCTTGTAAGACACGTCAGACTTAATAAGGGTTTTGGCATTTGCTTTTCTCTGCCCCGTTGTTTTCTCAATTCCTTCTCACACACTATATTCAACTTTTTTGTTTTTTTCGTCGGTTTTAAAACTAAATTTATATTTTTTAAATTGAAAAGTATTTTTATACTCCCTCCGTCCCAAATTAATTGCTCAATTTTGATTTTTTAAAGTCAAATTGAATATTTTTAAAACTAATCTTTTTACTATTTTTGCTAAAATATAGGTGAAGAGATTATAACCAAAAGAAAGTATATACAATTTATTACTAATATTAATTTTTATAATTTTAGAAATATATTTATATATGCTTAATTATTAATTCTAAGAATAGTCAATTTGACTTAAAAAAGTCAAAACTGAGCAGTTAATTTGGGACGGAGGGAGTATTAAATTATAAAGTCACATAATTATTTTTAATGCTATAAATAGACCGCGTCGACGATTCGAGTTGATTTGGTTCGTCGGTTTTAAAGTCACATAATTTTTTTTTCTTTTTTTCGAGTTGATTTAGTTTGTCGGTTTTAAAATTAGATATATATTTTTTAATTGAAAATATTTTATATTAAATTATAAAGTCACATAAATATTTTTTGATGCTATAAATAAATCGTGTTCAGTATTGACATGACAAAAAAATTAAACGAGTAGAGTCGAGTTCTTAAACGAGCTCAAATATGGTACCGTTTAATAAATGAGTTGTACAAAAGTTTTGTTTATCGAATCTAACTCGAGTTTTCTAATTTATGATAAAAAATTGTTATAATTATATAATAAAAATAAGAAATAATTGTCATACATAACGTATATTTTATCTGTAGACAATATGTTAAAACTATGTCGTTTTGATAGATTTTTTTTTAATTTCTGATTTAGAACAAGATAAACTTTTTTAAAAAATTATATATGCCAAAATAACGTAATTTTGACGGTCATATTGCCCATAAAAATATAAAATTATAATAAATATTATTAAACAAATCGAGCTCGAGTCAGAAAGCATAACTAGAACTCTACTCGTTTATATTTACGAATAATTTTTTTTGTTCAAACTCAACTCGTTAAATTAATTTAAATCGAGTCGAGTCGAATCGAGTGAAACTCAATTATTTAAGAGTAAGTTAATAGTCTTAAGATTCTTAATATGTCATTGTTGTTACTTTTAATTGATTAAATAAATATCATCATGATAGTGCTACTACCCTTTCTAGCTATCATTAAGTAAAAGTTTATACAAAAAAATCTTTAAAAGTGATCGCTTACAAAAGTTGTTTTCAATTTTGGACTCAGGGGGTATAATTACAAATTTTGAAAAATGAGTTGGCGAGCTGTTTGGCTGGGCAACATCATTTCATGAAGGAATAGAATTATAGTTGGATTTGATAATAAAATAAAATAAGTCAAAACTTTAATTAATTTGTAAAGAGCTAATAAATAGTATGTGTAATTGCATAGGTTCTTCAAAATTTTAGGGATCATATTATTTTTGTAATTCTCATTAACAAATAAATTTATTTTTCTTCTGAGGGCTAGGGTAATTAATAAGGGATTCTTTGTTTAAGTTTCAAAGAATGGAAAGGAAATAGAAAATATCTTTGTTACACAATAAAAATGAAATAAACATGTGAATTTTTGTAACTTTGTTAATTCAAAATAGGGATCCGGTTACTATAAAGTTAACTTTATAGTAAGTTGGTTAATTGATCAATACAATGATGACACGCAGAAAGATCATTTCTCACATGCGTGTCGACACTGTATTTGTTAATTAATCAAAATTAATTTTATGCTAATCACTCCCTTCAAGTAACATGGCTTGAGAAGTGTATTTCAATATAAAAAATACTCCATACATCTTCAAAACAATGAGCAAAATACAATCTACACACATATTAAAAATAGTAAAAGTAAAGAAAATAGAGTAAAAAATCTAAATTTAATTATAGTCACTACAATATTATATAAAGCGATGAGTACTCTTTTTTTTATACTAATGGACCCCACTAATTGACATATTTATAATTCACTTTATATACTTTATCTTATTCTTTTGTGGACCAAAAAATGTATAACTTTGTTGTAAGGCCCCGAATTTTATGAAGTAAAAGTATTCAATTTTTCTTATAATTATTATTCCATTTAGTAAATGGTTAAATTGATAAAAGGTTAAAGTTAAGGGTAATATAATAAAATTTTGCAAAGTAAGCAAGTTGTCATAAAATATTCGTTTGGTTGAGGAATATTCGTACGACGGCGTAATCATTGGTGGACCACATAACGGAATAATTGTTGGATATAGAAAGTGACAAAAATAACATTTTCATAAAATAACGGCAAGACTTTTATCGTTAAACTGTTGAAATACCCGGCGATAAAAGTACAGTAATACGCGTTGTTGCACAGTAGCGCACGGTATTGCACAGTTTCTTTTATTATTGATACTTACGTAAGAAGACACTCAATTTCATTTAATAATTCTCACAGTAGTTATTGCATAGTATCTCATGTTATTGATTCAATTATTGTCACATTATCATTTGTACAATATTTTATATTATTAAATCAATAATTGAGACGACACAATTATTCATATTATGCGACGCCCCCAAAATTAGGTATACATCACCCATCTTAGGTCGTCAGATACATGGTACATCATTCAAATACAACTTACTAATACAACTGTCATATACAATACGACAAAACATAACTGTGAGTTTGAATACAATTATTATCTACTAGAGATTATACAAACTCAAAAAGAGTCCTCATTACAATTATTAATACACTATTTCACAGAATAGTGAGTACTAAGGCTATCCTCTGGACTGTCACTCCGTTCCCCGACTAGTCCCTGCTATGTTCTCATTTCCTGAAGAGAACAATGAAAGAAAGGGTGAGCTCAACTAGCCCAGTAAGAAATATTATGACTAAGATAATGCAGAATAAATTATCGTTAGCCTTCAACAGTATTAAACTGATAAAATATAACAACATCAAGTTTAACAGCAGCGGATCAAGCAATCCATTAAAAGAGTCAAGTAGAGAATAGAATCTACTATCATTTATGATTTAAAAAGTTTTTAATCACTTTTATCGCTGAGACTCAGCTTAATAAATAATCCACATCATCCCTGCACTACGGCCAAGGATACTCATTAGGGTAACGACCACAAATTCCATGCACTACGGGCCAAGGATATTTGTGTATTCATCAATGATCATGATCATGCCAACAACTGTCCATCAATGCACTACGGGCCAATGAGGACTTTTACCACATCATTTGTAACATTACGGTCATGATTACACCGAATAATTCGTGGTCATAATCATACCAAGTCCATCTATGCACTACATGTGACAACCCCAAAATAGGTTCATTCCATCCAACCCATTCTGAGTCGCCAAATACATGGTACAGAAAACAACTATAACTTTATTACAACAATTATTGTGCAAAATACAACAACACATATACTGTGAGTTTGGATACAAATATATATCAACTGTGACTCATGTCCCAACCGTGGACAACACCTCATACTGACACCTTACATAAAGGTATAGTCGAAAACTTTTTTAGAAATTAGAATCTTTGGGAAGTGCTCAAGGAAACCTTCGTACATGGGAGGCCATGCGTCTAGGTTATTATAGATATCATATGGCCACAGAATTATCCTTAGTTGACCCAATAGACCCCAAAGAAAAACAAGAAGATTACTATCATATTCTTCCCAATGGCAAGTCTTCTCCTGACATATCATTATCTCCACTGTCTCTAATTGAGAGTTATATTTCAAATAGACTCCAAGATCATATAGATAGTGCTGGTAGATATACTCAGCAAGTGGATGAGCACATCCATGTCTTATGATAACACGAGGTGGTATGTCACTTGACATCTTGTATGACAGTGGCAAAACACCCTTCCAAGTTAAATTCACCTCACCCTCAACATCTATAGACCACCGTTCTATTCCCTTGTTATTCCCCCGCTCGACCCAGCTACACTCGTATTACCTGAAAGGAATTGTGAAGCAAAAGCGTGAGCACAACTAGCTCAGTAAAGAATGTCATGACTAAAGATAAATAAATTATCAATAGCCTTCAACAGTAATAAATCAGAGATTTAGAACATATGGTATATGATAAAAAAAAATTCAACCATAGTTGCAGCGAAACGAGCAATCCATTAGAAGAGTCAAATAGACTATAAAGTCTATTATCTTCTCCATGTTAAAAGTCCATCAACAATGATTTATCCCTATAACATCAATCAACAATTCATATCCACAATCACATGTATAACTCATAATCGTAATTGTTGTTCTAAATTCCTTTTCTCATCCAGGACAAAGATAATTTTTATCACCTGAAACATCAAAGATCATGGTTATACTAAATCACAGTTCATGTTCATAATCATACTAATAAATTCATCTTTGCACTACGGCCAAAGATATACATCAATAAGTCATCTTTGCACTACAGGCCAAAGATATTCATCAACAAGTCACCTTTGCACTACAGGCCAAAGATATTCATCAACAAGTCACCTTTGCACTACAGGCCAAAGATATTCATCAACAAGTCATCTTTGCACTACAGGCCAAAGATATTCATCAACAAGTCATCTTTGCACTACAGGCCAAAGATATTCATCAGTTGGTCATGTTCATCTAAACACCTGTTCATCTTTGCACTACGGGCCAAAGATATTCATCAGAAATCATTCATCTTTGCACTACAGGCCAAAGATATTCAATTATATCATCATTTAGGACTGAGGATGATGAAAAAATATTTTTAAAGAAACGAATCCAGTGAAACAAAATGACAAGGATTAAGGATTAAGGATTCGTACTTTATTTTATCCATGTCCAAAAATACCTCAAAAATAATCATAGTGGTGTAAAATTCAAGAATGATCAAAACATGGATACAATCAAAGCTAGTATCCACAATAGATATTTTAGACGAAAAGGGAAAATTTTCATTTTTCGATGAATAGTGCCGTATACGTGAATAATAACTCTGACACCAAAAGATAGTAATTTCACAAAAAACATCTTCACGCTTCGTGAATAGTACTCGTGAATAGTAACTCGTGAATAGTAACTCATGAATAGTAACTCGTGAATAGTAACTCGTGAATAGTAACTCGTGAATAGTAACCCCGACTCAAAAAGGTAGAAATCCCACAATAAAATTCATACCAATATTTCGGTATAATGATATTGAAAGAATAATATTTTTTTAAGCTTATAAACAATTTATTTTAATTGTTTACATTTTACTAAATAATGCATTTAATCATTCTAAAATGCCAAACTCATAAGATTTCATCACCAATAACCAAAACCCTCATCAAAAATCTGCATATACCTCATATATGATTCTCAAGCCATAAAATTATATTTTCCAATTTTCTTACTTCACATAACATATTTAATTCATTTACTCATAACTAAAATATTTTCATGAAAAATACTAAATCAGTTCCAAAAATATTTCTTTTCTTGGATTTAGCAGAATATAGTCCTATATTGAACATATATTTTTCTCAGAATTTTTAAAAGTCATTTACTATTTTTCACATGGCCAAAACCACCGAATATTTAAACAATTATCATAAATTGTACTTTTATCCAAAAATTCCGAAATTCACAGGGTATACTGATATCATATAGATGTAGTCCCAATAAAAATTTTATCAATTTTGGAGTTAACCACAAGGAGTTATAAGCGATTACTTTTAAAAATAGTCTTTTCTCATAAAATCCATAACTCTTAATCTATACATCCAACAATCGCCATTTTTGGACACAATATACAAAACTCGTCAAAATATCATTTCAAATTTTTCCAGAATTTTTGAAGGTTCAGAAGAATTTCGAAATAATAACCCTTAAAATCCCTTATTATCCCTTACCTCAAAAGAGCAGTACCTCTGACTGGAATAACGCTGAACGAACTTGCACCGTATACCAATACTCAAAGTATACTCAAAATACTCACAAGAATACGCTCGATAATATAGAGAGAGAAAACTTCAGTTTCTGGTGTGATTTTTAATTATAACTTAAGCACCCTATTTATAGGAAATTGCTTAGAACACCAAAGCAGAAAATTTAATAAAATATAAAATATTAAATTAAATCATACGCATACTTGGAAAACTTATATCAGCACATTTACATCACATTCAAGACCCACTCAATTCACCAAAAACGTTTTTTGTATTTAAATTATTTTAAACTTCCAAAAATTAATTATTTCGGAGCTTCAGAACTTCAATAATTCATAATAAATAGCCCTTTTGTCAGAAAATTCAAATCTCGCGGGTTTTTATAGGAAATTCAATTCTCTACAACTTTACAGAAGAAAGTTTTTCCAAATTCCAAACAGAAATTGACCGAAATCCACAAACGGGTGATTTTACAAGCTATAATCAAATTTTCAGTCAAGAAATAGGTCTACCGACACACAAAATCTGTTTTTAATATTTATTGCAACAAAAATACTCTTCTTCCATATATACTCATATATCCCACAATCATCGTAAAAAATATCATCATTATTATATTATTAAAATATAATAATATATTTAAATGAATTATTTTATCAGAAAAAGATAAAATATTAATTTTCAACAATTGTCACATTAAAAATTTTCTCCATCTATATCCACATAAAATCAATATTTTCCTCATCATATGAATCAATAATTAATTATTCACAAATAATATTACAGAATCACAATACTGACAACCAGGCCGTTCCCAGGAAAGAGGGGGCTTTCCAATAAAGATTTCTCCTTACTGGCGCGCAATTAGGTGACCAAACCTCTCCTTAGACAGAACTTTCTAGACATTGCCAATAATGTTATCAAATAATATTATTCAGATAATATGAATTATTGCTTCGATAATGGAAAATACTGTGTAATGACAATTATTGAAACAACAGTAATATAAAATATCAATGCAGCAATTATTGAATCAATAACATAAAATACTGAACAGTAATTACTGTAACAATTATTGAGTAGTGCCTTCTTACGTAAGAGTCAATAATTGGTGCAATACCGTGTGCTACTGTGCAACAACGTGTATTACTGTATTTTAACCACCGGGTATTCCAACAGTATTAACGGTAACAACTACGCCATTATTTATAAACAACTTATATTTGTCATTTTCTTCATCCAATCACTTTCCGTTATGGGGCCCACAAAAGACTGCGCCGTCGTACGAATATTCCCCGACAGCAAGAATATTCCACGACCAAACGAATATTCCTCGACAACAATGAATATTTATAACCACCTGCTTATTTAAAATATTTGCGCATTTTACCCATAACTAACCACATTAATCAAATTCACCCTTACTATATTCAAAAATAAATAAATAAAGGAAATTTCTTTTTATTTAAAAATTTTCGGGGTCTTACAACCTCCCCTCCTTATGAAATTTCGTTCTCGAAATTGACGTACGTAACTGGTGTTTCGAAAAGGTAAAGATACCTCGCTTTCATTTCCGTTTCCAACTCCAAGGTCATTTCCTCTATAGCATGATTCCTCCACAAAACTTTAACTTGTGGTATGACCTTCGTGCGTAGGACATGCTCCTTCCCATCCAACATCTTGACAGGTATCTCCTCGTACGTTAAGTCTTTAGCTATTTCGTCCGGTTCTAACTCAATGACATGGTTCGAGTCGTCCACATCGGTATATATAAAAAAAACGTTATAAACACGCGACATACTTGGCGATAAAACGTGTCTTTAGGCCACAGTTCCTATTCGATCGAGGATTTCAAATGGACTAATAAATCTAAGGTTTGAGCTTTGCTCACATCGCCAATTCTCGCTTTTGGAATAAGAACTTCTTGTACCTGCTTCTTCATATTCATCAGTTCCGGTGTGTAGCTTGAACAAGTTTAACTTTATCGATTAAAGTCGATTATACTCGTATATCATCACGTGGGTACCTAGAGTTTTTATCTTCATCTCTATTATTTATAAATTATACGAAATGGGTCTTTGACAATATCGCATTCGTACTCGTATACGATCTTCTACTCAACACGTCAGCTACCACGTTCGCTTTTCCAAGACGGCATGGTCAGAACATGTGCTGAAATGAGTCTCCTCTTGAGTTCTTCGAAGCTCTTCCCACATTCCTTGCTCCATTTGAATTTTGTATCTCTACGAGTCAGCTGCGTTAATGGAGTAGCGATTCAATTCGAGAATATCCTTCGACGAATCTCCGATAATAACAAACTAAGCCTAGAAAGCTACGTATTTCGATTACCGACTTAGGTTGTTCTCAACTGTGACTCATATCCCAACCTTGGATAGCACGTCACAATAACAACTATCAGTTTACTACCGTACGAATATGGCATCCCCTACGGAGAGTCTGGCTTCTGTGTATTCCACAAAGGAAGTCACCAGATAAAGGCTCGGGTATCAACTTCTACAGTTGGGTTTTTAACTCCTGAAGTTCAATAGGAGCCATTCGATATGAGATTTTAGAAATGGATTTTGTACCGGATTCAAAGTTGATACAAAATTTAATATCACGCTCTGGGAGTAAGCCAATAAATTCTTCAGGAAATACATCAGGAAATTTACTAACAACAGAAATATCATTCAAATCTAATGTACTTTTGTTCAAGTCCATGACATGGGCTAAGAAAACATGACATCCATTTTTCAATAAACGAAGGACTTCATGGCTTGATATAAAAATGTTTGACTTCAATGGTTTGATTACTTGAATTCGAATAACAGGTTGCTTAGGAATATGAAAACTAACAACCTTACAAAAGCAATTAATTTTGGCATGATGAGTAGTTAACCTTAAAATCACATCAAAAGCAAATATCTCTATAGAAATAAGGTTAACAGGTAATGTGATAGTGCCAACTTGAATCAAGCAAGATTTCTAAACAACGGATGTAATGAAAGTTTCTCCTAACGGAGTCTCCATAAATAGGTCAAAGTATAATTTCTCCGGAGTCAAGTTCAAACGTTGAACGCAAGCAAGAGAGATAAAAGAATGGGTAGAACCGGTACCTAGTAAGGTATAAACTTCACAAGAATTATAATTAACTAACCCGTGCTAACTTCGTTCGGGTTCCTCACATTTTGACCGGTCACGACAAACGCTCTTCCAGGAACCGTTGACTTTGACTTTTCTGGGACAGCCTTTTGAATCACCATCCCCGCTGGAATTGGTTTCACTACCGTACACTCTCGAGCGATATGTCCTTCCTTTCCATATTTATAGCATACCTTGAACTGTTGTGGGCAGTTTGGGCTGATATGTCCCTCTTTCCCGCATTTGTAACATACGACCGGTGGTCTTTCTCCTCCCTTGGAACCAGTTGCTGCTGGCACTATCGTCTTCACATGGTCGTTGTTAAATCTACGCTTTTTAAAATCTCCTCCCGACTCGCTTCTTCTATTTTCATGGCCACGATTACCACCAGAGTGGTTACCGCCTTTGTCCATATTCTTCTTTCTCCACTGGTTATCGTTATTCTGATGACTGCTATCTTCAGTATGATCCTGGTTATGGTCCCTCGGTTGAACGTACTCGTTATCTCGCTCTAACAACTGAGCCCTGTTGACAACATCTGAATAGATAGAAAATTTATGAGAAATGAGATACTGACGTATGTCGGGTTTCAAACCTCTCAGAAACATCTGCGTCATACGTTCCTCATTCTCCACCAAATGAGGTGCAAACCTGGATAACTCCGCGAACTTCGCCTCGTACTGGGACACCGTCATGTTATTCTGCTCTAGTCTAATAAACTCCACTTCCTTCATATGGCGAATACTTTCAGGAAAGTATTTTTCGTTGAAAAGTTTCTGAAACGTCTCCCATGACATGCTGAGTGCAGTTGGATGGGTACGCTTCACAGATTCCCACCAGTAATCTGCCTCGCCACGGAACATAAAGGTTGCGAATGGAACCTTCTGTTCCTCCGTGCATCCCAAGACATCGAATATCTTGGTAATTT
Source organism: Panax japonicus (assembly GCA_020205505.1). NCBI lineage: Eukaryota > Viridiplantae > Streptophyta > Magnoliopsida > Apiales > Araliaceae > Panax > Panax japonicus. The sequence goes on from CM035091.1 coordinate 36,168,729, forward strand.
GCTTGACCCATGTTTCCGCCATGATCGGATCGGGCTTTCCCTTAAATTCTGGTGGTCCCAACTCTTTGAACTGCTTGGCTGTGACAACTCGTGAATTGCTATCATTTCCTCCTGTATTTTGAACACGAGTCTCCCTCGTCTGGTTTTGCATGAACTGCAAAAAGCTCCTAAACATCCCGTCGTTTATCGTCTGCTCAGTGGCGTTGTTCACAGGAGGAACATTGCCAGCCTGTTGCACGTTCTCCTCGTTGGTAAGTACAGGCATCTCCACGGTCTCATTTACTCCACTGTTAATATTCTCAGTCGACATTCTCAAATACTGTCATAAAACAAGGGTTAATTAAGGAAATCAATAAATCACATAATATCCCTATATAGTGACCAACTAACAAATAAGCTTAGGTAGGACACACTAGCGAAGGATTTACTCATCTCTCCCCTCCTAGTTCTATTCCCCAATCTCCGCCAGAGATCATATCCCTAAGCTCTGATACCAACTGTGACGCCCCCAAAATAGGTCCATTCCACCCAACCCATTCTGAGTCGCCAAATACATGGTACAGAAATAACTGCAACTTTATTATTACAACATATAAACTATTGTCGTCTAGACAATATCCACATACAAATAAATCCCCATCATAATTATTGATGCATTATTTTACAAAAATGGTGAGGACTACTAAACAACTCTCTCTAGAACCATCATTACATTCCCCGACTCGTACTCGCTACATTCTCGTCTCCTGAGAAGAAAAAATAGAACAACAAGAAAAAGGGTGAGCTTAACTAGCCCAGTAAAGAATATTATGACTAAGATAATGTACAACAAATTATCCTTAGTCTTCAACAGGGAAAAATCTGATAGAATACAATAGACAACAAGTTTAGATCAACAACTGCAACGGAAACAACAATTCATTAGAAGAGTTAAGTAGAGAATAAAATCTACTAACATCTATGAATTTAAAAGTCCATCATCAATATTTTATCCCTGTAACATCAATCAATATATATCTCAAATCAAATCAAATATTCATCTTTGCACTACAGGCCAAAGATATTCATCAGTTGGTCATGTTCATCTAAACACCTGTTCATCTTTGCACTACGGGCCAAAGATATTCATCAATTGTTCATGTTCATCTCAACACATGTACATCTTTGCACTACGGGCCAAAGATATTCATAACAAAATCAACCATCTTTGCACTACAGGCCAAAGATATTCAGTAACACCATCATTTAGGACTGAGGATGATGAAAAATATTTTAAAGGAAACGAATCCAGTGAAACAAAATAACAAGTATTAAGGATTCGTACTCTAAACAATCCGAGTTCAAAAATACTTCATAAATAATCATACTGAAGTAAAATTCAAGAATGATCAAAACATGGATACAATCAAAGCTAGTATCCAGAATAGATATTTTGGACAAAAAGAAGAGATTTCATTTTTCCGGTGAATAATACCGTATTCGTGAATAGTAACTTCGACACCAAAAGATAGAAATTTCACAAAAAACATCATCACATTTCGTGAATAGTACTCGTGAATAGTAACTCGTGAATAGTACTCGTGAATAGTAACTCATGAATAGTAACTCATGAATAGTAACCCCGACATGAAAAAGTTCCAAATTTGATAAAAAGTTCCAACCAACATTTCAGCATAATGATATTGAAGAAATAATATCATTTGAGAAGAAAATAACATCCTTTACCTCGAAAGACAGCACTTCTAGTTAAAACACCGGATATAGGCTATGACTTGAACTTGCACCGTATAGCAATACTCAAAGTATACTCAAAATACTCACAAGAATACGCTCGATAATATAGAGAGAGAAAACTTCAGTTTCTGGTGTGATTTTCAATTCTAACCTAAGCACCTATTTATAGGAAATTGCTTAGAACACCAAAGCAGAAAATTTAATAAAATAATAATAATTATTATAAATTCTCTACGTACACTTCTTGAATCTGAAAATCTGCATTCAACACATTCAAATCACATGCTCCCTTCTAGAAGAAGTAAAAAAAACGTTTTTATTATTTAAAATAATTAAAACTTCCAAAAATCAATTATTTCGGAGCTTCGAAACTTCAATAATTCATAATAAATAGCCCTTTTGTCAGAAAATTCAAATCTCGCGAGTTTTTATAGGAAATTCAATTCTCTACAACTTTTTAGAAGAAAGTTTTTCCAAATTCCAAACAGAAATTGGCCGAAATCCACAAACGGACGATTTTACAAGCTATAATCAAATTTCAGTCAAGAAATAGGTCTACCGACACATAAAATCTGTGTTAAACATTTAATGCCACAAAAAAATACTCTTCCTCCTCATATACTCATATATCCCACATTCATTATAAAAATATCACCGTTAATATATTATTAAAATAATATATTTAAATGAATTATTTTATCAGAAAAAGATAAAATATTAATTTTCAACAATTGTCACATTAAAAATTTTCTCCATCTATATCCACATAAAATCAATATTTTCCTCATCATATGAATTAATAATTAATTATTCACAAATAATATTACAGAATCACAATACTGACAACCAGGCCGTTCCCAGGAAAGAGGGGGCTTTCCAATAAAGATTTCTCCTTACTGGCGCGCAATTAGGTGACCAAATCTCTCCTTAGACAGAACTTTCTAGACATTGCCAATAATGTTATCAAATAATATTATTCAGATAATATGAATTATTGCTTCGATAATGGAAAATACTGTGTACTGACAATTATTGAAATAACAGTAATATAAAATATCAATGCAGCAATTATTGAATCAATAACATAAAATACTGAACAGTAATTACTGTAACAATTATTGAGTAGTGCCTTCTTACGTAAGAGTCAATAATTGGTGCAATACCGTGTGCTACTGTGCAACAACGTGTATTAGTGTGTTTTAACCACCGGGTATTCCAACAGTATTAACGGTAACAACTACGCCATTATTTATAAACAACTTATATTTGTCGTTTTCTTCATCCAATCGCTTTTCGTTATGGGGCCCACAAAAGACTGCGCCGTCGTACGAATATTCCCCGACAGCAAGAATATTCCACGACCAAACGAATATTCTCCGACAACAATGAATATTTATAACCACCTGCTTATTTAAAAAATTTGCGAATTTTACCCATAACTAACCACATTAATCAAATTCACCCTTACTATATTCAAAAATAAATAAATAAAGGAAATTTCTTTTTATTTAAAAATTTTCGGGGTCTTACATTCTTTCTGTCGGAGAATATTCGTACGACGGCGCAGCCATTTGTGGGCCCCATAACAGAATAACTGTCGGATGAAGATAACGACAAAATTGAGTTTTTATAAATAACGACGTAGTTGTTACCGTTAACACTATTTGAATACCCGGTGGTTAAAATACAGTAATACGCGTGGGTGCACAGTAGCACACGGTATTGCACAGTATTGTTGAATTATTAATCCTTACGTAAGAAGGCACTATCCAATAATTGTTACAATAATTACTGTTCAATATTTTATTTTATTGATTCAATAATTGCTGCGTTGATATTTTATATTATTGTTGTTCAATAATTATTACTGCACAGTATTTTCCATTACCAGATCAATAATTCATATTATTTGAATAATATTATTAGATAGCATTATTGGCAATGTTTAGAAAGTTCTGTCAAGGAGAGGTTTGGTCACCTAATTGCGCGCTAATAAGGAGAAATCCTTATCGGAAAGCCCTATCTTTCCTGGGAACTGTCTGGTTGTCATTATTTTGATTTTGTAATATTATTTGTGAATAATTAATTATTGATTTATATGATAAGAAAATATTTTGTTTATGTGGATATAATTGAAGGAATTAATGTTGAGGTGTATTTTTTAGGAATGGAGGTATTAAAAATTAAATCACTGTTCTTGAGATATTAATATCTTTGGCACGTAGTGCAAAGATGAATTATTGATGAATATCTTTGGCCAATAGTGCAAAGATGATCTGTTGTTGAATATCTTTGGCCTGTAGTGCAAAGATGAACTATTGTTGAATATCTTTGGCCCGTAGTGCAAAGATGAACGGTTGTTGAATATCTTTGGCTTGTAGTGCAAAGATGAATTATTGTTGAATATCTTTGGCCTGTAGTGCAAATATGACCTGTTGTTGAATATCTTGGGCCTGTAGTGCAAAGATGAAATGATAATGAATATCTTTGGCTCGTAGTGCAAAGATGAATTTATTAGTATAATTATAAGCCTGAACTGTGATTTGGTATAACCATGATCTTTGATGTTTCAGGTAAAGATAAGTGATGAAAATTATCTTTGTCCTGGATGAGAAAAGTAATTTAGAACTACAATTATGATTATGAGTTATACACGTGATTGTGGACAAGAACTTTTGATTGATGTTACAGGGATAAAACATTGTTGGTGGACTTTTAACATGGAGAAGTTAATAGACTTTATGGTCTATTTGACTCTTCATATGTTCTAAATATCTGATTTATTACTGATGAAGGCTATTAATAATTTAATTATCTTTAGTCATGATATTCTTTACTGAGCTAGTTGTGCTTACCCTTTTGATTCACAATTCCTTTCAGGTAATAAGAGTGTAGCTGGGTCGAGCGGGGGTAACAAGGGAATAGAACGATAGTCTCTAGCTGTGGAGTTCTCCCTAAACAGTATAGAAAAATGTGTTGTATTTTATACATCATTTAGTAGTTATATTTGGTGAATCAAATAGGGTGAGGCGAACCCAACGTTAGAAGGGTGTTTTACCACTATCATACAATATGTCTAATGACATACAACCTCGTATCATCATAAGATAGAGTTATGAATATTCACTTGTTGAGTATATCTACTAGCACTACCTATATAATCTTGGTGTTTGGTTGAAGTATAACTCTCAATTAGAGATAGTGGAGATAATGATATGTCAAGAGAAAATTCACCATTGGAAAGAATATGATAGTAATCTTCTCGTTTTTCTTTGGAGTCTATTGGGTCAACCAAGGATAATTCTGTGGACATATGATATCTATCATAACCTAGACGTGTGGCCTCCCATGTACGAATGTTTCCTTGAGCACTTCCCAAAGATTCTAATTTCTAAAACAATTTTTGACTATACCTTTATGTAAGGTGTCATTGTGACGTGCTATCCATGGTTGGGATGAGAGTCACAGTTGGTATATATTTGTATCAAAACTCACATCATATGTGTTGTTGTATTTTGCACAATAATTGTTGAAATAAAATTGTAGTTATTTTTTGTACCATGTATTTGGCGACTCAGAATAGGTTGGGTGGAATTGACCTATTTTGGGGTTGTCACAATTGTCATCATCCCCATGCTTATATTGTGATGAAAGTCATCTTTGTCCCGTAGTGTATATATGGACTGTTGATTGGTATGATTATGACAATGAATTAGTTGGTATAATCATAACCTGTAATATTACAAATGATGTGATAAAAGTCATCATTGGCCTGTAGTGCATTGATGGACAGTTGTTGGCATGATCATGACCATTGGTGATAACACGAATATCTTTGGCCCATAGTGCATGGATAATTCGTGGATGTGATACTAATGAATATCCTTGGCCCATAGTGCATGGATAATTCAGTGATGTGGATTATTTATTGAGCTGAGTTTTAGCGATAAATTGATGATAAACTTTTTAAATCATAGAAGATAGTAGATATCATGCTCTACTTGACTCTTCTAATAGATTGCTTGGCCCGCTGCAGTTAAACTTGTTATTTATTGTGTTCTATCAGTTTAACAGTGTTGAAGCTAACGATAATTTATTATGCATTATCTTAGTCATAATATTTCTTGCTGGGCTAGTTGAGCTCACCCTTTTGCTTTCATTGTTCTCTTCAGAAAATGAGAACGTATCCGGGACTAGTCGGAGAATGGAGTGACGGTCCGAGATTGTGGTTGTAGTAGTCCTCACTATTTTATAAAATAGTGTGTTAATAATTGTAATGAGGACTCCATTTGAGTTTGAATATTGTCTAAAAGACAATATTCGTATTAAAACTCTCAGCTCATGTTGTATAATTAAGTTTGTATTCGTATTTTGTACCATGTATTTGGTGACTCAGAATGTGTGATGTATACCTATTTTGGAAGCGTCACAAAAATAAATAAAATATTTGGATATTGATCCCCTAGCGCCAAATTAATTCTCAAAAATATGTTACTCTAAAGAATTGAACTTAAGACCTCAAATTTAAAATTTTGGTCAAAAGACAACCAAAGCACAACATGTCTAACTATTAAATGATCCCAATAAATAAGATTTGTACTAAATCAATTGATTTTATTATTATTATTATTATTATTATTATTACAACCATAATAATAATAGCCATAATAATAATAATAAATAATTATAATTATTTTTAATTTTGAAAACTAATTATTATGTTTAAACTACACATTTATTATGTACCTATGTTAATTTAAAACATCTCCATAGTCTTCTGTCTTTTGTATTTCAACCTTTTCTTTTCAGATCCTTAAAAACTAGGGTTTGTTAAATTCAAATTAAAAGTTACAAATTGAGACTACGATCTAACCATTGCCATTAGTTAGCAACCGTAGTTGGAGCCGAAACGAATTTTTTTTCTTCCAATCAGACAAGATATACAATAATTCACTCCCACCATCTCAAGCTACTAAACACCATCACCATTACCATCAACATTTGAAAATCAAACATTAATCTCCCTCTATAAAAAAAAACCCTACAGACAGCTAATACATCCCACACAATCACGGCAAAACAGATCTGCAAATCATCGGAAGGCACCTTTGATGATCAAATCGAGTCTGGCCATGCCAATACCTTTGAACAATGAAGCAGCAACATGTTGAAATGAACAAAGGAAACAGAACCTATAGAATCCAGATTCCAACGAGAGCTACCAGATGCTCTGGCGAAATAGAAATCAACACCCCCAATCAGATAACAACATTAAGATAATAAAAAGGGGTTAAACATCAAATCAGACGAAATCGGAATAATCCCAAATCGAACAAAAAAGGAAATGACAGATCCAATTAAATCAATCGAAAACGAGAGAAGAGAACCTGCGAAAAAGAAGGAAAGATGATATACTCCTCCGTTCTTTAATATAAGTCGTTTTATAAAAATGTTTTTGTTCCTAAATATAAGTCGTTTGAAAATTTCAAGTAAGCATTAATTGCTTAGTTTTCAATATTACGCTATGTAATAAATATAACTTTGGTTCTCTCACTATTTTTTGCCCAATGAATAACATTCTCCTTTCTAATACAAGGTGTGAAACCCCAGATTTTATGAATAAAGAATTAATTTTCTCAAAATAATTTTTTAATATTATGGTGTGAATTTGAGATAATATTATAGTTGTGGGTAGTATTTATAAATTTTGCAAAGTATGCAAGTTGTTATATTATATTCGATTGTTCAGGGAATATTCTTTGTGTCAAAAAATATTCGTACGACGGTACAATTATTGGTGGACCCCACAACAGAATTATTGTCGGATTGAGAAAACGACAAAAATATTTTATTGAAAATAACGGCGGAAGTTTTACCGTTTATACTGTTGAACTACTGGGTAGTAAAGGTACAGTAATACGCGTTGTTGCATAGTAGCACACGGTATTGATTATTGATATTTATGTGAGAAGTCGCTCAGTTTGATTCAATTATTGTCGATTAATAATATGAATTATTATAGCGATGATGACGTTTTGTTTTATTCGTATTATTAACGTAATAAAACAGAAACATCTTTTTATATAAAACAGAATACTTTATTAAAGTTATTCTATAAATAGAATATATTATATTTTATTATGCATAGTGTTGCATAGTGTTATGCATAGTGTTGCATAGTGTTATGCATAGTGTTGCATAGTGTTTGCATAGTAAAAATCTTTTTATATAAATAGAATATATTATATTTTATTTAAAAGATTTTTCTTTAAATATGGACCATCAGATTAAAGTAAACCAATCTGGACCGTTCATGGATTAGTTACTATGCATTCCATTTTCCTATAAATAGAAGCTCATTCCTTCATTATTTCCTTACGAATTCACTGAACTCTAGAGAGAGAAACTATAGAAAGATAGAAGAAAAGCTTTTTGCTACTTAACTTTTCTTTTCCTATATCCAGTTTCTGTTACGGTAAGGGGTTTTATTCTTTCTTATTCATGAAGAGAACTGTTGTTATTCCATTTCTTATTATTCTGTTGGAATAACCTGTATACGCGGGCTACCCTATACTTGGTGACATTCTTCTATTATTCCGTCTTTATTATTTTGTCGGAATATCCTGTCTGTGCTATACGCCGGACCTGGTTCTATTTTTATTATTCCGTCTTTATTATTCTGTCGGAATATCCTGTCTGTGCTATACACCGGACCTGGTTCCATTTTTATTATTCCGTCTTTATTATTCTGTCAGAATATCCTGTCTGTGCTATACGCCGGACCTGGTTCCATCATTTATTATTCCGCATTTATTATTCTGTTGGAACATCCTGTCGGTGTGAATTTCACCTGACCTTGTTTCGTTATTTAGTATTCTGTTGGAATAACCTGCCTATGCGAAGTACCGCATGCATGGTGATTTCTTTTGTTATTCCATTCTTTATTATACTCAGTTGGTTAAAATTTTGACTTCTATACTCCATGAAATTAGTAGAATATCCTTGATATTTGCGCTTCATCCAGTATCTTTTCATGGAAATATTCTTCTGATCATTCTTGAATTTTACACTACAAAGCAGTATCATGTTGACAATTTGGACGTTAGTAGTTCTTGGACAAATTAATTCTTGAACTTATTTTATTGAATTCTTATATCATTGTCATCATCCTCATGTTTATGTTATGTTGAAAGTCATCTGTGGCCTGTAGTGCATAGATGGACTTGGTATGATTATAACCAGGGATTATTCGGTATAATCATGACCGTAATATTACAAATGATGTGAAAAAAGTCCTCATTGGCCCGTAGTGCATTGATGGACAGTTTTTGGTATGATTATGGCTATGGATTCTCTTCGGCCGTAGTGCAAAGATGAATTGTTTTATGGCATGATCAGGACCGTTGATGAAAACACGATTATCTTTGGCCCGTAGTGCATGGATAATTCGTGGTCGTGATACTAAAGAATATCATTGGCCTGTAGTGCAGGGATGATTTAATGATGTGGATTATTTATTGAGCTGAGTCTCAACGATAAAAGTGATGAAAAACTTTTTAAATCATAAAAGATAGTAGATTCTATTCTCTACTTGACTCTTTTAATGGATTGCTTGTTCCGCTACAGTTAAACTTGATGTCTATTATATTTTATCAGTTTAACATTGTTGGAGGATAATGATAATTTATTCTGCATTATCTTAGCCATAATATTTCTTACTGGGCTAGTTGAGCTCACCCTTTCTTTCACTGTTCTCTTCAGGAAATGAGAACATAGCAGGGACTAGTCGGGGAACGGAGTGACGGTCCAGAGGATAGCATTAGTAGTCCTCACTATTCTGTGAAATAGTATATTAATAATTGTAATGAGGACTCTTTTTGAGTTTGTATAATTTCTAGTAGACAATAATTGTATTCAAACTCACAGTTATGTTTTGTCGTATTGTACACGACAGTTGTATTAGTAAGTTCTATTTGAATTATGTACCATGTATCTGACGACCCAAGATAGGTGATGTATACCTAATTTTGGGGGCGTCACACAAGGGCAATATAGACAATTGATAGTATATTTAATGTTTTACAATCATTTTTGTAATACTTGTGCACAACTCTAAAACGATCTATATATTAAGGAATCGAGGGAGTAACAGAAACGTAGGGGACAACGAATCGAGAAATGGAAGGGGGCCGACCGAAAGAGCCACGAAAGGGGAAAGGTTCAGGGGACGGGAAAGAAGATTAAGAGAGAGAGAGGTTGGGCTTTGTTAACGCCAAGATCTTTCCTCGCGTCTTAATCATGTAAGACGCATTCGATATCCTGCACAGTAAACACGACAATCACTAAAAGCTTGACGACTTGACCGTCGGAGGATAGCTCCGGCGTGAGAGTCAGTACAGGCGATCACAAGGTTAACAATGGAGGATAAAATATCTAGTGCTTGAGAGAGATAAACGATTCAGTTAGTGTGTTGTTACCTTTTCTTGTGTGATGCCTTTGCTAACATATACTCCAAAGTCCGATTTTTCGTGCCTCCCACTCCTGTCTGACACAGTCCCCCACTCATGGTCATCTCAGCCGAATGCATACAGCTCACCAACTATATCTTGTCATTGTTTGCCACCGCCGGCCAATTGAGTTCCATCCTCATTAATGCATGGCAGAGATAACAGTCAACTGTTATCTTTGTAATGATGGCCGGTCAAAGTTGGTAATTAGATATTGTTTGCTTAATGGATCATCCCAAATCAGAGGCCCAATACATTTAAGACACAATAAATATAACACAAAAAATGGGCCCAAACGATCCGGTCCAACGTAAAAAGTATCAAGGTCTAAGGGAGGAGTCCATTTAGTCCGGCCCAATACCCAAAGTATTATGGCCCAACAGGCTTGATTTTGCCCAATTGTTTTTAAAAAAAATACATTTGTTCTGTTAACATTTTTGTTTAATTACTAATTTACTGTTGTATAATTATTTTGCCCATTTTACTTTCATATATTGACAAAAGAAAAATGAAAATGATGACTTAAGTTTAATAGATAAGCATTAAAATGTCATGCGTGCAATTCATATCATCAAATTTATGACATAATATTTTTATTAAATTGAATTGAAAAAATTGAGAGTTTAATTACTTAATATTTTAATGTCCACTTACTAATTATGAGGTTTGAATTTAGTATTGTGTTTTCTCTTTTAATATTTTGTTAGGGTAAATGAATTGGTTTAATACAAAATTTAATCCTTGGGATAATTTAATAGTTAGGTTTGTAGTGCTCAAATGGTCTTGTATCTAAAATTTTAAAATTGAGGTTTTGAATTCGAATCTCGGAAAGAACTGGTCAGATTTGTATTTTACTCTAATATATCTTTATCAAAGTAAAGTTTATTTAAGAATAAAATAATATAAACAGTTTCTATCTTTATTAATTATAAATTAATACGATGGAACCCATTTAGAATTTTAGCAGAAAAGTACAAGGACGGTTCAGATTCATTTTAATTGATTAGGACGGAAAAGCACAAGGACTAGGGGTGCTCATCAGTAAAAAAATCAAACTGGTACCGAAAATACCGAACCGGTACCGATCCAAAATTACCGAAAAAACAATAACCGGAACCGGTATCGGTACAAAATTGGTACCGATTTTTTCGGTTCGGTTTTCAATTATACCGCATGGTAATATATATAATTATTAATAATAATTATATAATTTATTTTTATATATTAACAATTTTTTTTAAAACTAAGAAATCATTAACTATTAATAATAATTAATATATAAAATAAAACTACAAAACATTATTAATATATATATTTTTTTAATAAAACTACTATTATATAGAAATTATTAATATATAAAAAAATTATTTAATATATAAAGCTATAAAACATTAATTATTATTTATTAAATTTTGATTTTTTCGTTATTTCGGTTTTTACCAAATTTAAAAAATTTCTTATCGCTACTGGTACCGAAAAGTGTAAAAAAATCGAAAAATTAGTACCAAAAAAATCGGTACCGGACAAAACTGGTACCGCCGGTTCGATAAAAAATTGAAAAAACGAAATTTTTTAAACACCCGTAATAAGGACCGTTCAGATTTATTCTGATTGATTTTGATAGAAAAAGTTATGGGAGAGAAAGGAGGAAAGATAGAAAATGAAAGTGAAATTATGGAAATGAAAAGAGATGGAGAGGGAGGTTTCATTAAGGCGTCTGTTAGACATGTAAAATTAGTAGTATATTTATATTAAAGAAGAAGATGGGTTGACAGGCATCGTACCATACCAGGTGTCGCCTTATTATGACAACTTTTCTAAAAATTTGGCAAAAATTTAGAAGAATTCCAGGCCATAAAAATCTCTCTCTTTCTTTCCTCCTATTTTCCATATCTCCGGATACCAAAATACCCAATGCTCTTTCATGTACAAGGAAAGTCCTCTGAATTTCGTAGAAAACAGGGGAATATCAACTACTCCTGCTTCATCTTCCTCATTCAGGTACATGAAATTTGTCTTGACCTCTCTCATCCTCATTATATATATATGTGTGTGTGGTTATGTGGGTAAACATCAAATAGGGTGGTTGTTTATCTTGAAATTAACAGTTCCTCTGTTCCAAATTATAAGATTAAAATTGATTTTTCAAAAGTCAATTCCAAATATTTTCAAACTCAAAGTTGACATGAATTCAATTAGTGTATGCTTATACATTTATGAAAATTATAAACTACCTAAAAAATACCCGTAGTTATAAGATTTATTATTTTGAAAATTTAAATGAATCATGCCAATTTTAAATTTGAAAATAAGGAAGGGAGTATTGTGTTTTAGAATGTTTTGTGGAAAGTTTGCTCTCTAAATTTTATGTTATGCACTATTTCTTTCTTTTGATTTTGAACTCCGAAGAAGGTAATCCTTTTAATTGTTGCATTATATGCAGAAATTAATTCTCCATCTATTTTCCTTATTTTTAGTTTTTTGGCTGGGAAATGGGAATGTGTGGCAATTAGGGCATATAATAGATATTGGCTCCAAAATTAGACATACATTTTGACCCTTTGGAGTTAATTTACGAAATCTTAAAATTCAAAATTGATAAGATTTCGTTTATATTGTGAAAATAACAAATATGACAGTAGTATTTCATAGGCAGTTTACAATTGTTTGTAACAAAACTGTATAATTTCATTTTGATATCGAATTTTAGGATTTTGCTCAAAAATGTCAAAACGTATTTCTAATTTTGGTAAATTTGGAAGTAGCAGAGATAGATAATTTATTTGAAAGGTTAGGATCTCAATATGACGACAAATTTATGTCGATATCCATAGGTACATAGTATAGTAGGTAGTAAAGAATGGACCCACACATTACTATTCTATTTTAGTCACAATGTACATTCAATATAAAATTAGTCACCATATAAATAATTTTCCTTTCTTTTGTTTTTATTGGTCTGTTTGTGTCCCCCTCCCCTCCCCCTCATTTTTTGGGTAAATTTCTTGAAAATCCTGTTATCTACTACTTATTTTACGTATTGATTTAATATTGTAGCCCATTACCCCTTTGATCGGCTAATATTTAAGTTAATCTTTACCTTTAAAATTTAGGGTTTCTGAGATGGTAGCAGGGATGGACCTACACTAGGAGCAGTGGGGTCCGCGCCCCCATGGGATTTTTTGGACAATTTTGTATATATGGGATATCTATTTGCATATTTAAAAAATATACATTCATAATAATTAATATTTATTCATCTCACTAAATGAGTTTCATTTTTATTTTTTAAAGTTGATTTCTAAAATTTGAAAATTTCAAACTATGGGTATTAATTTAATTTAGATAATAAAATCATAAATAAATTTATAATATGTATTTATAATATATCTCTGTATTTCATTTATAATATGTCACAAATAAATTTGTTAGACATTAGTACTTCATTACATATATTATTTTCTTTCCAAAAGATAAGCATTAAAAAACTACCCTTTATGCATTAAACACGTTATTTATTTAGAATTTTTCTCAATATATGACTGTACATTTTTGTTTGTTTGTTTAAAATGTGTCCTATTAAAAGTAAAAATTCGCCCCCACAATGTAAAATTTCTGGGTCCGCCACTGGATGGTTGCATCTATGTATGCAGCTTTATGGAGGTTATGTACCTATATTATTTCTGTGTTCTCTTCACTTGAATCAGTGCCTGCTGCGTATGGTTTATTTTAAAATATAAGCGTAAAAAGTTGTGTTTGACCCGACTTAGTTAAATAAGCTATAAGGGAGTACAATTCCTTCCATACACAAAAGGAAAGCTAGTATCTTGTTACTTCCCCCCCCCCCTCCCCTCCCCTCCCCTCCCCTCCCCTCCCTCCCTCCCTCGCCCTCCCCCTCCCCCTCCCCTCCCCCTCCCCTCCCCTCCCCTTCCCTTCCCCCGGCTTATAGCTTATTCCTATTCTAGGTAAATCTATTCAATTTATTTTCCAAACACAACTTATTCCCATAGTAAGTTGGTTTAAAAAAACTGCACCAACCAAGATACTCCAGCTTATCGAATAAGCTCCTTGATATAAGCTAGTACATAAGTTATAAACTGTTTGAATAAGGTGAGACAATGCAACTGTATGTGTATAATACACAATGCATTGGTGTCTAAAACTTTGGGTGTTCATCTCATCCTGGAGATTATAATACATGATAAACATTATGGATTTGTAGATTTTTACTCAAGATGGAGGATATCAACTATAATTAATCTCCTTATACTATATATGTATATATATATATTTTATCTATTCACTTAATTTATGTAATTTGCTTAAATTGATCATTCTTCTGATATATCAATGTTACCTAAATCGTGGTTTGATACGGTAAGTAGAATGAATATGGGAACGGAAAATATACTTTTGTGGTACAGAGTATATGATAAGGGTAGGTTTCCTCTAATTGCTTAGTTGGTATGAAGTAAGTTTCCGGAACTTGGTATGTTGGGAATTATGTTACCTGGATCATGGTTCGATGCGGTAATTAGAATGAAAATAGGAACAAAAAGTATTACTTTGCGTTATACAAACTACAAATTACAGTAAGGATGGGTTCTCTCAAGTTGCTTAGTTGGTATGAATTCCGGAACTTGGTATGTTCGGTAGGGATAGGTTCTCTCAAGTTTCCTAGCTAGTAACGATGAATGATATAATAGGGGAACTGATATTACAAATTAACAATTTTATTTAAATCATGTAAGTAAAAAAATTGTAATTTATATTACTTTTTAATTAATATACATTATTTATATTTTTTTATACAAAAAAATAATCGTATCGAATTTGAATTTTAAAATTTCATAATTTGATCTCAAGAAGTCAAAATACATCTTTAATTTTAGAGTAATGCTACAGTGAAAAAAGATGACTACAAAAAAATGGATTTAAAATGACGTGTCAGATTATAATTAGTGGATGTTCCACCATACATGGGTGTCCAATGGTTATAACTAATAAGTCAATAACTATCATCCACATCATTTTGTATCATCTTTTTTTATCCAAGCTTTTGTCATCAAAGCATTATTGTTAATTTTATAACGGATGAAGTTATTTTTTGGTTGTGCTTACCTATGCTTGCAGTTTTGTATCAAGTTTGGATGGATGATACATATCTAGAATATCTTGTCTTGATAAAAGTTTGGACTTTTTAAGAAAATGAAACCTGAGCTGCATGTTTGAAAATTTTCTATAAAAAATTATTAAAATAATCAATTACATTTTGTATAAATATATAAAATTAAGATTTTATAATCAATTAATTTTATATTGCAAGGTATAATTTTCTTGAAAAAAAAAGTAATACTCCTATTAAATCTATAATACTTGTCATGAGCAACATATCATGGGAATATGGAAAGAATATATTGGGGGTAAATTTGGTAATATACTCAGTCTATCTTAGTTAAGTTAATATATTAATATTGGTTTGGCTAAGAAACATCCCCACATGCAGAAGTATCAAAATTGGTAGAAATATCAGTTCCCATATTATATCATCCTTCTGTCTATCAATTATTCTGTACATCAAGAAAATAGACATTTAAGGTATTGAGGTTTTTACTATACTGATCTCCTAATTATCTTTTTGATAATGTGGCCGCCTGACTTGCATTAAAGTCTTTGGTTGTTAACATAAGCCTTAAATTGCCCTTATGTTTACTTGAGGGTTTTGTGTGCGGGTGTCTTGAACACAAGACAATAGCTTCACATAACTTAGTCATGTTTCATTGTTCTCCACGACAATACCTTTTTCTTTGCGCAACTAAGGTTTACGTACTAAAACAATGTGTGATTCTGTTAATTTAGAAATTATGATTAACTTATTGTTTATATATATATTGTTAGTTAATCAGATTTATATTTATGGGAAATGTTCTTAGCTTTACACTATGATTCTTTTAGTTAGCTTGTATTGTAGGTTTATTTGGTGAAAGATGCAAGCTCTTATTTTGTTTCCTATGTGTACCAACATGTTTTAGTGGTAGTTTTATTGTTCACCTTCCATTTCTGTTCATTATTGGGTTTTGGTTACTTATTTATTTTCTTGTTCATAAAAAAGTAGTGCACTAATAAATTGCAAGTGTTTTCACTTGTACATATGTTATACCATAAACATCCAGAGATTTCACAGGAATGGCTGTCAGCTTCAGATACTGGGATGATTGTGTTGATCCTGAGGACCTGGAGGCAATGTGGAAGGATCCCGAAGTGAGCAGTGAATGGATTAACGCTGGAGAGACTAAAGAATCAGAAGTCCACCTCTCACGTGATCCCGATGGTCAACCTTATCTTACACAGACTGAAATGAAGGTAGAGATATTTAGTAATCTCAATCTTGAAGCATCCTTAGTGTGAGTTGAATTTGTGACATAACAATTTACATCTCTATTGACATACTTTAGTGGATTCAGTTTCTAAGATTTTATTTTATTTCTGATGTTTTCTTTATTTACTAAGATAAAAAAGGTAATAAAAGCTTTATAATTGCATTCTTATTAATCGTAGGATTCTTGGCATAACTATCTACTTTTGAATGTATTACTCAATATAACTTGTATCTCATGTTCCCTTTCCAGGCTGTAGCTGGGATAATTGTCGGCAGGCATTTTGTTTCACACATAGATTCGGTATGTTTTTTTTGTATAATTGGATTATGCAGTATGCACAACTCTCTACTTAGATATTATAGAATATTATGTCCTGGAATCTTATGATTAATAACGTATATTATTTGAGTTTTATGGTTTCTGGACAGGGGATGGCCCTTGGGCTATACCACTTTGATTTTCATTTTGTATTGGGATATGACCTCTAAAACATTCTAAATGTCTGTTCCATGTGTGACATTTTTTGGGACTAATTGAACTAGTATATCTATATTTAGGCGATTGTCGCAGAACTTGGAAGTTTTGAATTAGTTTGAGCTGAAAATCATTTTGGCATGGCATTTATAATGGTCTTGTATCTTGAGTGACTCTTGAGTGAGATCTGTTGAGAAATCAGTCTCACACAAATACACTAAGATAAATACAAACAAACTACTGTATGAGATATAAAATAATAACACCATAAATTTACGTGAAAACCCAACTAGGAAAAACCACTGAGAGAGATCTCAGAAATTCACTATGAAAATAATATGGAGATTACAAACTCTCAACTGAGAAATAAACTAACTGTTTATTTCTCTCTACACCCTCACTCTCAGAATGCTCTAACTGAGCTTCTCACTCTCTAACTCTCTCTTGCTTTGCTAAGCTTCTTGTTGTTGTGGTGTGCCTTTTCCCTCAACATTTAGCTTCCTTTTATAGCCAACAATGAGGGGAGGAGAAGTAAATGAGGAGAAGGTTGATGGAATTTTCAAAGGGCCAAGTGCATGGAAAAAAATTAAGGCCAAATTCAATTGGTGAAGACTTTGACCAACAATCTCCACCTTGGCTTGCATTTTTCAAATACTGTGAACTTCTTTGTGTATGTGAATGTATCCCTCTCCTTGGATACTCCACCACGAACTCAGCATTCGACGAAGGGAATTAAGTCTAAGCAGTGCTTGGACTTTTCTGTTGTAACTGACTTTGTAAGCATATCTGCGGCATTCTCCTTTGTGTGATCTTTGCGAACTGCAATGTCACCATTGTTCAGCCACTCACGAATCTTGTGATACCGAACATCTATATGTTTGGTTCTGGTATGGAAGACCTAGTTCTTTGTTAAATGAATAGCACTTTGACTATCACACTGAATCTGGATATTGCCCTGCTTGAAACCTAGTTCTTCAACTAGTCCCTTAAGCCACAAAGCCTCCTTGCTTGCCTCTGTTGTTGATAATGCTACCGTAGACTGCAACACTGACCTCCAACATATACATCCTCCACAAAAGGTGTATACAAACTCTGTCGTAGATCTCCTTGCATCTAGGTCTCCAACATAATCCGAATCAACAAACCATGTAACCTCACTTCTTGCGGTATCACGATCAAACATAAGACCGTAATTGGTTGTATCTGCTAGATAACGAAAAATTCATTTTACAGCATTCCAATGCTCTTTTCCTGGATTTGCCATATACCTGCTAACCACACTGACTGCTTGTGAGATATCTAGCCTTGTACATACCATGGCGTACATTAGACAACCTACCGCATTTGCATACGGTACTTTGGACATATACTCCACCTCATCCTCCGTCTATGGGCTGTGAAGACAACCTGAAATGTGCTGCCAACAGAGTGCTAACTGGTTTAGCATTGTTCATGTTAAACATCTCCAAGACCTTCTGCACATATCCTTTCTGAGTTAGCCACAACTTTCCTGCCTGACGATCCTTATGAATTTCCATACCTAGGATCTTCTTGGCTGACCCGAAATCCTTCATGTCAAATTCACTGCTCAGCAAATTCTTCAGCTGAAGAATATCTGACGTCCTCTTTGCTGCTATCAACATGTCATCGACATATAACGTCAACAATACTAGAGAGTCATCATCAAGAGATCTGAAATACACACATGGATCACTCTGAACGAGAGTAACCATGAGCCACCATGAAGTTGTCAAACTTCATGTACCACTGTCTCGGGGACTACTTCAAACCATAGAGAGACTTCTTCAAACTGCAAACTAAGCCCTCTTTCCCTGGTTCAATAAACCCCTCAAGTTGCTTCATGTAGATCTTTTCTTTTAAATCACCATGGAGAAAAGCTGTTTTCACATCAAACTGTTTTAATTCCATATCATGTGATGCTACAATAGATAAGATCAACCGAATCTACGTGTATCAATTGGTGAGAAGATCTCATTGTAGTTGATTTCCTCTCTCTGAGAGAATCCCTTTGTCACTAACCGGTCCTTGAATCTTTCACCTTCTTTATCAGACTGAGCTTCCTTTTTCCTGAACACCCATTTGCATCCTATAGCCTTCGATCCTTTTGGAAGTTGAACTAACTCCTAAGTCTGGTTCTTCTGTAAAGACTCCATCTCTTCTGTCATCGCTATCGCCCATTTATCATTATCCTCGGACTGAATAACATCATGATAGCTAATTGGATCTCCACTACCAGTAATCAAGACAAAGGCAACCATGTCTTTAAACCCATATCTCTGCACTGATTTGCTGACTCGCCTTTCCCGATCTCTAACTAGATTATAGGACATCTCTTGGGATCTGAAGGATGATCATCTTCAGTCTCTTCAGGAAGCTCCACCTCAACTGGGTGTTTTTGCAACTCACCTGCTGCAGATTCTTCATTCTCGGACTTGTTCAGCATGTGTTTCTCATTGAACACCACATCTCTGCTGACAACCTTCTTCTTGGATACTGGATCTCATAACTTGTATCCCTTGACTCCATCTTCATATCCAAGGAAAATACATTCTTTTGACCTTGGATCATGCTTGAACTGTCGCTCTTCGACTGGCAGATGAACATACGTTCCTTGGATCAAGCTTGAACTGTCGCTCTTCTACTGGCAGATGAACATACGCTGGAGACCCAAAGATTTTCATCACAGAAAAATCAAATGGTTTCCCACTCCATACCTTTTCGGGGATTTTGTAATCAATTCCAACTGAAGGAGATCGATTTATCAAATAACTAACTGTGTTGATTGTCTCAGCCCAGAAACTCTTGGGCAATTCTGCATTCAACCTCATACATCTGACACGTTCCAATAGAGTTCTGTTCATCCTCTCGGCAACCCCATTTTGTTTTGGAGTTCTTTTGACTGAGAAGTGCCTGATGATACCTTCATCCTGGCAGAACTGTAGGAATGACATGCCCTTGTATTCTGTGCCATTATCTGATCTAAAATACTTCACCTTCTTTCCGGTCTGGTTTTCTACTTTAGCTTTCCACTGCTTAAAGATTTTGAAAACCTCAGATTTCTGCTTCATAAAATACACCCACGCCTTTCTGGAATAGTCATTTATAAAGTTAACAAAATAATGGGCTCCACCCATTGACGTATGCTTGATCGGGCCCCACACTTCCGAATGTACATAATCAAGTACATTCTTACTAGTATGTGCTCCTGCCTTGAAGTTGACCCTCCGTTGTTTGCCGTACACGCAAACTCAATCTGATTGTTGCCACGGCCTTTGCTTCAAGTTCCGTCCATTTTTCATCTGTCACAGTCGTTGGTTTCTTCCCTTCTAGTGCCTTCGCCAATCCTTGTTGAGCTAATACATCTTTAACTGTACACTGTCAAATACTGAAATTTGACCTACTGTCAAATAATTCAACTTCATACCTCGCACTTGTGCTTGCCATCTTCGTATTTGTGATCTGCCTAATTTCTCTTTAAACGGATCGTACCAGTTGGCTAGGTAAGTGTAAGTCGGGTGGGAGTTTCTCCGTGCTTTTACAACGGTGACTAATTAAATAACCACCTTTCTTAAAGGAGCTGCCTTTTGAACCACTTTCCTAGACACCAACGGCGTGAACCAAAAGCTTTGATATCAATTGTTGAGAAATCAGGCTCACACAAATACACTAAGATAAATACAAACACACTACTGTATGAGATATAAAATAATAACACCATAAATTTACGTGGAAACCCAACTGGGAAAAACCACTGGGAGAGATCTCAGAAATTCACTATGAAAATAATTTGGAGATTATAAACTCTCAACTCACCCTCACTCTCAGAATGCTCTAATTGAGCTTCTCAATCTCTAACTCTCTCTTGCTTTGCTAAGCTTCTTGTTGTTGTGGTGTGCCTTATCCCTCAACATTTAGCTTCCTTTTATAGCCAACAATGAGGGGAGGAGAAGTAAATGAGGAGAAGGTTGATGGAATTTTCAAAGGGCCAAGTGCTTGAAAAAAAATGAAGGCCAAATTCAATGGGTGAAGACTTTGACCAACAAGGTCTATATTGGTTAACCATTTTAGCAAGGTTCTGAATTTAGTGCTATCTAGTTAGAAGAGGTGAAATTCACCTAGAAATCAGTCTCTAGAGCTTGCCTTGCTCAATTATACAAGAAAAACATGGAGTTCTGTATATTTTAAATTTAATTAATCAAAACATTGATCACATAACAAACAGAATTTCAAAATTGATCATGCATATAGCTGATTCAAAGCTGTAGTTTACCTGGTAATATCACTTATTTTTTGTGCCATGTTAGAAAGTTGAACACTTATGGTTTCAATCTCTTTTAATAAAACTTAATCTTGGGAAAAGATTCGATCTAATGCGTAGTCCAATTACATAAGTAACTTTTTTTTAGTAAATAAAATGGATGGATAAATCATTAGTGAGAAGAAAAAGATGGATGTTACATTGAATTTACCAAATTTGGCATCCTTTTCATTCTCTCAGGATATGCTATGTGCTATAGCTGAACTTGAAAGTGATAGACAACCCCTCTTCACGCGGTACAACAAAAAGAAGAAAGAAACTACAATTGGTATAATGCAAATTTTACCAAAAACCGCAGAGCAGCTGGTCAGGTACTAACTAAATTTTTTCATATTGATCTCTTATTCATTCATATCGATTTCGGGTGGTGGTAAATGGACTTAAAACCAGAACTTTCTTGCAGAGAGTTGGGGTACAATACATATCAAATTGAAGGGGATTCAAAGATTCTATACAAGCCTTTTGTCAATGTATATCTTGGTGCTGCTTACCTCATGTATTTATCAACATTTGATGAAAAGTAAGTCCAACAAATATACATATATATACAGTCCATTTCAAGGGCTCACCATTTATTTTACATACCATGCTCTCCCCCTTTAGCAACGGACCGAGCGACGGTTCGGTCCGTCGCTATAACCATCGTGTTAGCTTTTATATATATATATATATGTATATATATATATATATTATTATTGTTAGACAAAACTATGGCAAACACATAAATCAATGGAAGAATTTAAAGGCGAGAACACAAGATTTATATGGAAACCCCTAATTGGAAAAAACCACGGGCAAGAGGCAAAAGATATTTCTATATCAAAGCGTGAAGAATAAGTTGTGAATTTCTCTCTAAAGGCGGCTAAAACTGAGAAAGAAAAGAATATTGATAGGCTCAAATAACATAACAGGTCCATACTGTGAGGGCTTCAACCTCAGTCCTCCACTAAACCTCATTTTTCTTTTCCTTTGGGTTGCCACACAAAATAATTTGGGTCGGGTCAAAAGTCGTATCCCAAACAAGAATTTGAGACAAATATAACACACACACATATACTCTCTTTTTGGTTCCATTTTTAATATGTACTTTTTTTAGTGGCTCACTACTTCAACTTGAATGTTGTTGATGCTGAACTTTGACAATAATCTCTTACCTAATAGAGAGAGAAGTGAAGAATTCATGGTGAGGGCTTATAAAGGTGGTACAAATAAGGCGACTCATAAATCAACTTTACTATTCTGGAGACGGTATCTTTCTGTCAAGGAAAGTCTTCCATCCAGGTTATTGCTTACATTCCATGATATCAACATGCATTTCACATAAACTAAATCAGTTTCAAGAGTTGTGTTATTTAATGCACTTGTTTCACCCTGGACAACCTGTATTGACACAATTCGATATGACATGGATGTAAATACTGGACACATATATCGCTAAATAAAGATAATGAAGTGTCAATCGAACTGAGAGTCTGTGGCAATTCGAAAAATTTCACAAGTTATCATCCCGCATTCTAGAATATATGGAGGTGACGTATGTTATTGATTCTGGAATGTTTAAGAACATGGCTCCTCAGACGAGTAATTAATGAAATTGTGATGTTGCATACTATGATTTTCTTGAGCATCTTCTTATCCTTTAGGTTTTTATTAGCCATTTCCAATTAGGTGAAAGATTATATATTTATATCATATGGATTGACGAATAGTTTTTAAAAGTTACTTTTCTGATTTTTCCATCAGAATGCATCTGAACTTCCAAGAATGCTTTTAGTAGTGAGAGGCTTTCATGTAATCATTAAAAAAAAATTACATTTTCACTGTTCTCCCAAGCGCACAGGTACGGATATAACAGTCCAGACAAGTAATTCACTTTCAAGCTGCACCAGCAGAACTGTGATAATGATTAAATGACGTTGACTTTGGTATAAAAACATGTTCCTCATCTCCTTATAGGGCCATCCTTATATCTTATTGTATAGACCATAGAGTAGTACTTGTCAAGTTACTATTTGCTTTAAAAGCTCAAGCTTTCCAAGAATGGACCTGAATGAGTATTAATTAAACACTCCCTGTCTGCAATAAGTAAGTGTAAAGACTTGAACTTGAACCCAATGCCTTGCTAAACTGAGTTTTGATATCATGTCACATTGTCATTTGCTCTAAAAGCTTAAGTTGTTCATGAATAGACCCAACAATATTCATTATGCTACCTCCGTTCTAAATTATTAGATACTTTTTAAAGTCAATTTCATACATTTTCAAACGCAAAAGTGACATGAATTCATTTAGTTTATGTTAATATAATTATCAATATCATAAAACACCTTAAAGTACTACTAGTCATAAGATTTATTGTCTTCAAAAACTTAAATGAATCATATCAATTTTAAATTTGGAAATGTCATAAATTGACTTTTACAAAGTTAATATTGATCTTATAATTCGGAACAGGGGGAGTACTGTAATACTAATGTTTGCACATAAGAAAACATAGTTGGGCTGATTTTCAGTTTAAGTAAAACTAGTTGTACGAATAGTATATACAGGTTTTAGTATATGTCAGTTCATAGTCCTAACTCTTAAGCACATGCACTCTTAACATGTTCTATTTAGTTGAAGTGAAAGCTTCTAGATGACAAAAAGAAATAAAATAGAACCAAAGGACTTATGATTTGAGTCACCATTTAAAATATTTACCACATGGATTCATCAAAACGGATCTATTGAGCAGGAATTTTTTACCATGCATGCTGTAATAAAATTTGATCTATCAAAGGATTGATATCATAAATTTGATTTTGTATAGCGCACAACTTTTACGCAGAAAAGTTTTTGAAGTTGGTCCCATGCCATCTGGTCCTTCTCCTCCTTCTGCTCCGGCTTCACAATCAAAAGGTAACCCTTTCTTGAGCTATTGAAAGTTGCTTGCATTTCATTCTTGTTGCTTCTCTATATAGATAAGAAACAGTAAAGTGTCTAGCAACTTAACTTGATACAAAGAGATTTTAGTAGCAGTTTGTGAACAATGTAGTTTTGTTAAGCATTCGTCAATTTCATTTTGCAATTCTTTTTTCTTCATTAAGTAAATATATTGAACTTTCCCGATAAGAATTATATCAGAACAAGCCAATCTTCAACTTACAACTGTTAGTACCTTCTTGAGGAATATTTGTTTAGGTCTTTATCATGGTAATGATTTACTCTTTATTATAATTAATAATTATCCATCATTTTTCCGTAATAATCAAATTTATTTTGCATGTTTTACACTTTTACTTTACACATGTATCTTACCTATCTTAGTTTGTAATTTCTTTTAGACTTCTAGTCATAAAACATTATCGATAACGTACTTCTCCTTGCTAAATCATTCAGCTTGTTGGATTTTTTTTCTTCACAAAAATGATAAGTAAAAAAAACAAACTTCTATCAAACTGGGGAAATTAATATCTCCACTTATGTTCTATGTAGTATTGATGTATGGAGGATGGATACTTAATCTTTACATGATGGAGCAGGTGATGATAATATAACATGGGACTCGAGGACTTCTCCAGAAGACATGGAGGATATGTGGAGCAATACAAATGTTAATAAGGAGTGGTTAAAATGTGCAGAAAAACATGGAAAAGTACAAGTTTCTCATGATACTGATAATAGACCATATCTTTCTAGGGTTGAACTGAAGGTAAGATATTTTAAGCATGAGCTTTTACAACTTTTACAATGTTGTGTCTGATAAATTTAATTGATCTGTTGGGTACTTGTTTGCTGAATTACTACTATTACACCCCCGGTTCCAAAAAAAATGTCCCACTTTTGTAAATAATGTAAACTATCTAAAAGCTACTGGTAATAACAAAATTTACTACTTCCAAAACTTAAATGAATTCGCATCAATTTAAAAATGTTGGGATTTGCAAATTGACTTCAGAAATTCAAAATTGGACTCTTCTTTTTATGAGGACTTCCGTTCCTCTTTTTTTTGGAGTCTTTTTCCTTTCTGTTTTCCATTAGAAGAATTCTTCTGTGCTTCTGAACAAGATTTGACCCAGAAATTTTAGAACAGATTATTCTATTGTTGACTTAATGTCTTCTACTTGTTTTATTTCTCAAATAAGAACCTATATGACTGTCAAATATATGAAATCACAAATGTTAGCTTCTACCTGCAGGGGGTGGCAGAGATTATTCTTTCAAAACACTTCAGTACAACAGGATTACAGCCTGTAAGTATGCAAGTTCGCTAATTAGTAGTTATAACCTGTAAATAAGATTGCTTTGTGTATATTTCGATTTATGTATATGTGCATGTATACATATATACATATATATACTTTTATAAAGGGAAGGTAAACAGTTCTAAGGTGTTCACTTGGTTATTCCAAACTCCAAAGGTCTTCTATATTTTTACAGTAACCCAGCTACTACCCCCAAAAAAGAAAGACAATATTACAAAGATATGTAGTAGCAACAGAAGTGTAGTATTGATAGGGTTAGATGAGGTTCATTGCTATTTATGTAGAACGTGAATAAACGAGGAAATGTCAATAACAGATCTATGATGCTAAGATTTGGGGGCATGTATTGGCAAAAATAAATTTGCAACTGAAGATGCCATTTATGTATGATCTTTAAACCAATGACCTTGTTTACAGAATTACAAAAGGAGATTAATATATTTGCTCCACCTTTGTTAAATGCTTATATAAAACTCTTTTAGCCTCTTACTTCTTGTTCTTGTTTACGTTATTTCATATATTTTCATTATCAGCCAACTAATTTCTCTTTGTAACCCTTCTGTTTTTTGTTTTTGTTTTTTTTTGTTTTGTTTTTTCTCTCATCCCCTCTTCTACAGTCAGTTTTGTGTGCTATTAGTGAGATCATTAGCATGCGTTACCTGAATGGGGCTGGACAACGCACTGGACTAATGGGAATTGACTACTCCACAGCTCTATGGCTCAACAAGTATGTGAAGGCTATAAATTAAAATTAATGTTTCACTATAAAAAAGAATAAGCCAAAATATTTACATCTTGTGTTACTTGACCTCCAATGGAGGCTCTTGCAAGCTGTTTCCACTCTAGCTATTTTATAGAAATTGAGACACCTAAGCTGAAAATGCCAGTCGATCTCAAATTCTAGCATTAAAGTGTTTTCAAAATATGCAAAATGGAGCCATTACTCATCTTCCGGTCAAAACTCTTTTCAGCAGTTCTTTTAGGTACTCTAGCTCCATTATGGCTATCAAAACAACTGAATTGGAAACACTAGTTGATCTCAACTTCCATAGCATTAAACAATTCCCAGTCATGTAAGCATTTTGTGATTTGATGTTAAAATGCTTATTTATAAGGATGTAAATCAAACCAAACAGTTCGGACTCGACTCGGATTCGTTAATAATATGGTCCAAATTTGAGCAAAAAAAAATTCAAATAAAAATACGACGAGTAGAATTTGAGCATGGTTATACTCGACTCGTTTAGGATTCAAAGTACTCGAATTTTCGATTATGACTCAATACATATTTGATTGATATATATTTGAGTAGATACTCGATACATTCTCTTATAATATGTACAAAATTAAATAAAATTAGGATAATTAGTTATTGTTTTTTAATTTTTATTGTAATTTTATATTTGTAAAGTGTAATTGTAAATTTATTTTCTCATTTCAAAGTAAAATAACAAATTCAATTTATAATTATTTGTATTATAAAGCTAGTCACTATTTGGAGACTCAAATTTGAGCGAGTATAGTTCGATCCGAGTTGGATTGAAATTTGAGTAATGAATATTCAAGCTGAGTCGAATTTGAGTAAAGTTTTTTCAAATACAATTTGAATTCGACTCGAATTCGAGTATGAATTTAACTTTTCGAGTCAAATCCGAGCAGCTCTCTGTTTCGTTCAGTTCAACTCTTTGACTCGTTTACATCCCTAGTTATTTATACCAAGCATAAGTTTTACGACCTAGGTCTATGTTACACAAACTCTTCACATTGCCCTAAAGTACCCATGTTCGAAACTCGACACTTAGACAAAATTAAGGAGTACTATGTCAGACTCTTCAAAATACCATGTCCAACTGGACACTACATAGTCTGTTTCAAAATATCGTGTCCAACTGGACACTACATAGTGTGTGTAACATAGGCCTAGGTCAAATCTCGAGCTCGACACTAGACAAGGGTATAGGTACTAGACACTTTACTTTAGTGTAAAATATTGGCAAAATTAAGGAGTACTCATCTCAGATTCTTCAAAATACCGTGTCTAACCGGACACTACAATCGAGTTTGTGTAGGTCAAATCTCGAGTCCGAATCAAAACGTAACATACTGAGGCCCAATGTATTGTCTCAATAATATCTTCTTAGGGCTCATCCAAAATATTTTGACTGAAGGTAATATTGGTAATAGTTGGGGTCCTTGTATAAATTTCAAACTATCATACGTATTACGATGTGGGCAGTGGCGAAGCCAGAAAGTTGTAGCATTGGTGTCAAAATTATTAGTAAGTTATAAAAAATTTTGCGGGGGTTCGGGGACAATTTTTTTTAATACTTTATACTTTCGGGTTAGACAAATGCATCCAAATATCCAATTTAATAATACTAACAAAAGGGGAAAATCACAATTGATTTCTGAAAACAAAATTGAGGTTGAAGAAATTGAAGAGAGAGTAATTTTTGTTACCTGCAAGGGCACAAGGCTGCAAGAGAGTCACAGTAGAATAGAATCGCACTCCAGTCTCCACACTCGTGGCTAGCCAGTCACCAATACCCATTCCGACCACTCACGAAAGACTTTAATGGTTCACGGTTTGCCTTTTGAGTGGGGTCAAAATTTGAGTGAGGGTCAAAAATTGAGTGGGGTAAAAATTTTTTTTACCTGATTTCAAAAATTGAGTGGAGTCAATTGACCCCACATTTCTAGCCTAGCTTCGCCACTGGATGTGGGTCTGGGGTTTTATAATAAGAATGTGGGCTCGAGTTTGCCGGCAACTGCTTTGTGCATATAATGAGGTATGCGTCGCTGTGCCAACTTAGCCCCTCTTCATCACCATTGATCAATGACAAAAAGTGAAACATTTCAACAATTTATGAATCCTAAACTGCTTCCTTCACCATGAATGGAATAGTTGTTTTCCTTTCAAATACAGTTGGTCACTGAGAAATTTGATGCATTGTATAAGCATCCTTCTTTATATTTGACAAAGAAATGCGCTTGAATTTTCTGAATCTGACATACAGGGAATTGGGTTACAAGGCATACGTAGTGGAGTCTGTTGAAGATCTTACCAAGCCTTTTGTTTCTGTGTACTTTGGCGCAGCCTATATGGCTTGGTTAGCAAATTATGAAGGAAGGTCTGTTTTATTACTCGGGTGATTTTATCAAAATCTTTTATTTTGTTTTAGAAAGTGAACTCATTACTCATTTGGTGTCATAATCAGCGAAAGGAGTACCAAGTTTATTGTCAAGGCTTATCTAGGCGGACCACAGAACGTAAACCTTCAGGAGACAGGTCCCCTGTGGCTTAAATTTGAGGAAGCATCAAGCCATTATGAAGACTTAAAGAAGTAACATCTCAATTACTCCATCCGTTCCAAAAATAAAGACACATTTCTAAAACGACTTTAAAGGAAAATTTTATTTTTCCAACCATTCCTCTAACATTTGCTAGAAATTATAGTGGTGGCATGGTATTATTATATCTGCTTAGAGTGTATGACTAAATCATAAATTACAGCCTATAGTTTATGCTTAAAATCGGTTTACACCCCAAGCTTAATTTTCACCCTAAACATTTAGTGTCAAGATCATTCAAACCCGCTGCACTATATTTTATGGCTCAAATTGCTTTGATATAGAGGTGCAAATTGTTTAATTGCTAAAGTTTTAGGATGCATTTAATCGAGAATAAAGTTTGGGGTGTGGAAATCGAGCTTGAGGCTAAACTTGAGGATGCAATTTGTGGTTAGACTATATGTAATGACATATTAGAAACTCCATCGCACTTTACGAAAAATATGTCTCTAGTTTTGGAACGGAGGAAGGAAATCGTAGCTTCTCTATAGGTTTTTATGTTAATATATGTAAAATCACAACGAAGCTGATTTGGACAGGGATCAAGGTAGCTGTAACATATTATAAACCGACAGTGAGCCGACACAATTTACTTGCTGCTAATTTGACCTCCATTCTTTCGACAGCACAGAATTTCGCCATTGCCATCAGGTGCAACAGTTCATGTTCTGCACCTCCTTTGAATTAAATTTATCAATTTAAAATTTCGATTTTAGCTTGGAGAAATTGTACATGATTGTTAATTTGTAACCATGTAGAGATGATTGTCTTGTATTGATGATCTCCATAACAATTAAGGTTGTGTTATATTTTTAATATTGTTTAACTTTTTCTAGCATATGTTAGAAAGATTTGTATGTACTCTGTTAATCATCAGATGGGATGCATTAATAAGTGGTTTTAGACTGGTTTCATGGTGGCTTTAAATCTTTTGGTTCTATATGATCATGAATTATATGTTGAATTTGCCATTGGTAGTGTATGATTAAAGCTAATTGTTATAGATTTCCCCTGACAATGGAATAATTAACAGATTTCCAGCTTAAAAAATCTTCCCTTGTGGGCCCGGTTATATATATATACACGTGCACACAACTGTTATATAATGTCCTGGGGTTTAGTGATCAAATTAATTATATACTTGGATATGTATTTGCGCACAAAACTTTTACCCAACTCTATGTAACACATGCTATCAAAATTTAATCATCGCACAATAATATATCATCTTCTTATTATATTTTAATTTATTAATTGCACATATAAATTTATTATTAACAAAATAAATAATCACGCCGCAAC
Source organism: Panax japonicus (assembly GCA_020205505.1). Lineage (NCBI taxonomy): Eukaryota > Viridiplantae > Streptophyta > Magnoliopsida > Apiales > Araliaceae > Panax > Panax japonicus. The sequence continues at coordinate 36,199,060 of CM035091.1, forward strand.
GTGCTAGTTTATATCTAGCTTACACTCGGTTTTTGAGTTTTAAAATGGATAGAAAAGAAATGAAATGGACGGAAAAATTAAGCTTTCTTTTCAAGAGAACGGATCTAAAGCATACCCTCTTAAATAGCATGTTTTTATTAAAACTACATCGTTTTGGAGATTATTTTTAAAAACAAGTAGGACCGCGAGTGATATTTTTGTAAATAAAAGAAAACAGGTAAGATCACTCTCTTTTAATATTATTTTATTTTTAAAAAAATCTTCAAAACGATCGTAGGTTTAATAAAGGTATGTTATTTAAGACATGTATATTATTTAAAACTCTTAAAAAACATACCTCTCTTAAATTACATCCGTTCTATTCTTTTCAATCCCTATGTTTCTGAGTTTTTTAATAAACGGAAAAGAAAAGAAATGGATAAAAAACTTGGTCACTTTTCCTGCCAAAATTTTCGTCCAAAATTGGCCTGATTTGGACGGAAAAGAAATTAGAATAAGTAATATTTTTATAATTCTTATATTATTCTCAACTTTCAATATAATAAACCTATAATAAATTTTAAATTACAACCCATCCCGTGTTGATAATTTTTTTTGTTGTTGTGATTGCTTTCACACTCTACTAGACTACTACTGTGTAATCTTGCTGAAACTCGAATTTCGAATGGGGTTTGTCGTTTCATTCTTTGATTTTGATTGTGTATCACTTTTCTCGTTGGGATTTGTTGCAGTCTCAGTAGTTATATAAGAGCAGATTCTCTGTGTCCATTTTCTATATCCCCTTGTGTCCCCCACTTAATTTTTGACACATGACCTCTTACTTAACACCAATTAACTTTAAAATTAAATAAGAGATCATGTGTCAAAATTTAAATAATAAACACAAGTGGGACATAGAAAATGAGTAGAAAGGATTTGCTCTCGTAAGTATATATATTCTTGGAACATCTGCATGTGTTCTTCGTCTACATCGGTGTTATCTTCTAGTTTTGAACCTTCATTAGATTTCCACTTTCTTTTCAAAATTCGTGTGGGATTCATTTTTTGCTTTGATTTTGTTGCAGCACCAGTTTTCTCAATTGGCTTCATTGTCTCCGATGGTATCTTCTTGGTTTGAACCATCACTATGTATGTATATGCAGTAGCACCGCAAAGAAATACTCTTTTAATATTTATTTGGATATTTATATTTGATTATGGAATTTTTTTTTTAATTTAAATTTTTTTTTGCATATTTGTATTCATGATTCAATGGTTATAATTAATAGAAGAGTAATTTTATAAAAGTGATAATTTTCTTCTTTTTCTTTCATTGGAACTCAAAAACGTAAAAAAAGATTTTTTTTTATTTTCTATTAAAAACTCATAAACAACACAAATGAAAACTTCAAATTTTCTATTCTTTTCTTTTCTGTTTTAATTTAAATTTTCTATTCTTTTCTATTCCGTCAAAAACTCAGAAACAGAGTGTTAGGTTTCAAGTTCGATTATATTTAGCGAGTTTATTTCTTCTATTATGTGAAGTGTGTTTCCTCATTTATGTTATAAGAAACTAATATATCCACACAAAAAAATGATCGGTTTTTACCGTCGTTATACATCTATAGCGATATTTTTGTTGTGGAAATATCAATTTTCTATGTTATATTATAATAATGATAATATACTTGATTATGCAATGTGTTTCTTCCTTTATGTTATATTATAATAGTGATGATGTATTTAATTATGAATAACATAATACTCCCTAAAAAGTGAGGCTTATATATATTACTTCATTTCCAAATTATAAGATCAATTTTTAAAAATTAATTTAAGACATTTTTAAGTTCCAAATTAGCATGAATTTATTTAATTATGAAATAATAAAAAAATATGAGTTTAAAAATATTTTAAATTAATTTTAAAAAATTAATAATGATTTTTGTTGTTGTTGTTGATAAAGTTCAATATTTTTATTATGAATTGATTCCCTCCTAGCTTCCCGTGACTCCTAGCCTCTCGTGACTCCCTTTTCCTTTCCTTCTCTCCTTCCTCTCTTCTCTTGCCTATATAAAGAAGATGAGCTGAAGGAAAAGATAATAAGAATTCTCTGAAGAATTTCTCTCTCTTTTCTCTTGCTTATTCTCTCTAAATTTATGCAGTAATTATAAGAGTATCTTTATATACTTTGCTAAAGTTTTATAACACGTTATCAGCACGAGCTCTAACCAACTGAGACGGTAAAATTAAATTCTTATAATTTATTATTATACTACCGGTTTGGCTATTTTACCAATAATATAATTTTATTCTTATAATTTCCATTAAATTCTATTGTTATTCCATTATTTATTATTCTGTCAGAATATCTTGTCTGTGCGTTTACGCCGGACCTGGTTCCATTATTTATTATTCTGTCGGAATATCCTGTCTGTGCGTTTACGCCGGACATGGTTCCATTATTTATTATTTTATCGGAATATCCTGTCGGTGCGTTTACGCATGACCTGGTTCCATTATTTATTATTCTATTGGGAATAACATGTCTGTGCAGTCTATCGCACGCATGGTGAATCCTTCTGTTATTTCATTCTTTATTATTTCTGTTGGAATAACTTGTCTACGCGGACTACTGTATGCATGGTGAAATTCTTCTGTTATTCCATTATTTATTATTTTGTTAGAATAACCTGTCTATGCGAACTACCGCATGCCAGGTAAAGATCCATTTGCATTATGCTAATAACATAAATATAAGAATATTTATATTTACACTTTATCACCACTTGAAGTCATGATTTAGTTTATATATATATATATATATATATATATATATATATATATATATATATATATATATATATCATACATGCAATTATTTATTGTTTTAATAAATAATAATTGTGTTTTAACTCAGAATAGATGGCAAACTTGGCAAAAATAGATTTTTCTATTTTGAAAATCTCTGGATACAACTATTTGGCTTGGGCACTTGATGCAGAACTGCACCTTAGTGCAAATGAGTTAGAAAAGACCATTGAATTAGGAAATACAGCAACTTCGGCACAAAATGCAAAAGCCATAATTTTTATTCGTCACCATATTGATGAAGGATTAAAGACTGAGTATTTAACAATCAAAGATCCTTTGTCTTTATGGACACAACTGAAGGAAAGATTTGATCACTAAAAATTGGTTGTTCTTCCTAATGCCAAATTTGAGTGACTTAATTTAAGGCTATAAGATTACAAATCAATTACGGAATATAGTTCCAATGTTTATAGAATAACCTCTACTTTGACTTTGTGCAGAGATCCAGTTTTTGAAACCCAAATGTTAGAGAAAATACTCTCAATTTTTCATCCCATCAAAATGATTCTGTCACAGCAATATAGACAGAGTAAGTTCACAAAATTCAGTGACTTGTTGTCTATCCTCCTTGTTGCAGAAAAGAATAATGAATTGTTGTTGAAAAACCATCAAGTACGGTCAACGGGTGTTACCCCATTGCCAGATATTAACAGCACGTCATTCCAGCAAAATAAACGTGACAATAGATGGTTATATAATAAGAAGCCTTGGGGACGAAAGAATAAATGAGGCCATCGTAACAACAAATTCCAGAACCGAAACAATTCAGGCCACCAGAAGTAGCAAGTGTCTGGGTCGGGTAAAAATAAAAAAACTGCAGCACCGATAAAGAACAAACCAGATGTTTATTTTAGGTGTGGGATGAAAGGGCATTGGTCGCGTACCTGTCGTACGCCGAGGCATCTGGTTAATTTATTTCAGGAGTCTCAAAAGAACAAAATAATGGAGACAGAAACAAACTTTGTTAATCATCAATTGAATATTGTTGATGTTCCACCAATGACCAACATTGAGGAAAAGATTGTTGATATTACTGAACCTTCTGAAAGTATCTTTTGGGATATCGTTTAATTTCTTGTTTTAATTAAACACCCTGCATGTATAATATTATTAGTTTTCATTCTATATGTGGTATGTGTTTCTCATGAATAAAATTATATTTGAAATGTAACTTTTCTTATTTATGTTTTTATATGTGCCAGACCATTTTTAATGGATATGGAGGATATATGTTTAGCAGACAGTGCAACAACTCATACAATCCTTTGAAGTGAGAAATATTTTTCACAACATATCAGAGCTAAGGGAAATGTAGGAACTATCTCTGGCACATCAAATTTAATCGAGGGATTTGGAAAAACTAGTTTCTTGCTACCAAATGAGACACAAGTTTTTATCAAAGATGCTCTATATTCTAGTAAATCAAGAAGAAATTTGCTTAGTTTTAAAGATATTCGACTGAATGGTTTTCACATTGAAACAACTAATGAAAATGATAATGAATATCTTCTCATCACTTCTACTTTTTTTGGAAAAAAGAATATCCTAGAAAAACTTCATTCAAATTCTTCTGGATTATATACTATAAAAATTAGAGCAATTGAGTCTCATAATGTTATGATTCCAAAAATCATAGATCCCAAATCCTTTATGCTTTGGCATGAAAGACTCGGTCATCCAGGTACTTCTAGGATGCGTCGTATTATTGAAAATTCTACAGGTCATCATCTCAAAGATAAAAAGGTTTTTCCTAGTAGTGAATTTCCTTGTGCTGCGTGTTCTCGAGGAAAATTAATTGTTCGACCATCACCAGTAAAAGTTTATAAAGAAGTCCCAAAATTCCTAGAGAGAATTTAAGGAGACATTTGTGGACCTATTCACCCATTGTCTGGCCTATTCCGATATTTCATGATTTTAATAGATGTTTCAACTAGATGGTCTCATGTTTGTCTTCTCTCTTCTCGAAATTTTGCCTTCTCACAACTTCTTGCTCAAATAATCAAGTTACGAGCTCAGTTCTCGGATCATCCAATCAAGTCAATTCGACTTGATAACGCAGCTGAATTTTCATCAATGACTTTTAATGATTTTTGTATGACTATTGGAATCTCTATTGAGCATTATGTTCCTCATATTCATACACGAAATGGTTTAGCTGAATCTTTAATAAAAAGACTATAACTAATTGGACGACCATTAATGTTAAGGTCTAACTTACCTACCTCAGTTTGGGGTCATGCAATTCTTCATGCTGCAGCCATCATTCGAGTAAGACCAACGGCTCTTCATAAATTTTCTCCTTTATAGTTAGTTCTTGGACAGATACCCAACATATCACACTTTCGAGTTTTTAGAAGTGCGGTATATGTTCCAATTGCACCTCCACAAAGAACTAAAATGGGAGCCCAACGAAGAATATGTATTTATGTTGGTTTTGATTCTCCTTCTATTATCAAATATCTTGAACCTTTAACTGGAGATATTTTTACTGTACATTATGTAGATTGTCATTTTTGATGAATCTGTATTTCCACCATTAGGAGGAGGGAAAGTTTAAATAAAAAACCCTCTTAAATATCATGGAATGCATCAGATTTAAATTCACTTGATTCTCGTACAGGACAATGTGAAATTAAAGTTCAAAGAATTATTCATTTACAAAATATTGCAAATCAAATGCCAGATGCATTTAATAATGCTAGAAAAGTAATAAAGTCACATACACCTGCAGTGAATACTACAACAAGGATAGAAAAACCTATTGAAAAATTATTTCCTGAAGAATTGACGAATAAGGTAATAGAAGAATCTAAACCACGCTAGAAGCGTGGAAGACCGGTTGGTGCAAATGACACTGTATCACGAAAATCAAAAGCAAATAAGGGAATCCCAGAAGGAATACCCGCTCCAAAAGTAACACTTATTCTAAAAGTGGGAATATCCCCAGAAGAGGTACAAATCGCTCCAGAAGCAGCATATATTCCAAGAGTGAGAATAGCCCCAGGAGAGGTTCAAAATCTCAGTGAAGGGATAAGAGATGAACACCAAGAGATCTCAATAAATTATGTATATGATGAGAAAATATAGGATCGAAGCAAAGTCATGATTGATGACATATTTACTTTCTCTATAGCATCAGATATTACTTTGATTCTTGACACAGATCCTGAACCACAAAACGTGGAAGAATGTCGAAAAAGAAAAGATTGGCCAAAATAAAAAGATGTTATTCAAACTTAGCTACAATCTCTGTTGAAAAGAGAAGTATTTGGACCAGTAGTCCAAACACCGCTGGGTGTAATCCCGGTTGGAAACAAATGGGTATTTATACGAAAGAGAAATGAGAAAAATGAAATTATAAGATACAAAGCCCGACTTGTAGCTCAAGGGTTTTCACAAAAACTTGGTATTGATTATCAGGATACATACTCTTTAGTAATGGATGGAGTCACTTTTCGCTTTCTGATAGGTATGGCAACCATGGAAGGTTTGGAAACACGTCTGATGGATGTTGTAACAACATACATATATGGTTCACTTGACAGTGAGATTTACATGAGAATCCCTGAAGGATTGAAAATGGCTGAATCACAAAGGCCACGTCACATATATTCAATCAAGTTACAACGCTCATTGTATGGGTTGAAACAGTCTGGTCGTATGTAATATAATCGACTTAGTGATTATTTAATAAAAGATGGATATATAAATGATCAAGTATGTCCATGTGTTTTTATTAAGAAATCACAAAGTGGATTTTCCATTATTGTTGTATATGTGGATGATTTGAATCTTGTAGGTACTCTTGAAGAACTCACAAGAACTACTACTTATTTAAAAGATGAATTTGAAATGAAAAATCTTGGGAAGACAAAATTCTATTTGAGAATACAAGTGGAGCATTTAGCATCTGGATTTTTTGTTCATCAATCCACATATGGTGAAAAGATTCTCAGTCGTTTTCATATGGATAAAGCTCATCCTTTGACTACCCCGATGGTTGTTCGATCTTTAGAAGTTGATAAAGATCCATTTCAGCCTCTAGAAAGTGGGGAAGAAGTTCTTAGACCTGAAGTTCCATACCTAAGTGCAATAGGTGCTTTTATGTATCTTGCAAATTGTACACGACCTGATATTATTTTTGCTGTCAACTTGTTAGTAAGATAAAGTTCTTCTCCTACTAAGAGACATTGGGATGGGATCAAACACTTTTTTAGATACCTCCGTGGAAGTATAGATCTTGGGTTATTTTATCCAAGGAATTCAACGTCGCGATTGGTTGGATATGCCGATGCAAGATATTTATCAGATCCACATAATGGAAGATCACAAACAGGTTATGTATTTACATATTGTGACACGGCTATATCCTGGAAATCCACAAAGCAAACCATGACAGCTATATCTTCAAATCACTCAGAGATTCTCGCTATACATGAAGCAAGTAGAGAGTGTGTTTGGTTGAGATCAATTATTCAGCATATTCAAAAGTCATGTGGATTACCATCATTCAAAGACACTCCTATAATTCTGTATGAGGATAACGCTGTATGCATTGCTCAACTTAGAGGAGGATACATCAAGGGAGATAGAACAAAGCACATTTCACCTAAATTCTTCTTCACACATGAGCTACAAAAAAGGGTGATATAGATGTGCATCAAATTCGATCATGTGATAATCTAGCCGACTTATTCACAAAGTCGCTGCCATATGCAACGTTTGCAAAACTTCGAAAAAGGATTGGAATGTGTCGACTGAAAGATTTATGACAACATCTCATCAAGGAGTAATGAATTCCTTTTGAGGGGAAGACTGTACTCTTTTTCCTTAGTCACGGATTTTATCCCAATGGGTTTTTCCTGACAAGGTTTTAATGAGACAGTCAATTAAGATATTTATGTAAAAGATATGTACTCTTTTTCTCTTCCTTAAGTTTTTCCCACTGGATTTTCTTAACAAGGTTTTTAATGAGACATAATCTTCTATCATAGGAAATCAGGGGAAATATTATGAATTGATTCCCTCCTAGCTTCCCGTGACTCCTAGCCTCCCGTGACTCCCTTCTCCTTTCCTTCTCTCCTTCCTCTCTTCTCTTGCCTATATAAAAAAGATGATATGAAGGAAAAGATAATAGGAATTCTCTGAAAAATTTCTCTCTCTTTTCTATTGCTTATTCTCTCTAAATTTATGCAGCAATTATAATAATATCTTTATATACTTTGCTAAAGTTTTATAACAATTTTAGCTTTTTAGAACCTCCAAATAATTTGATACCTTGAAATTATGTGACATGGATTGATTCAAGCAAATCCGATAACAAAACAATTATTGGGATTTTCTTCCGGATACAGCACCCCCTCTCTGTCTCTCTCCATTCGCCACGTACACATACATATTCATTGATGCTGGGATAAGTTCAAAATATCTATATTATTATAAAGCCTCTACCACAAGTTTAATGTAATTGAGTCACATTTTATTTTTTTATTTTTTTTTTATTTTTACTCTTTCTCTCTTATAACTTTAAATATATTATTATTATTTTATTTTTTTAATGTTAGTTTGAATAATAATTTTAGAGAATTGTTAAATCCACAATAGAAATTATTATTTCTATAACAAAAGTGTCGCTATAGATCCTATACCGTCGCTATACATATATAGCGACACTTTTATTGTGAAAATAACAAAAAATATTGTGGATTTAACAATTACCTAATTTTAATATGTTGTCCAACATTCATGTTAAAAAAGAATCGAAAGTACGCAGTCTATGTAAACCTTAGCTCATATCCCATATTTTTAAATTAAGTAATGAGTTTAGTCAATATTAAAGAAAATAATTGATCCGAGATTTCAAAACCATGTAAATGAGTTCAGTCAATATTAAAACCATATAAATGAGGCAACTTAAATTATTAATATGATGACAACCAAAAAAAAAATATCAATCTAATATCTCAATGTCTAAATGATACTTTAATATAATTATACTCCCTCCGTCCCAAGATAAAAGTCATTGTTGACTTTTTGTGCATATTAAAAAGAGGATAAAATAATAAAATTGTCCATATTTAAATTCTCATTTAGGAGTAATTGCATAGTTTTTTTTGCACATTATTATTGATGCTCCATAAATATGCATAGAGAATAAAAATATAACAATTAATAATAAGGGTATTATAGAACAATTATTGTAAAAAATAAATCATTTAAGTTAAGTAGACATTTAACTTGGGACTACCTAAAATAATATTCCATCCGTCCCAGGATAAAAGTCTTGGTGAACTATTCACGTATATTAAGAAGATGAATAAAATGACAAAATTGCCCATAATAATGTCATTAAATATGGATAGAGAATTAGAATAAGAAAAGTAAGAGATATTTAATGCTAAGGGTATAATAGGAAAATATGTGTAAAAATTTGGTTATTAAAGAAAAATAGACATTTAACATGAGACTATCTAAAATAGTAATAAGGACTTTTATCATGAGACGGAGGGAGTAATAAAGACTTTTATCATGAGACGGATGGAGTAATAAACTAAGAAGAACAACCTCTATTTGGATTCTAATAATATTAAAACCAGAAGAGAAGTAGAAGATATTACAATTAGTTTTGTTTCATACTTGAGAAAACTTCTAATGCTGAAATTGATTTGGGATTGTATCGTTACTTCAACTGAAAAAACATAAAATTATCTTTATGACCACCCATGAAAACTGAAGGAGATTATTAAATATATGTTCCTATTACGAATAATCTGTTATAAAACTTTAGCGAAGTGTATAAATATACTCTTATAATTGCTGAATAAATTTAGAGAGAATAAACAAGAGTAAAGAGGGTTGAGAAATTCTTCAGAGAAGTTTTCCTTCTTACTTTTCATTCAGCAGGTTCTCATTTTATAGAGAATGAATGAGAGGAAGAGGAGGAGAAGGAGGAGAAAAGGAGGGAGATCATGGGAGGAGTACAGGAGAAGTAAGAAGGGAATCACATGCGTAGTATCACGTGAATAATACTTCCCCTGATTCCCTACGATAAAAGATTATGTCTCATTAAAAACCTTGTTAAAAAAATCCAGTGGGAAAAACTTAACGAAGGGAAAAAGAGTACATATCTTTTACATAAATATCTTAATTGACTGTCTCATTAAAACCTTGTCAGGAAAAACCCATTGGGATAAAATCTGTGACTAAGGAAAAAGGGTACAGTCTTCCCCTCAAAAGGAATTCATTACTCCTTGATGAGATATTGTCATAAATCTTTCAGTCGACACATTCCAATCCTTTTTCGAAGTTTTGCAAACGTTGCATATGGCAGCGACTTTGTGAATAAGTCGGCTAGATTATCACATGATCGAATTTGATTCACATCTATATCACCCTTTTTTGTAGCTCATGTGTGAAGAAGAATTTAGGTGAAATGTGTTGTGTTCTATCTCCCTTGATGTATCCTCCTCTAAGTTGAGCAATGCATGCAGCGTTATCCTCATACAGAATTGAAGGAATGTCTTTGATAGATGGTAATCCACATGACTTTTGAATATGCTGAATAATTGATCTCAACTAAACACACTCTCTGCTTGCTTCATGTGTAGCGAAAATCTCTGAGTGATTTGAAGATGTAGCTGTCATGGTTTGCTTTGTGGATTTCCAGGATATAGCCGTGTCACAATATGTAAATACATAACCTGTTTGTGATCTTCCATTATGTGGATCTGATAAATATCATGCATCGGCATATCCAACCAATTGCGACATTGAATTTCTTGGATAAAATAACCCAAGATCTATACTTCCACGGAGGTATCTAAAAAAGTGTTTGATCCCATCCCAATGTCTCTTAGTAGGAGAAGAACTATATCTTGCTAACAAGTTGACAGTAAAAGTAATATCAGGTCGTGTACAGTTTGTAAGATACATAAGAGCACCTATTACACTTAGGTATGGAACTTCAGGTCCAAGAACTTCTTCCCAACTTTTTAGAGGCCGAAATGGATCTTTATAAACTTCTAAAGATCGAACAACCATCGGGGTAGTCAAAGGATGAGATTTATCCATATGAAAACGACTGAGAATCTTTTCAGCATATGTGGATTGATGAACAAAAATTTTAGATGCTAAATGCTCCACTTGTATTCCCAAAAAGAATTTTGTCTTTCCAAGATCTTTCATTTCAAATTCATCTTTTAAATAAGTAGCAGTTCTTGTGAGTTCTTCAGGAGTACCTACAAGATTCAAATCATCCAGATATACAACAATAATGAAAAATCCACTTTGTGATTTCTTAATAAAAACACATGAACATACTTGATCATTTATATATCCATCTTTTATTAAATAATCACGAAGTCGATTATACCACATACGACCAGACTGTTTCAACCAATACAATGAGAGTTGTAACTTGATTGAATATATGTGACGGGGCCATTGTGATTCACCCATTTTCAATCCTTCAGGGATTCTCATATAAATCTCACTGTCAAGTGAGCCATATAGGTATATTGTTACAACATCCATCAGACGTGTTTTCAAACCTTCCATGGTTGCCATACCTATTAGAAAACGAAAAGTGACTCCATCCATTACTGGAGAGTATGTATCCTGATAATCAATACCAGGTTTTTGTGAAAACCCTTGAGCAACAAGTCGGGCTTTGTATCTCACAATTTTATTTTGCTCATTTCGCTTTCGTACAAATACCCATTTGTTTCCAACCGAGATTACACCCAGCGGTGTTTGGACTACTGGTCCAAATACTTCTCTTTTCAATAGAGATTGTAGCTCAGTTTGAATAACATCTTTTCATTTTGGCCAATCTTTTCTTTTCCGACATTCTTCAACGTTTTGTGGTTCAGGATCCGTGTCAGGAATCAAAGTAATATCTGATGCAATAAATAAAGCAAATATATCGTCAATCATGACTTTGCTTCGATCCCATATTTTCTCATCATGTACATAATTTATTGAGATCTCCTGGTGTTCATCTCTTATCCCTTCATTGAGATTTTGAACCTCTTCTGGGGCTATTCCCACTCTTGGAATAAGTGCTACTTCTGGAGCGATTTGTACCTCTTATGGGGCTATTCCCACTCTTGGAATAAGTGCTACTTCTGGAGCGGGTATTGTAAGACCCCAACTTATTATAATAAAATCGAATTTTCTCTAATTATTATTGTGAATAATAAGGTATTAATTTGATATAATTCTCTGGTTATGGATGAAATGTGTAATTTTTGTAAAATATGCAAGTGGTTATAAAATAATCATTGTTGTCGGGGAATATTCATTTGGTCGTGAAATATTCTTGTTGTCGGGGAATATTCGTACGACGGCGCAGTTATTTGTGGGCCCCATAACAGAATAATTGTCGGAAGAAGAAAATGACAAGTTTGAGTTTTTATAAATAACAGCGTAGTTGTTACCATTAACACTGTTGGAATACCCGGTGGTTAAAATACAGTAATACGCGTGGATGCACAATATTGATGAATTATTGATCCTTACGTAAGAAGGCACTACTCAATAATTGTTATAGTAGTTACTGTTTAATATTTTATTTTATTGATTCAATAATTGCTGCATTGATATTTTATATTATTGTTGTTTCAATAATTGTCACTGCAAAGTATTTCCCATTATCAGATCAATAATTCATATTATTTGAATAATATTATTAGATAGCATTATTTGCAATGTCTAGAAAGTTTTGTCAAGGAGAGTTTTGATCACCTAATTGCGCACCAGTAAGGAGAAATTCTTATTGGAAAACCTCCTCTTTCCTGAGAACGGCCTGGTTGTCATAAATGTGATTTTGTAATATTATTTGTGAATAATTAATTATTGATTCATATGATAAGAAAATATTTATTTTTTGTGGATATAAATGTTGGATATATTTATTGTGGTTAAAAATAAAAGAGTTAATGTTGAGGTGTTTTATCAGTATTTTTGTTGGAATGAAGGTATTAAAAAATTAAACCAGTGTTTTTGAGATATATTGCGTGAGTTATAATTTTTAATCCGACCGTTGGATCGTTGTAATATTTGGATATATTATACATATATAAGTTGAGTATATGTCCACAAATTTTGAACCGTTAAAAATGAACGTATTATTTGTTATGAATTTTAAGAGGTGACTGGTTCAGAAATTGTTGAAGTATCCGAATTTAGCATTTTGGTGGAAAATTATAGAATTGAGTGGGCCCCACTTGTGGTTGGTGAAGAAATGTGCTGAATTTTATTTCAAATTTGGTGGGTGGGAATAGTAGCATGTAAAGCCATCAGGTTGCAGGTCAAGTCTGCTAACATTTTCCTATAAATAGAGGGCTAAGTTAGAATTGAAAATCACAGCAGAAACATAAGCTTTCTCTCTCTAGATTATTGAGTGTATTTTGTGAATATTTAAATACTTTGTGAGTTTCTAGTCATCAGTGCAAGTTTTCTTCAGCCTTATACCGATATTCTGACCAGAAGTACTGATATTTTGAGGTAAGGGGTGTTATATTATTCTTAAAATGATATTTTCTTCAATATCATTATACCCAAAATGTTGGTATGAAGTTTTTATCAAATTGGGAACTTTTTGTGTCGGGGTTACTATTCACGTATACGGCACTATTCACGAATATAACACTATTCACCGAAAAATGAAATTTTCTTCTTTTTGTCCAAGATGTCTATTATGGTTATTATCTTTGATTGTATCCATGTTTTGATCTTTATTCTTGAATTTTGCTTCAAAATTGGTTATTATGGAGTATTATTGATCTTGGATAAACTGTTATATGAATCCTTACTATTTGTCCTTCTGTCTCACTGGATTCGTTTTCTTTAAAATATTTTTCTTCATCCTCAGTCCTAAATGATGATATTACTGAATATCTTTGGCCTGTAGTGCAAAGATGAATGATTAACTAATGAATATCTTTGGCCCGTAGTGCGAAGATGAACAGGTGTTGAGATGAACATGACCAACTGGTGATACAAATGAATATCTTTGGCCTGTAGTGCAAAGATGAATATTGATTAAAGATGTATATTGATTGTTGTTACAGGGATAAAATTGATGATGGACTTTTAAATCTTAGAAGATAGTAGAACTCATTCTCTACTTGACTCTTCTAATGGATTGCTGTTTCCGCTGCAGTTGTTGATCTAAAACTTGTTGTCTATTATATTTTATCAGATTTTTCCTTGTTGAAGACTAACGATAATTTGTTGTATATTATCTTAGTCATAATATTCTTTATTGGGCTAGTTGAGCTCACCCTTTTCCTTTTTGTTCTATTTTTCTCAGGAGGTGAGAACATAGCAGGAACTAGTCGGGGTACGGAGTGATGGTTCTAGAAAGATGTTTTAGCAGTCCTCACTATTTCTGTAAAATAGTGTTTGAATAATTGTAATGAGGACTTATTTGAGTGTGGATATTGTCTAGAAGACAATATTTGTATTTAAACTCACAATATGTGTTGTCGTATTTTGCACGACAATTGTATTATTGAAGTTGTAGTTTGCTTTCTGTACCATGTATTTTGTGACTCAGAATGGGTGTTGTATACCTATTTTGGGGGCGTCACAGGTATTCCTTCAGGGATTACCTTATTTGCTTTTGATTTTTGTGGTACAGTGTCTTTTGCATCAATCGGTCTTCCAAACTTCTGGCGTGGTTTAAATTCTTCTATTACCTTATTCGTCAATTCTCCAGGAATTGATTTTTCAATAGGTATTTCTATCCTTGCTGGAGTATTCACTGCAGGTGTATGTGACTTTATCACTTTTCTAGCATCATTAAATGCATCTTGCATTTGATTTGCAATATTTTGTAAATGAATAATTCTTTGAACTTCAATTTCAAATTGTCCTGTATGAGGATCAAGTGAATTTAAATCTGATGCATTCCATGATATTTTAGAGGGTTTTTTATTTAAAACTTTCCCTCTTCCTAATGTTGGAAGTACAGATTCATCAAAATGACAATCTACATAACGTGCAGTAAAAACATCTTCAGTTAAAGGTTCAATATATCTTATAATAGAAGGAGAATCAAAACCAACATAAATACCTATTCTTCGTTGGGCTCCCATTTTAGTTCTTTATGGAGGTGTAATTTGAACATATACTGCACTTCCAAAAACTCGAAAATGTGATATGTTGGGTATCTGTCCAAGAACTAACTGTAGTGGAGAGAATTTATGAAGAGCCGTTGGTTTTACTCGATTGATAGCTGCAGCATGAAGAATTGCATGATCCCAAACTGAGGTAGGTAAGTTAGCCCTTAACATTAATGGTCGTGCAATTAGTTGAAGTCTTTTTATTAAAAAATCAGCTATGCCATTTTGTGTATGAATATGAGGAACGGAATGCTCAATGGAAATTCCAATAGTCATACAAAAATCATTAAAAAGTCATTGATAAAAATTCAACTGCGTTATCAAGTCGAATTGACTTGATTGGATGATTTGGGAACTGAGCCCGTAACTTGATTATTTGGGTAAGAAGTTTTGAGAAGGAAAAATTTCGAGAAGAGAGAAGACAAACATGAGACCATCTAGTTGAAACATCTATTAAAATCATGAAATATCGAAATGGGCCAGATAATGGTTGAAGAGGTCCACAAATGTCTCCTTGAATTCTTTCTAGGAGTTTTGGGGCTTCTTTATTAACTTTTACTGGTGATGGTTGAACAATTAATTTTCTTCGAGAACACGCAGCACAAGGAAATTCACTACTAGGAAAAACCTTCTTATCTTTGAGAGGATGACCCGTAGAATTTTCAATAATACGACGCATCATAGAAGTACCTGGATGACCGAGTCTTTCATGCCAAAGCATAAAGGATTTGGGATCTATGATTTTTGGAATCATAACAATATGAGACTCAATTGCTCTAATTTTCATAGTATATAATCCAGAAGAAATTGAATGAAGTTTTTCTAAGATGTTCTTTTTTCCAGAAATAGTAGAAGTAATAAGAAGATATTCATTATCATTCTCATTGGTTGTTTCAATATGAAAACTATTTAGTCGAATATCTTTAAAACTAAGCAAATTTCTTCTTGATTTACTAGAATATAGAGCATTTTTGATAAAAACTTGTGTCTCATTTGGTAGCATGAAACTGGCTTTTTCAAATCCCTCGATTAAATTTTATGTGCCAGAGATAGTTCCTACATTTCCATTAACTTTGATTAGTTGTGAAAAATATTTCTCACTTTGAAGGATTGTATGAGTTGTTGCACTGTCTGCCAAACATATATCCTCCATATCCATTAAAGATGGTCTGACACATATAAAAAAATAAATAAGAAAAGTTACACTTCAAATATAATTTTATTCATGATAAACACATACCACATATAGAACGAAAATTAATAATATTATACATGCAGGATGTTTAATTAAAACAAGAAATTAAACGATATCCCAAAAGATACTTTCAGAAGGTTTTGTAATATCAACAATCTTTTCCTCATTGTCGGTCATTGGTGGATCATCAACAATATTCAATTGATGATTAACAAAGTTTGTTTCTGCCTCAGTTACTTTGTTTTTTTGAGACTCCTGAAATAAATTAGCCAGATGCATCAGCGTACGACAGGTACGCGACCAATGCCCTTTCATCCCACACCTAAAACAAACATCTGGTTTGTTCTTTATCGGTGCTGTATTTTCTTTATTTTTACCTGACCCAGACACTTGCCACTTCTGGTGGCCTGAGTTGTCGCGATTTTGGAATTTTTAGTTATGATGGCCTCTTTTATTCTTTCGTCCCCAAGGCTTTTTATTATATGACCATCTATTGTCTCGTTTATTCTTCTAGAATGACGTGCTGTTAATATCTGGCAATGGGGTAGCACCCGTTGGCCGTACTTGATGGTTTTTCAACAACAATTCATTATTCTTTTCTGCAACAAAGAGGATAGACAACAAGTCACTGAATTTTGTGAACATACTCTGTCTATATTGTTGTGACAGAATCATGTTGGTGGGATGAAAAGTTGAGAGTATTTTCTCTAACATTTGGGTTTCAGAAACTGGATCTCCGCACAAAGCCAAAGTAGAGGTTATTCTATAAACATTGGAACTATATTCCGTAATTGATTTGTAATCTTGTAGCCTTAAATTAAGCCACCTAAATTTGGCATTAGGGAGAATAACCAATTTTTGGTGGTCAAATCTTTTCTTCAGTTGTGTCCATAAAGACAAAGGATCTTTGACTGTTAAATACTCAGTCTTTAATCCTTCATCAATATGGTGATGAAGAAAAATTATGGCTTTTGCATTTTGTGCCGAAGTAGCTGTATTTCTTGATTCAATGGTCTTTTCTAACTCATTTGCACTAAGGTGCAATTCTGCATCAAGTGCCCAAGCCAAATAGTTGTCTCTAGACATTTTCAAAATAGAAAAATCTATTTTTGCCAAGTTTGCCATCTATTCTGGGTTAAAACACAATTATTATTTATTAAAATAATAAATAATTGCATGTATGATATAGAAAAATAAACTAAGTCACGACCTCAAGTGGTGATAAAATGTAAATATAAATATTCTTATATTTATGTTATTAGTATAATGCAAATGGATCTTCACCCGACATACGGTAGTTCGCATAGACAGATTATTCCAATAGAATAATAAAGAATGGAACCAGGTCATGCGTAAACGCACAGACAGGATATTCCGATAGAATAATAAATAACGGAACTAGGTCAGGAGAAATTCGCACCGATAGGATGTTCCAACAGAATAATAAATAATGGAATAACTGAAGAATTTCACCATGTATAGGGTAGTCCGCGTATACAGGTTATTCCAACAATTTAATAAGAAATGAATATAAAGGATTATTGACCAGGTATATGATATTTCACATATACAGGTTATTCCCATAATTTAATAAGCGGTAAAAAGGTTCCCACCAAGTCTTGTAAGATCAACAAGGATTGATGGTACCATTGTAAATAACAGAATTTAAATTCAATTGTAAGAATAAAATTATATTATTGGTGGCATAGCCCAACCTGTAGTATAATAATAAATTGCAAGAATTTAATTTTACCGTCTCAGTTGGTTAGAGCTTCGTGCTGATAACGTGTTATAAAACTTTAGCGAAGTGTATAAATATACTCTTATAATTGCTGAATAAATTTAGAGAGAATAAGCAAGAGGAAAGAGGGTTGAGAAATTCTTCAGAGAAGTTTTTCTTCTTACTTTTCATTCAGCAGATTCTCCTTTTATAGAGAATGAATGAGAGGAAGAGGAGGAGAAGGAGGGGAGAAGGAGGGAGATTACGGTAGGAGTACTGGAGAAGTAAGAAGGGAATCACATGTGTAGTATCACATGTATAATATAATCAATATTAATCATATTACTTATCTATAGCCTTGCCTTTATCTTCTTAGTAATATTAGTGAGCATTTAACAACTTTTCATAGACTTGTATTTTTTTCCTAAGTATGTCTAGCCTTTTAAATTGGATATCATTTTCACCAAATTCAGAGACTACTTATTCCCATCAAACTGAAAGAGACACATTTACATTATTTATACAAATTCTTAACTCCTTGTTAACGCCAAGATCCGTCCAAACGCTTCAATCACCAAAACGCGTCCAATTCTGCACAAAAACTAGTAAACACCGAAAGTTTGACGGCTTGGGCCGCCAGAGATAGCTAAGTACAAACTGAAACAAGATTAAAAATGGAGATTTATCGCTCTAGTGCTGGAAAGTAATAAATTGCATGTATCTTAGAATTAGTGAAAAACCTTGTATTTAATAATTTATAATGTTCTCACCACTTTCATGCAATCCTTTTTCGAATCAGATCAAGGTTCTCACCCAAAAAACCATTCCTTAATAGTATTGCACCAAATCTTCTAGAATTAAGGAAAATTGTCACCCACCATTAACAGTTTGCAACTTATTAACACCAAAATATCATAATATAAAATAAATAAAATTTATCAACTCAATCTATATAAAATTGATTTTAGTTATTAAATGAGACCCAAAGTACTTCACAAATTCAATCAAATTACAATCCCCACAGTAAACTTAAAATTACTAATAATAAGAATTAGATATATTTTGTCATTTTTTTCGTTTGACTAAAGTTATGTGGTTATTAGTAATGATTGTTTTGAGTGTTTATATACAAACTAAAAAATTATAATTTATTAGCATTTGTCTGCTACGCGCTGCATAATTCTATGATTAAAAAGGTTGGTAATATTCAAACAGTTAAAGCAAACTTAATTTTTTTGTCTTATGAATTATTTGATAATTTTAGATTGTCACATTTATTTTTTATCGTCTAAATACTCACTTTAGGTGATAATATTAACAAATTTATGGAATATGTATAATTATTACTAGCATTAAACACAATTTATAAGGATAATCAATTTATATTATTGAGATTTTAAGGGTATCACATTGATAATTTGTATCAAATGCTTCCTTAAATATGTTTAGGAAAATTATTTAAATATGTCGATAAATCCCACGACAATAATTACGAGTAACGTTGAACTATAAACGATAAGATAATATTGGGAGTCTCTTCTTAATTCTCACATATTCCATATATCAGCATACGCCCATTACTTACTAGCGTAGAATATAATGTGGTTGGAAGTCTAAATCTAAAATCACACATGACATCACTTATGATTGGCGCGGTGCAATTTAGAAGTTTGCGGTGTGATTTAATTTGGTTCGACTTCAATTTCAATTTCAAAACCAACTGACCCAACTATATTTTTGCTAATTTTTGTGGGCTTATTTATTGCACCAAAAACTTGTACACTAGGATTATAATTACGTATAGCATAATGTAGTGGTGGTGATTGCAATATTAGCCATTTGCATAGTTAACATAACTAGTTGCTAGCCTGTGCAATGCATGAATTAGTTTGAATAATAAATTTAATAATTTGTTCGACATTCATGTCAAAAAAGAACTCGAAGTACACAATTCAAGTAGATTAGTTGAATTATCATAGCATAACATTAAGAGATTTTCACTTTTCTTTCGTTATGCACCCCTTATCCGGCTCATCGTCCCATTAGAAGAAGGAATATTGTCGTGGTGAAACAAATTATGTACAAAAAATCAAATATTAGTGAATCAAGAAACCAATATCAATATATAATTAGGCGTGAGGCAATCCTAAGAGTAGGAAATTTTCAGTTCCCATAACAAGTCGATTAAAACAAAAAACCAACAACAAAAAAGCATCAATTTAATCATAAAGATCATAATCCCATTTTGAGGTAAATCAATGAAATTTTGATTATAACTTACATCGGTTAATATCTTTTACTAATGAATGAAAAATGCATTTTTCAAAGTATTACTATTCCTGCGTTCAAACTCGATGATTCATGCCATGTCGGATGAGCACAATTTGTTTTCTCGAATCACTACATGTACTAAATGTACAAAATTCTAATGGAGTTTTAGCATAGTGGTTAGCGTGTTAACCTATCATCAAAAGGAGTTACCACTCAATACACTTGTAGTCTAGTCTATTGAAATCAAAAGAATACACATAGGGAGGATGATAGAAAAATATACAGTGACATTCTGTTCAATATCTAAGGTTTAAGGGTCTTGGAGACAAATGTCAATTTGATGGTTGGGGTTAAGTATTCGTATCTAGTATCTTTTGGTGCCTATGTAGATAGGTTTCAAAAAGGCTTCTGTTGGGATTGATTCATACTTTTGCGGGTTCACCCAATGACTATTATGACAGGGTAGTCGGGGGTCTCGTTCCCCGATGAGCGAGCGGCTCACCGGTGAGCTGGCAGGGATTGCAAGAGAGCAGCGCCCCTTAGAAGCCAAGAGCAGAGTGCAATTGAGCTTGGAAATTTATTAGTAGTCCGTTTTTGAATTTTACTAATATATTGACAGTTAGGGTTTTCTAGTTACTATAAAAATATTATTTTGTGTGTGAATCATTGTAGAGCGTGTGAGGTATCTAATGAATACATCAGACAATCATGATTAACCAAATTGGTGAACTTGGGTATATCGCGTTTCTTACTTTTCCGCCTTTCATATAATATTTGTGTGATTGCAATATTATGTGTTCTTAAAATCTAACAACTTCCAACAAAAAATATATAGCATTCAACTCAATGTGTGACACCCCCAAAATAGGTCCATTCCACACAACCTATTCTGAGTCGTCAAATACATGGTGTGGAAAATAACTACAACTTTATTACTACAATTGTCGTGCAAAATACAACAACACATATGTTGTGAGTTTTGATACAAATATATACCAACTGTGACTCTCATCCCAACCTTGGATAACACGTCACAATGACACCTTACATAAAGGTACAGTCAATAACTTATCTAGAAATTAAAATCTTTGGGAAGTGCTCAAGGAAACCTTCGTACATGGGAGGCTATGTGTCTAGGTTATGATAGATATCATATGTCCACAGAATTATCCTTGGTTGACCCAATAGTCCCCAAAGAAAAAAACGAGAAGATTACTATCATGTTTTTTCTAATGGTGAGTCTTCTCTTGACATATAACTATCTCCACTGTCTCCAGTTGAGAATAATATTTCAACCAAACTCCAAGGTTATATAGGTAGTGCTCGTAGATATACTCAGCAAGTGGATGTGCACAACCCTATCTTATGATAACACAAGATTTTATATCATTAGGCATCTTGTATGATAGTGACAAAACACCCTTCCAAAGTTGGGTTCGCCTCACCCTATTATTGTTCACCACAATTAAATATTAAATGACGTATAAAATACAACACACTTATCTAAGGTTTTCAATAAAATTATTTCCATACTGTTTAGGGAGAACCTCAACAACTATAAACCACCGTTCTATTCCCCTGTTATCCCCGCTCAACCCAGCTACACTCTTATTACCTGAAAGGAATTGTGAAGCAGAAGGGTGAGCACAACTAACTCAGTAAAGAATATCATGACTAAAGATAATTAAATTATCAATAGCCTTCATCAGTAATAAATCAGAGATTTAGAACATATGGTAGATGATAAAACTTTTTAACCATAGTTGCAGCGGAACGAACAATCCATTAGAAGAGTCAAATAGACCATAAAGTCTATTATCTTCTACATGTTAAAAGGCCACCAACAATGTTTTATCCCTGTAACATCAATCAACAGTTCTGATCCACAATCATATGAATAACTCATAATCATAATTCTGGTTCTAAATTCCTCTTCGCATCCAAGACGAAGAAAATTTCATCACATATCTTTACCTGAAATATCAAATATCATGATTATACCAAATCATAGTTCATGTTCATAATCATACTAATAAATTCTTCATTGCACTACTGGCCAAAGATATTCGTCAACAGTTCATCTTTGCACTATTGGCCAAAGATATTCAACAACAGGTCATCTTTGCACTACGGGCCAAAGATATTCAACAACAGATCATCTTTGCACAACATGCCAAAGATATTAATATCTCAAAGAAATATATAATTATTTCAGAATAATATTTATAACCATGTTGATCAATTCATCTTTGCACTTAAGCTAAAGATATTCAATTATAAATTCAATAGTAATGATCATACCAGTCAACAATTTTAACTTTGCACTACTGGCCAAAGAGAACCCATAGTCACGATCATACCAATAATCTACCCATCTTTACACTCAAGTTAAAGAGAAGTTTCGTCACCGGGATTATAAAAATTTTATATATGATAATAAAAATAATATGATCAACAACTGCATTTAATTTTAAGAGTAAGATTCATAAATCAACGATAATTTGTTCAGAAAAAGAAACCAATTTTGTTGTAAATAGTACCCTGTGAATAGTAACTCATGAATAATACTTCGTATTAGTACATAGTACCGTATACGTAAATAATATCATATACATAAATAATGTCATATACATGAATAGTGCCGTATACGTGAATAGTAATCCCGACATGAAAAATGTATAAATTCCACAATAAAATCTATAAAAATATTTCAGTATAATGATATTGAAAGAATAACATCATTATGAAGAAAATTACATCCCTTATTATCCCTTACAATCCCTTACCTCAAAAGAATAGTACTTCTGGCTGGAATTTCGGATGTAATGCTGAAGGAAACTTGCACTGAATAACAACTCTCAAAGTATCTAAATACTCACAAAATACGCTCGATGATATTGAGAGAGAAAGAGAGAAAACTTGTTTCTGGTGTGATTTTCAATTCCAACTTAAGCGCCTATTTATAGGAAAATGCAAGAACGCCATAGGAGACTAAAATAATAAAATATTATTATTATTTTTTCATTCTACGCATGCCCATCTTGAATTGCTGGGAAGCCATCTTGGAAGAATTTTCAGCCCACATGTTTTGAAAAAACAAAAGTGGGTCTCACCCATAATTTTAATAAAAATATTTTAATTTTCGAAACTTCAATAATTCATAATAAATATCCCTTTTATCTGAAAAATACAAATTTTATGTCCATTTCACACGAAATCGAATTCTCTACAACTTTTTAGTTTTAAGTTTTTTCAAATTCCAAGCAGAAAATATATGAATTCCACAAACGGACAATTTTAACACCTCTTAAAATTCATAACAAATCATACGTTAAATTTTAACCGTTCAAAATTTGTGGACATATACTCAACTTATATATGTATAACATATCCAAAAATCACAACGATCCAACGGTCGAATTAAAATTATAACTCACGCAATAGAGCTTTAAGAACACCGATTTGATTTTTTTAATACCTCCAATCCGATAAAATACTGATAAAACATCTCAACATTAATTCCTTCATTTATATCCATACAAAATAAATATTTTCATATCCATCATTTATATCCATATAAAATAAATATTTCCTTATCATATAAATCAATAATTAATTATTCACATATAATATTACAGAATCACAATTATGACAACCAGGTCGTTCCCAGGAAAGAGGGGGCTTTCCGATAAGGATTTCTCCTTATTGGCACGCAATTAGGTGACCAAACCCCTTTTCTAGACAGAACTTCCTTAGACATTGCCAATAATGCTCTCTAATAATATTATTCAAATACAAAATTATTGATCTGATAATGGAGATACTGTGCAGTGGCAATTACTGAACAACAATAATATAAAATATCAACGTAGCAATTATTGAATTAATAAAATAAAATAAAATATTGAACAGTAATTACTGTAACAATTATTGAGTAGTGCCTTCTTACGTAAGAATCAATAATTCAAAAATAGTGTGCAATACCGTGTGCTACTGTGCAACAACGCGTATTACTTTACTTTACCCACCGGGTATTCCAACAGTGTTAACGATAACGATTACGCCGTTATTTATAAAAACTCAAATTTGTCGTTTTCTTCATCCGATAGTTATTC
The DNA here is from genome assembly GCA_020205505.1 of Panax japonicus. Taxonomy (NCBI): domain Eukaryota; kingdom Viridiplantae; phylum Streptophyta; class Magnoliopsida; order Apiales; family Araliaceae; genus Panax; species Panax japonicus. The sequence continues at coordinate 36,223,342 of CM035091.1, forward strand.
TGTTATGGGGCACACAAATGGCTGCGCCGTCATACGAATATTCTCTAACAGTAAGAATATTCCACTACCAAACAAATATTCTCCAACAACAATGAGTATTTTATAACCACTTGCTTATTTAAAATATTTACATATATCACCCTTAACTTTAACTTTTGATCAATTTAACCATTTACTGAATAGTAATTATAAGAAAATTTGAATACTTTTATTTCATAAAATTCGGGGTCTTACACAATGTGTATTGTGTGTAACTCACATAAGACTTCACAAATTCACGGTCAGGGACATCTTAACACATTTCTCAAAGGCAAAATTTAGCTCTCCAAACACTAAAATAAGTTAAACACAACAATGTATTACCCCCCAAAAATACATCAAGTCAATATATCAAATAAGGGGTGCATATCGAAAGAATGTTGTAAGACCCCAACTTTTATAAATAAAGATGAATTTTTTATAAATATCATTTTTGAATATTATGGAGTAAATTTGATATAATGTTATAGTTGTGGGTAATATTTATAAATTTTTTAAAGTACGCAAGTTGTTATATAATATTCGATTGGTCGGGGAATATTCGTTTTAACAGAGAATATTCGTACAACGGCACAATCATTGGTGGACCCCATAACAAAATTATTGTCGGATTGAGAAAACGACAAAAATACTTTATGAAAATAACGACGGAAATTTTATCGTTAACTGTTGAAACACCCGGTGTTAAAAGTACAGTAATACGCGTGATTACATAGTAGCACACGGTATTGATTATTGATGATTACGTAAGAAGTGTAAGACCCCAGTTTTTATAAATAAAGATGAATTTTTATAATTATTATTTTTGAATATTATGGAATAAATTTGATATAATGTTATAGTTGTGGGTAATATTTATAAATTTTACAAAGTACGCAAGTTGTTATAAAATATTCGTTTGGTCGGGGAATATTCTTTTTGTCGGGGAATATTCGTACGACGGCACAATCATTGGTGGACCCCACAACGAAAGTATTGTCGTAGTTTGAAAACGACAAAATTATCTTTCTATAAAATAACGGCGGAGGTGTTACCGTTAAAACTGTTGAACTACTCGGTAGTAAAAGTACAGTAATACGCGTTTTTGCATAGTAGCACACGATTTTGATTATTGATGCTTACGTGAGAAGTCACTCAGCTATACTCAATTATTGCTACAGTAATTGCTGCATCATATCTCTTATATTATTGATTCAATTATTGTCACAGTATCATCTGTATAATATGTTATATTATTTAAACAATAATTGAGACGACAAGTTATAAATGATTAATAATTGTTGAAAGATTAAATATGTGTTGATTAAAAATAAATTTCTGGTAATTTTTATTCAATCCTTGATGTATATAAAGAGTCTATTATTAGACGTTTGTGGTAAGTTTAATTATTTATGGGGGCCATATGTCATCATCTAAGAGTCTCTTTCATAAATAGTAATTACCTTCGTAAATAGTAATTACCTTTGTAAATAGTAATTACCTTTGTAAATAGTAATTACATTCGTCAATAGTAATTACCTTCATCAATAGTAATTACCTTCGTCAATAGTAATTACCTTCGTAAATAGTAAATACTTTCGTAAATAGTAATAAATCTTCTATAAATAGAGGCCTAGGGCTTCATTATTTTTCACGAATTCGTTCAAGCTATAGAGAGAGAAAGTATAGAGAGAGTAAGAGAGAAAGAAGAAGAGTATTCGGTTACTACACTACTGCAGTATTCAATCTCCTAATAAGGTAAGGGGTGTTATTCTTTCTTCTTGAAGAGAACTTATGTTATTCCATTCATTATTATTCTGTTGGAATAACCTGTATACGCGGAATACCCTATACTTGGTGACATCCATTTACTATTCTGTCTTTATATTTCTGTCGGAATATCCTGTCTGTGCTATACGCCGGACCTGGTTTCGTCTTTATTATTATTTTGTTGGAACATCCTGTCTGTGTGTTTTATGCCGGACCTGGTTCCATTCTTTATTATTCTGTTGGAATATCATGTCTGTGCGTTTTACGTCGGACCTGGTTCCGTTATTTATTATTTTATTGGAACATCCTGTCGGTGTGAATTTCACCTGACCTGGTTCCGTTATTATTATTCTGCTGAAATAACCTGTCTGTGCGGTCTATCGCATTCATGGTGATTTCTTTTGTTATTCCATTATTTATTATACTCAGTTGGATAAAACTTTGACTTCTATACTCCATGAAATTAGTGGGATATCCTTGATATTTGCGCTTCATCCTGTATCTTTTAATGGAAATATTCTTCTGAGCATTCTTGAATTTTACACCACAAAACAGTATCGTGTTGACAATTTGGACGTTAATAATTCCTGGATAAAATAATTCTTGAACTTGTTTTATTGAATTCTTATATCATGGTCATCATCCACATGTTTATATTTTGTTGAAAGTCATCTGTGGCCTGTAGTGCATAGATGGACTTGGTATGATTATGACCAGGGATTATTCGGTGTAATCATGACCGTAATATTACAAATGATGTAATAATTAAAAATCCTCATTGGCCCGTAGTGCATTGATGGACAGTTGTTGGCATGATCATGACCATTAATGAATACACAAATATTCTTGGCCGTAGTGCATGAATAATTGTGGTCGTGATACTAAAGAATATCCTTGGCCGTAGTGCAGGGGTGATTCGATGATGTGGAATATTTATTAAGCTGAGTCTCAACTATAACAGTGATGAAAAACTTTTTAAATCATAAAAGATAGTAGATTTTATTTTCTACTTGACTCTTTTAATGGATTGCTGATTCTGCTGCAGTTAAACTTGATGTTTATTATATTTTATCAGTTTAACACTGTTGAAGGCTAATGATAATTTATTCTGCATTATCTTAGTCATAATATTTCTTACTGGGCTAGTTGAGCTCACCCTTTCTTTCACTATTCTCTTCAGGAAATGAGAATATAGCTGGGACGAGTCGGGGAACGGAGTGATGGACCAAAGAATAGTATTAGTAGTCCTCATTATTCTGTTAAATAGTGTGACAATAATTGTATTGAGGACTCCTTTTGAGTTTGTATGATCTCTAGTAGACAATTATTGTATTCAAACTCACAGTTGTATTTTGTCGTATTATACACGACAATGGTATTAGTAAGTTGTATTTGAATTCTGTACCATGTATCTTACGACTCAAGATGAGTGATGTATACCTAATTTTGGGGGCGTCACAGTTGGTATCAGAGCTTAGGGATATGATCCTTGGCTAAGATGTGAGACTAGAACTAGGAGGGGAGAGACGGGGAATTCCTTTGCTAGTATGACCTACTTAAATTTATTTTGTATTTAAATTGGTTGGTCAGAGTTTAGAGATATTATGTTACATGTCAATTAACCTTTGTTTTGTGGCAGTATCTAAAAATGACATCTGAGAATGTTGAGAATAGCAATGGAGCACAGGCAATCGTTGATTCACCACATATCAATAATCAGGATAATGTGCATCAGGAAGGCGACAATCCTCATGCAAACAACAACACTGACCAAATGATGAATGATCAAATGTTCAGAGGCTTTATGCAATTCATGCAACAGCAGGCGAGAGCGACTCCTGTCCAAAACGTAGATGGAAACACAGGAAACTCTCGGGCGGTCACCGCTAAACAGTTCAAGGAGCTGGGACCACAGGAGTTTAAGGGAGAGCCAAAACCACTTATGGTGGAAACATGGATAAAACAGATTACCAAGATATTTGATGTCTTGGGATGCTCCGAGGAGCAAAAGGTTCCCTTTGCCCCCTTTATGTTGCGCGGAGAGGCGGATTACTGGTGGGAATCGGTAAAACGTACTCAACTTGCTGTACTGAAGATATCTTGGGAGAAGTTCCAGGAGCTGTTCAACGACAAATACTTTCCCGAAAGTATTCGCCACATGAAGGAGGTGGAGTTTATTAAGTTGGAACAAAATAATATGACCGTGTCGCAATACGAGGCAAAATTTGCAGAGTTATCACGGTTTGCGTCCCACTTGGTGGATAATGAAGAGAGAATGGCGCGAATGTTTTTAAGAGGTTTGAAGCCGGATATACGCCAACATCTTATTTCTCATAAACTGTGTTTGTATTCAGATGTTGTAAATAGGGCTCAGTTAGTGGAGCGAGATAACGAGTCAACTCAACTAAAAGAGAGCAGCCGGCAAAATTATAATACCAGCGAGAGTGGTCATCGAAGCGGTGACAACAAGCGTGGAGGGAATCAGCAAGCCAGAAATGGTAACCACTTCGGTGGTAATCAGGGCCAAAACAATAAGAATGGACATTTCAAGAAGAGGAGATTCAACAATGATGGAAAGACGTCAGCACCAGCACCCGTTGTTAAGGACGGAGAAAGACCACCTATCATATGCTTCAAATGCGGAGGGGAGGGACACATTAGTCCAAATTGCGCGATGCCGTCCAAAGCATGTTATAATTATAGAAGAGAAGGTCACTTAGCCCGATTTTTTCGTTTACCGAAGACAAATTCAGCTAGGATAGAGGCACCAAAGGCCGTCCCAGAAAGGTCAAAGCTGGTAGTGCAAGGGAGAGCGTTTGTTGTGACCTCCCAGAGAGCGAGGAACCCGAATAAGGTCATCACTGGTAAGCTTATCATAAACTCTAAAGAAGTCTATACTTTATTTGATACCGGTTCTACCCATTCTTTTATTTCTCCTACTTGCGCTCATCGATTAAATTTGACTCCGGAGAAATTAGACTTTGACTTATCTGTGGAAACTCTGTTGGGAGAAACCTTCATTACATCCACTTTTTATAAATCTTGTTTGGTTCAAATCGGTACCCTCACATTACCTGTAGATCTTATTTCATTGAAAATACTTGCATTTGACGTGATTCTAGGGATTGATTGGTTAACTACTCATCATGCAAAAATTGATTGTTTCCATAAGGTTGTTAGCTTTCATATTCCTAATCAACCTATTATGCGAATTCAAGTGACCAAACCATTAAAATCAATCACGGTCATCTCAAGCCATAAAGTTATTCGTTTATTGAAAAACGGATGTCAAGCTTTCTTAGCTCATGTCATAGATTTAAACAAAAATACGTCAGTTTTGAACGATATTTCTATTGTTAATGAATTTCCTGACGTATTCCCCGAAGAACTTCCTGGCTTACCCCCAGAGCGCGAGATTGAATTTTGTATCGACCTTGAACCCGATACAAAACCCATTTCTAAAGCCCCATATCGAATGGCTCCTATTGAACTTCAGGAGTTAAAAACCCAACTGCAGGAATTGTTAGACATTGGCTTTATTCGTCCTAGTACTTCTCCTTGGGGTGCTCCTGTTCTATTCGTGAAGAAAAAAGATGGGAGTATGCGACTTTGTATTGATTATCGGGATTTGAATCATGTCACCATCAAAAATAGGTATCCATTGCCACGTATTGATGACTTGTTTGACCAGTTGCAAGGAGCCAAATTCTTTTCAAAGATTGATCTTCGTTCCGGGTATCACCAATTGAAGATTAGAACCGATGACATTCCAAAGACAGCTTTCAGAACTCGGTACGGGCATTATGAATTCCTAGTCATGTCCTTTGGATTGACTAATGCTCCTGCTGCCTTCATGGATATGATGAACCGAGTATTCAAGGAATATTTGGATCACTTTGTGGTCGTCTTTATTGATGACATCCTTATTTATTCCAAAAGCCGTGAAGATCATGAGCAACACTTGAGGCTGACACTCCAAAAGCTTCGTGAATATAAGCTTTATGCCAAGTTGAAGAAATGCGAGTTCTGGCTTGAGGAAGTAGCATTCCTTGGGCACGTGGTATCAAGTCATGGAATATCTGTTGACCCAACAAAGATTGAAGCTATTCAAAGCTGGGAGCAACCTAAATCAATGACCGAAGTACGTAGCTTTCTCGGTTTAGCTGGTTATTATCGGAGATTCGTGGAAGGATTTTCTCGAATCACTACTCCATTGACTCAGCTGACTTGGAAAGATACAAAATTCGGTTGGAGCGAAGAATGTGAGAAGAGTTTTCAAGAACTCAAGAGGAGACTCATTTCAGCACCTGTTCTAACAATACCATCTGGCTCGGAGGGATTTGTCATCTACAGTGATGCTTCGGGCAAAGGGCTGGGATGTGTTCTCATGCAACATGGAAAAGTCATAGCCTATGCCTCGCGACAACTCAAAGAATATGAGAAGAATTATCCTACTCATGATCTAGAGTTAGCAGCTGTTGTCTTTGCACTTAAAATTTGGAGGCATTACTTGTATGGGGAGAAAGTGGAGATCTTTACGGATCATAAAAGCCTCAAATATTTCTTCACTCAAAAGGAACTCAACATGCGACAAAGACGTTGGCTTGAACTGTTGAAAGATTATGATCATACCATCCAATACCATCCTGGAAAAGCAAACGTGGTAGCTGACGCATTGAGTAGAAGATCACATGCAAGTACGAGTGCGATATTGTCAACGCAAGGGCCCATTTTGTATGACTTGCAAAGGATGGAGATAGAGTTAAAGACTCCAGGGACGCATGTGACGATGGCGAATATACGAGTAGAACCGACTTTAATCGATAAAGTTAAAGCTGCTCAAGCTACAGACCTAGAGCTGATGCGTATGAGGAAGAAAGTACAAGAGGGTGCTATGCCGGAAGCAAGAATCGATGAAGAAGGAATACTTCGAGTCAACTCCAGACTTTGTGTTCCTAACGACCCTGATTTAAAGTATAAAATCATGATGGAGGCGCACAATACACCGTTTGCAATCCATCCTGGGAGTACCAAAATGTATCATGATATTTGTCATACATTTTGGTGGAGCAATATGAAGAGAGAGATAGCGTTGTTTATCTCAAGGTGTCTAACTTGTCAACGAGTTAAAGCGGAGCATCAAGTACCAAAAGGTCCATTGCAACCACTTGAAATTCCAGAATAGAAGTGGGAGCACATTACCATGGATTTCGTTACCGGTCTTCCTAAGGTTTCTCAAGTCATAGATGCGATTTGGGTCATTGTTGATAGATTGACCAAGTTTGCTCATTTCTTACCGATACGAGAAACTTATACACTTGAACGTCTTGTTCGTATGTATATAAACGAGATTGTAAGACTGCATGGTATGCCGGTATCCATAGTTTCTGATCGAGACCCAAGATTTACTTCACGATTTTGGGTTAGTTTGCAAAAAGCTATGGGCACAGACTTACGATTTAGCTCGGCATATCATCCTCAGACGGACGGTTAGTCGGAGAGGACTATTCAAACTCTCAAAGATCTATTAAGACTCTGTGTCCTTGATTTCAAGGGAAGTTGGGACAAGTTCTTACCATTGGTGGATTTTCCTACAACAACAATTATCAAGCAAGTATTGGCATGGCTCCATTCGAAACGTTGTATGGAAGAAAGTGTCATTCTCCAGTATGCTGGGATGAAGTGGGTGAAGCAACGTTGTTGGGACCAGAGTTGGTACGTATGACTACGAAAAAGATTCAAACGATCCGACAACGTATAAAAACCTCACAAAGTCGACAAAAGAGTTATGTTGATCTTCATCGAAAGGACGTGGAATTCAATATAGGAGATCATGTGTTGTTACGTGTTACTCCATGGAAAGGAGTTACAAGATTTGGAAAGAGAGGAAAACTCAATCCTCGATTCATCGGTCCATTTTTAATCCTCGATCGAATAGGAACTGTGGCCTATAGACTTGCTTTACCGCCAAGTATGTCTCGTGTTCATAACGTTTTTCACATATCCATGTTACGTAAATATGTGAAAGACCCGAACCACATTATTGAGTTAGAACCGGACGAAATAGCGGAAGATTTGACGTATGAAGAGATTCTTGTTCAAATCTTGGATAAGAAGGAACATATTCTACGCTCCAAGGTTATACCTCAAGTCAAAGTTTTGTGGAGAAACCACGATGTTGAGGAAATGACTTGGGAGTAAGAATCTGAAATGAAATCAAGGTATCCTTACCTCTTCGACATACCAGGTACGTACCCTAATTTCGAGGGCGAAATTTCATAAGAAGGGGAGGTTGTAAGACCCCAATTTTTATAAATAGAGATGAATTTTTATAATTATTATTTTTGAATATTATGGAATAAATTTGATATAATGTTATAGTTGTGGGTAATATTTATAAATTTTGCAAAGTACGCAAGTTGTTATAAAATATTCGTTTGGTCGGGGAATATTCTTTTTGTCGGGGAATATTCGTACGACGACACAATTATTGGTGGACCCCACAACGAAAGTATTGTCGTAGTTAGAAAATGACAAAATTATCTTTCTATAAAATAACGGCGGAGGTGTTACCGTTAAAACTGTTGAACTACTCGGTAGTAAAAGTACAATAATACGCGTTGTTGCATAGTAGCACACGGTTTTGATTATTAATGATTACGTGAGAAGTCACTCAGCTATACTCAATTATTGCTACAGTAATTGCTGCATCATATCTCTTATATTATTGATTCAATTATTGTCACAGTATCATCTGTATAATATGTTATATTATTTAAACAATAATTGAGACGACAAGTTATAAATGATTAATAATTGTTGAAAGATTAAATATGTGTTGATTAAAAATAAATTTCTGGTAATTTTTATTCAATCCTTGATGTATATAAAGAGTCTATTATTAGACGTTTGTGGTAAGTTTAATTAGTTATGGGGGGCCATATGTCATCATCTAAGAGTCTCTTTCATAAATAGTAATTACCTTCGTAAATAGTAATTACCTTTGTAAATAGTAATTACCTTTGTAAATAGTAATTACATTCGTCAATAGTAATTACCTTCATCAATAGTAATTACCTTCGTCAATAGTAATTACCTTCGTAAATAGTAAATACTTTCGTAAATAGTAATTAATCTTCTATAAATAGAGGCCTAGGGCTTCATTATTTTTCACGAATTCGTTCAAGCTATAGAGAGAGAAAGTATAGAGAGAGTAAGAGAGAAAGAAGAAGAGTATTCGGTTACTACACTACTGCAGTATTCAATCTCCTAATAAGGTAAGGGGTGTTATTCTTTCTTCTTGAAGAGAACTTATGTTATTCCATTTATTATTATTCTGTTGGAATAACCTGTATACGCGGAATACCCTATACTTGGTGACATCCATTTACTATTCTGTCTTTATATTTCTGTCGGAATATCCTGTCTGTGCTATACGCCGGACCTGGTTTCGTCTTTATTATTATTTTGTTGGAACATCCTGTCTGTGTGTTTTATGCCGGACCTGGTTCCATTCTTTATTATTCTGTTGGAATATCATGTCTGTGCGTTTTACGTCGGACCTGGTTCCGTTATTTATTATTTTGTTGGAACATCCTGTCGGTGTGAATTTCACCTGACCTGGTTTCGTTATTATTATTCTGCTGGAATAACCTGTCTGTGCGGTCTATCGTATTCATGGTGATTTCTTTTGTTATTCCATTCTTTATTATACTCAGTTGGATAAAACTTTGACTTTTATACTCCATGAAATTAGTGGGATATCCTTGATATTTGCGCTTCATCCAGTATCTTTTCATGGAAATATTCTTCTGAGCATTCTTAAATTTTACACCACAAAACAGTATCGTGTTGACAATTTGGACGTTAATAATTCCTGGATAAAATAATTCTTGAACTTATTTTTATTGAATTCTTATATCATGGTCATCATCCACATGTTTATATTTTGTTGAAAGTCATCTGTGGCCTGTAGTGCATAGATGGACTTGGTATGATTATGACCAGGGATTATTCGGTGTAATCATGACCGTAATATTACAAATGATGTAAAATTAAAAATCCTCATTGGCCCGTAGTGCATTGATGGACAGTTGTTGGCATGATCATGACCATTAATGAATACACAAATATTCTTGGCCGTAGTGCATGACTAATTATGGTCGTGATACTAAAGAATATCCTTGGCCGTAGTGCAGGGGTGATTCGATGATGTGGAATATTTATTAAGCTGAGTCTCAACTATAACAGTGATGAAAAATTTTTTAAATCATAAAAGATAGTAGATTTTATTTTCTAATTGACTCTTTTAATGGATTGTTGATTCTGCTGCAGTTAAACTTGATGTTTATTATATTTTATCAGTTTAACACTGTTGAAGGCTAATGATAATTTATTCTGCATTATCTTAGTCATAATATTTCTTACTAGGCTAGTTGAGCTCACCCTTTCTTTCACTGTTCTCTTCAGAAAATGAGAATATAGCTGGGACGAGTCGGGGAACGGAGTGATGGGCCAAAGAATAGTATTAGTAGTCCTCATTATTCTGTTAAATAGTGTGACAATAATTGTATTGAGGACTCCTTTTGAGTTTGTATGATCTCTAGTAGACAATTATTGTATTCAAACTCACAGTTGTATTTTGTCGTATTATACACGACAGTGGTATTAGTAAGTTTTATTTGAATTCTGTACCATGTATCTGACGACTCAAGATGGGTGATGTATACCTAATTTTGGAGGCGTCACAAGAAGTCACTCAATTTTGTTCAATTATTGCTACAGTAAGTGCCTGCATATTGTTTTTCCTAGTAAAATCTTTTTATATAAAACAAAATACTTTTATAAATTTATTTGTTTTATTAGGCAATAATTAAAATATATTATATTTTATTATGCATAGTGTTGCATAGTGTCTGCATAGTGTTTTACATAGTAAAATCTTTTTATATAAAATAGAATACTTTTATAATGTTATTTTTTTTATTAGGCAATAATTAGAATATATTATATTTTATTATGCATAGTATTGTATAGTGTCTGCATAGTGTTTTGCATAGTAAAATCTTTTTATATAAAATAGAATACTTTTATAAAGTTATTCGTTTTATTATATTATAAATAGAATATATTATATTTTATTTAAAAGATTTAGTTTTAAATCTGGACCGTCCGTTTAAAGTTAATCAATATGGACCGTTCATGAATTAGTTACTATGCAGTCCATTCTTCTATAAATAGAAGCTCATTCCTTCATTATTTCTTACGAATTCACTAAAACTCTAGAGAGAGAAACTATAGAGAAAAAGAAGAAAAGTGTTCTGCTACTTCACTACTTCTATATTCAGTACTCTTCTTTCTAAGGTAGGGGGTATTATTTCTTTTGTATTCATAAAGAGAACTTCTGTTATTCCATTCTTTATTATTCTGTTGGAATAACCTGTATACGCGGGCTACCCTATACTTGGTGAAATTCTTCTGTTAATACATTCTTTATCATTATGTTGGAATAACTTGTCTATGCGAAGTACCGTATGCATGGTAATTTCTGTTATTATTCCGTTCTTTATCATTCTGTTGGAACATCATGTCTGTGCTTTACGCATGACCTGGTTCCATTTTTATTATTCTGTTGGAACATCCTGTCTATGATTTATGCATGACCTGGTTCCGTTCTTTATTATTCTGTTGGAACATCATGTCTGTGCTTTACGCATGACATGGTTCCATTATTTATCATTCTTTTGGAACATCCTGTCTGTATGTTTATGCATGACCTGGTTTCGTTATTCATTATTCTATTGAAATAACATGTCTGTGTGGTCTATCGCATGCCTGGTGATTTCTTTTGTTATTACATTCTTTATTATACTCAGTTGGTTAAAATTTTGACTTCTATACTCCATGAAATTAGTGGAATATCATTGATATTTGCTGTGACGCCCCCAAAATAGGTATACAACACCCATTCTGAGTCGTCAAAATACATGGTACAGAAATAACTACAACTTTATTAATACAACATAAAAACTGTGAGTTTAAATACAAATATTGTCATCTAGACAATATCCACACTCAAATAAGTCCTCATTATAATTATTGATACATTATTTTACAAAAATGGTGAGGACTACTAAAATGACTTTCTAGAACCTTCATTCCACACCCCGACTAGTTCCCGTTATATTCTCGCCCCCTGAAAAGAAAAATGGAACAAAAAGAAAAAGGGTGAGCTCAACTAGCCCAGTAAAGAATATTATGACTAAGATAATATAAAACAAATTATCATTAGTCCTCAACATGAAAAAATCTAATAGAATACAATAGACAATAAGTTTGAAATCAATATTCTCAGCGGAAATAATAATTCATTAGAAGAGTTTAGTAGAGAATGAAATCTACTATCTTCTATATATGAATTTAAAAGTTCATCGTCTATCTTTTATCCCTGTAACATCAATCAATATATAACTGAAATCAAATATTCATCTTTGCACTACAGGCCAAAGATATTCATCAGTTGGTCATGTTCATCTAAACACTTGTTCATCTTTGCACTACGGGCCAAAGATATTCATTAGAAATCATTAATCTTTGCACTACAGGCCAAAGATATTCAGTTAGATCATCATTTAGGACAGAGGATGATGAAAACTATTTTAAAAAAAATAAATCCAGTGAAACAAAAAAACAAATATTAAGGATTCGTACTTTAAACAGTCTAAGTTCAAAAATAATTCATAAATAACCAGAGTGGAGTAAAATTCAAGAATGAAGACCAAAACATAGATCCAATCAAAGATAGGAATCATAACAGACAATCTTGTAAACAGAAAAGAAAATTTTAATTTTTCTGTGAATAGTGTCGTATTCGTAAATAGTGTCGTATACGTGAATAGTACTTCGACACTAAAAGATAGAAATTTTACCCAAAAAAATCATCATGCTTCGTGAATAGTACTTGTGAATAGTAACTCGTGAATAATAACTCATGAATAGTAACTCGTAAATAGTAACTCATGAATAATAACTCATAAATAGTAACTCGTGAATACTAACCCCGACATAAAAAAGTTCTAAATTTGATAAAAAGTTCCAACCAATATTTCGTCATAATGATATTGAAGAAATAATATCACTTACGAAGAAAATAACATCCCTTACCTCGGAAAGACAGTAATTTTGACTAGAATACTAGATATAGTGCTGAAGGGAACTTGCACCGTACAACAATACTCAAAGTATCAAAATACTCATAAGAATACGCTCGATAATATAGAAAGACAAAACTTCAGTTTCTGGGATGATTTTCAATTCTAACCTAAGTACCCTATTTATAGAAAAATACTTAGAACACCAAAGCAGAAAATTGAATAAAATAATATATTTATAACCAAATTTTCCTTAGCCCACCACATCAAAAACACATTTTCCACACAAATGCACCAAAAATGAAAAACATGTTTTAAACAATTTTTATTACAAAATCAATCCAGACTCAATAATCCGAAACTTCAATAATTCATAATAAATAGCACTTTTATCAGAAAAATTCGAACCTCGTGTCCTTTCCATAGGAAATTTAATTCTCTACAACTTTGCAGAAGAAAGTTTTTCCAAATTCCAAACAGAAATTTATCGAAATCCATAAACGAGTGATTTTACAGGCTATAATCAAATTTCAGTCAAAAATTGTGTCCATCAACACACAAAACATGTGTTAAACATTTTTTGTAACACCAAACATGTGTTAAAAATTTATTGAACAAAAATACTTTTCTTCCTCATATACTCATATATCCCACATTCATTGTAAAAATATCACCATTATAATAATAAAATATTATTTTATCAGAAAAGATAAAATATCAATTTTTAACAATTGTGACATTAAAAATTTTCTCCATCTATATCCACATAAAATCAATATTTTCCTCATCATATAAATCAATAATTTATTATTCAAAAATAATATTATAGAATCACAATATTGACAACCAGACAGTTCCCAAGAAAGAGGGTGCTTTCTAATAAGAATTTCTCCTCACTGGCGTGCAATTAGGTGACCAAAACTTTCCTTAGATAGAACTTTCTAGACATTGCCAATAATATTTTCTAATAATACTATTAAGATAATATGAATTATTGCTTCGATAATGGAAAATACTGTGTAGTGACAATTTTTGAAACAACAGTAATATAAAATATCAACGCAGCAATTATTGAATCAATAAAATAAAATACTAAATAGTAACTACTGTAACAATTATTGAGTAGTGCCTTCTTACGTAAGAATCAATAATTGGTGCAATACCGTGTGTTACTGTGCAACAACGCGTATTACTGTGTTTTAACCACCAGGTATTCCAACAGTGTTAACGGTAACAACTGCGCAGTTATTTATAAACAACTTATACCTGTCATTTTTTTCAACCAATCGCTTTTCGTTATGGGTCCCACACAAGGCTACGCCGTCGTACGAATATTCCTCGACAGTAAAAATATTCTACGACCAAACAAATAATTCCCCGACAATAATGAATATTTTATAACCACTTGCTTATTTGAGATATTTGCGCATTTTACCCATAACTAACCACATTAATCAAATCAACCCTGTAAGACCCCGAATTTTATGAAATAAAAGTATTCAATTTTTCTTATAATTACAATTCAGTAAATGGTTAAATTGATAAAAAATTAAAGTTAAGGGTGATATATGAAATTTTTATCAAAAATACGCAAGTGGTTATAAAATATTCATTGTTATCGAGGAATATTCATTTAGTCGTGGAATATTCTTTCTGTTGGGGAATATTCGTACGAAGGCGCAGCCATTTGTGGGCTCCATAACAGAATAACTGTCGGATGAAGAAAAAGACAAATTAAAGTTTTTATAAATAACGGCGTAGTGGTTACCGTTAAAACTGTTGGAATACCTGGTGGGTAAAGTAAAGTAATACGCGTTGTTGCACAGTAGCACACGATATTGCACAATATTTTTAAATTATTGACTCTTACGTAAGAAGGTACTAGTCAATAATTGTTACAGTAATTACTATTCAGTATTTTATTTTATTGATTCAATAATTGTTGTGTTGATATTTTATATTACGGTTGTTTCAATAATTGTCACTACACCGTATTTTCTATTATCGGAGCAATAATTCATATTATCCGAATAAAATTATTAGATAGCAATATTGGCAATGTCTAGAAAGTTCTGTCTAAGGAGAGATTTGGTCACCTAATTGCGCGCCAGAAAAATCCTTATTGGAAAGCCCCCTCTTTTCTGGGAACTGCCTGGTTGCCATTATTGTGATTCTGTAATATTATTTGTGAATAATTAATTATTAATTCATATGATGTAGAAAATATTCATTTTATGTGGATATAGATGGAGAAAATTTTTAAAGTGACAATTGTTGAAAATCGATATTTTATCTTTTCTGATAAAATAATATTTTATTATATTATTATAATATAATAATAGTGATATTTTTACAATGAATGTGGGATATATGAGTATATGAGGAGAAAGAGTATTTTTGTTGCATTAAATGATTAACACATGTTTTGTGTGTCGATGGACCCCATTTCTTGACTGAAATTTGATTATAGCTTGTAAAATTGTCCGTTTATGGATTTCGGTCAATTTCTGTTTGGAATTTGGAAAAACTTTCTTCTGAAAAGTTGTAGAGAATTGAATTTCCTATAAAAAGTCATAAGATTCGAATTTTCTGATAAAGGGGCTATTTATTATGAATTATTGAAGTTCCGTAGTTCCGAAATAATTGATTTTTGAAAGTTTTAATTATTTTTAATAACAAAAACATTTTTTTTGTCATTATTGGATGTTGAATTCAGATGTCTTTGATGTGCGTAGGAAATTTAATAAATAATATTAATATTTTATTAAATTTTTTGCTTTGGTGTTCTAAGCATTTTCTTATAAATAGGGTGCTTAGGTTAGAATTAAAAATCACACCCGAAACTGAAGTTTTCTCTCTATTTCTCTCTCTATATTATCGAGTGGATTCTTGTGAGTATTTTGATATCTTGAGTGTAGCTATACGGTGCAAGTTCGTTCAGCGTTATTCCAATCAGAAGTACTGCTCTTTGAGGTAAGGGATAGTACGGGATTTTAAGGGATTGTAAGGGATGTTATTTTATTCAAAAATGATGTTATTTCTTCAATATCATTATGCCAAAATATTGGTTAGAAATTTTTATCAAATTTGAAACTTTTTCATGTCGGGGTTACTATTCACGACTTACTATTCGTGAGTTACTATTCATGAGGGGTTACTATTTATGAGTTACTATTCACAAATTACTATTCACGAATTACTATTCACGGGTACTATTCACTACAAAATTGGTTTCTTTTTCTAACCAAATTATAGTTGATTTATGAATATTACTCTGGAGATTAAAACTATGTATCGATTATATTGATTTTATTATCATATATAACATTTTTATAATCCTGATGTTGAAATTCTCTTTCACTGGAGTGTAAAGATGTGTAGATTATTGGTATGATCATGACTAGGGTTCTCTTTGGCCAGTAGTGAAAAGTTGAATTGTGACTGGTATGATCATGACCATTGAATTTATAATTGAATATCTTTAGCTTAAGTGCAAAGGTGAATTGATCAACATGGTTATAATTATTGTTTATATAAATTTTGAAATGATTATATATTTCTTCGAAATATGAATATCTTTGGCCCATAGTACAAAGATGACTTATTGATGAATATCTTTGGCCCGTAGTGCAAAGATGAATGATTTCTGATGAATATCTTTGGCATGTAGTGCAAAGATGGTCTGTTGATGAATATCTTTGGCCCGTAGTGCAAAGATGAATTTATTAGTATGATTATGAACATGAACTGTGATTTGGTATAACCATGATCTTTGATGTTTCAGGTGATAAAAATTATCTTTGTCCTGGATGAAAAAAAGAATTTAGAACAACAATTACGATTATGAGTTATACATGTGATTGTGGACAGAAATTTTTTATTGATGTTACAGGGATAAAACATTGTTGGTGGACTTTTAACATGGAGAAGATAATAGATTTTATGGTCTATTTGACTCTTCTAATGGATTGCTCGTTCCGCTGCAACTATGGTTGAAATGTTTTATCATCTACCATATGTTCTAAATCTCTAATTTATTACTGATGAAGAATATTGATAATTTTTTTATCTTTAGTCATAATATTCTTTACTGAGCTAGTTGTGCTCACCATTTTGCTTCATAATTCCTTTCATGTAATACGAGTGTAGCTGGGTCGAGCGGGGATAACAGGGGAATAGAAAGGTGGTCATCATTTAGTAGTTATATTTGTTGAATCAAATAGGGTGAAGCGAACCCAACGTTGAAAGGGTGTTTTGCCACTATCATACAAGATGTCTAATGACATACACCCTCGTATCATCATTAGACAGAGATGTGCTCATTCACTTGCTGAGTATATATACGAGCACTACCTATATAATCTTGGAGTTTGGTTGAAGTATAATTCTCAATTACAGACGGTGGAGATAATGATATGTCAAGAGAAGACACACCATTGGAAATAATATGATAGTAATCTTCTCATTTTTCTTTGGGTTCTATTGGGTCAACCAAGGATAATTTTGTAGCCATATGATATCTATCATAACCTAGAAGCACGGCCTCCCATGTACGAAGGTTTCCTTGAGCACTTCCCTAAGATTTTAATTTCTAAAACAGTTCTAGATTATACCTTTATGTAAGGTATCACTGTGAGGTGTTGTCCATAGTTGGGACATGAGTCATAGTTGGTATTAAAACTCACAACATATGTGTTGTTGTATTTTGCACGACAATTGTCGTAATAAAGTTGTAGTTGTTTTCTGTACCATGTATTTGGCGACTCAGAATAGGTTGGATGGAATGGACCTATTTTGGGGGCGTCACAATTGGTATCAGAGCTTAGGGATATGATCTCTGGCGGAGATCAAGATTAGAACTAGGAGGGGAGAGATGAGTAAATCCTTCGTTAGTGTTTCCTACCTAAGCTTATTTGTTGGTCAGTCATAATATACGAATATTATGTGATATGTTAATTTGCTTAATTAACCCTTGTTGTATGGCAGTATTTGAGAATGACAGCTGAGAATGCTAACAATGGAGTGAATGAGACTGTGGGGATACCTCTAATCACTAACCATGATAATGTGATGTCAGACGAAGAAGGAATTAGAGATATCCATGTGGTGAGTGAAGAATTGATAGTTGCACCCGAGATAGTCGCAGAGGTAACAGCTGAGAGTGAGGAAGAAGAGGAAGAAAAGGTACCTGAGGAGAGTTTATTAGAGGTATTATATGATCAAAATATAGAATTTCAAAATCGTATTCATGAGTTAGAAGAGCAGGCTGAAGAACGACAGACGGTCGTGGAGCAAAAGGATGCAACAATTCAAGCTCGTGTTACCCGATATGTGATGCTTGAACAGAAGCATTCTTTAGCAGAGTATAAGATGATAAAGATGGAATCTAAGCTGAAAGAAGGAAAAACTGAATGAGTGAGAATAAGTGATGCATGGGCAAAAGCCGCACGACACGTGGATATTGTGGAAAGAGATGTCCGATCTAAGAAGGCTAAAATCGATTATATGAATTTCTCTTTTTGGAAAGCAATTGGGAGAACCCAACATCGAGTTTTGAATTACCCTATACAAAGCGGTCAACCTGAATTTGATATGGATCGAAGATTGATGATTCAGATCATGAATCAGGAGTACGGCGAGGCAGTTGAGGGACGAATATGTCCTATAAAAAAGTATATTCCAACGGTAGTGATGACGCCAAATGCTGCCTCAGACAAGTCAAAGCCGAGTAGTTCGAGGGATAGCGGTTGTCATGACTTCGCAACAAGTGAGGAACCCAAATGAAGTTATCATGGGAGATGAGCAATGGAGAAATCATGATGACCTAGGAGATAGAATCTGATATAAAAGCAAGGTATTCTCAACTTTTCGAAATACCAGGTACGTAAATTTTGGGGACGAAATTTCATAAGGAGTGGAGATTGTAAGACCCCGAATTTTATGAAATAAAAGTATTCAATTTTTCTTATAATTATAATTCAGTAAATGGTTAAATTGATAAAAAGTTAAAGTTAAGGGTGATATATGAATTTTTTTTCAAAAATACGCAAGTGGTTATAAAATATTCATTGTTGTCGGGGAATATTCGTTTGGTCGTGGAATATTCTTTCTATTGGGGAATATTCGTACGACGACGCAGCCATTTGTGGGCCCATAACAGAATAACTGTCGGATAAAGAAAAAGACAAATTAAAGTTTTTATAAATAACGACGTAGTGGTTAACGTTAACACTGTTGGAATACCTGGTGGGTAAAGTAAAGTAATACGCGTTGTTGCACAGTAGCACACAGTATTGCACAGTATTTTTGAATTATTGACTCTTACGTAAGAAGACACTACTCAATAATTTTTACAGTAATTACTATTTAGTATTTTATTTTTTGATTCAATAATTGTTGCGTTGATATTTTATATTACTGTTATTTCAATAATCGACATTACATCGTATTTCCATTATCGGAGAAATAATTCATATTATCTGAATAAAATTATTAGATAACATTATTGGCAATTTCTAGAAAGTTCTGTCTATGGAGAGGTTTGGTCACCTAATTGCGCGCCAGTAAGGAGAAATCCTTATTGGAAAGCCCCCTCTTTCCTGTGAACTGTCTGGTTGCCATTATTATGATTTTATAATATTATTTGTGAATAATTATTTATTGATTTATATGATGAAGAAAATATTCATTTTATGTGGATATAGATGGAGAAAATTTTTAAAGTGACAATTGTTGAAAATCGATATTTTATCTTTTCTGATAAAATAATATTTTATTATATTATTATAATATAATAATAGTGATATTTTTACAATGACTGTGGGATATATGAGTATATGAGGAGAAAGAGTATTTTTTTACATTAAATGATTAACAAATGTTTTGTGTGTCGGTGGACCCCATTTCTTGACTGAAATTTGATTATAGCCTGTAAAATTGCCCGTTTGTGGATTTCGATCAATTTCTGTTTGAAATTTGGAAAAATTTTCTTCTGCAAAGTTGTAGAGAATTGAATTTCCTATAAAAAGTCATAAGATTCGAATTTTCTGATAAAGGGGCTATTTATTATGAATTATTGAAATATCGTAGTTCCGAAATAATTAATTTTTGAAAGTTTTAATTATTTTTAATAACAAAAACATTTTTTTGTCATTATTGGATGTTGAATTCAGATGTCTTTGATGTGCGTAGGAAATTTAATAAATAATATTAATATTTTATTAAATTTTCTGCTTTGGTGTTCTAAGCATTTTCTTATAAATAGGGTGTTTAGGTTAGAATTAAAAATCACACCCGAAATTGAAGTTTTCTCTCTATTTCTCTCTCTATATTATCGAGTGGATTCTTGTGAGTATTTTGATATCTTGAGTGTAGCTATACGGTGCAAGTTCGTTCAGCGTTATTCCAATCAGAAGTACTGCTCTTTGAGGTAAGGGATAATACGGGATTTTAAGGGATTGTAAGGGATGCTATTTTATTCAAAAATGATGTTATTTCTTCAATATCATTATGCCAAAATATTGGTTAGAAATTTTTATCAAATTTGGAACTTTTTTATGTCGGGGTTACTATTCACGATTTACTATTCGTGAGTTACTATTCATGACGGGTTACTATTTATGAGTTACTATTCACAAATTACTATTCACGAATTACTATTCACGGGTACTATTCACTACAAAATTGGTTTCTTTTTCTAACCAAATTATAGTTGATTTATGAATATTACTCTGGAGATTAAAACTATGTATTGATTATATTGATTTTATTATCATATATAACATTTTTATAATCCTGATGTTGAAATTCTCTTTCACTGGAGTGTAAAGATGTGTAGATTATTGGTATGATCATGACTAGGGTTCTCTTTGGCCAGTAGTGAAAAGTTGAATTTTGACTGGTATGATCATGACCATTGAATTTATAATTGAATATCTTTAGCTTAAGTGCAAAGGTGAATTGATCAACATGGTTATAATTATTGTTTATATAAATTCTGAAATGATTATATATTTCTTCGAGATATGAATATCTTTGGCCTATAGTACAAAGATGACTTATTGATGAATATCTTTGGCCCGTAGTGCAAAGATGAATGATTTCTGATGAATATCTTTGGCATGTAGTGCAAAGATTGTCTGTTGATGAATATCTTTGGCCCGTAGTGCAAAGATGAATTTATTAGTATGATTATGAACATGAACTGTGATTTGGTATAACCATGATCTTTGATGTTTCAGGTGATAAAAATTATCTTTGTCCTGGATGCAAAAAAAGAATTTAGAACAACAATTACGATTATGAGTTATACATGTGATCATGACCATTAATGAATACACGAATATCCTTGGCCCGTAGTGCATGGATAATTTATGGTCGTGATACTAAAGAATATCCTTGGCCGTAGTGCAAGGGTGATTTAATGATGTGGATTATTTATTAAGCTAAGTTTCAGCGATAAAAGTGATGAAAAACATTTTAAATCATAAAAGATAGTAGATTTTATTTTCTACTTGACTCTTTTAATGGATTATTTATTCCGCTGCAGTTAAACTTGATATTTGTTATATTGTATCAGTTTAACACTATTGAAGACTAAAAATAATTTATTCTGCTTTATCTTAGTCATAATATTTCTTACTGGGCTAGTTGAGCTCACCCTTTCTTTCACTGTCCTCTTCAGGAAATGAGAACGTAGCAGGGACTAGTCGGGGAACGGAGTGACGGTCCAGAGAATAGCATTAGTAGTCCTCACTATTCTGTGAAATAGTGTGTTAATAAATGTATTGAGGACTTATTTTGAGTTTTAATGCTGTCTAGAAGACAATGTTTGTATTAAAACTCACAGCACGTGTTGTATATTTAAGATTGTATTTGAATTTTGTACCATGTATTTGACGACTCAAGATGGGTGATGTATACCTATTTTGGGGGCGTCACAAATGCCATTTTATTGTGTTTTGGCATTTAATCATATCAACTGCATACTTACATATTTACCCCCCAAAAAATACATCAAGTTAGCAGAAATTAATATTATATACAAATTCAGAGCCCTCCAATTTTTGAATACCAATACGTCAACTATTTGCTCATGTGTACACCTACACATATTTATACCTTAACAAAGCTAACAAATTTAAAGGAGTATATATAAAATTGATAATAATCCAATCAAATGAAGCACCGAGTAAACTATCTCATATGTCATCATAAATCATGTAAGTGATGATCACATGATTAGTAATGAGTTTATATATTCGACACTCACTCAATTTAATCGAATCGACTCACGTAATCGGAGATGAATTGATTTAATTTTTAATCAAACCAATTTTTCAAATTAAGTGAGTTGACACACTCGATTTTTAAATTGAATGGATCAGCCTTTATATATTTATATTGATGTAACGATGGTGATTGCAATATTATCTTTTTGTATTGCAATATTTGGTTCTTATCAACTCCCCTGTTAGCATGTGATACATAATTAGTTATCTACACGAGGCAAAAGACCAAGTGTTAAACTCCCAAAAGCTCGTGCCTAATATAGCTTCATGCTAGGATGACAAATTTACACTCTGTTCTGAGTTTTAAAATGGATAGAAAAAAATTGACGAAAAATTTAATTTTTCTTTTCAATTCTTATATTTTTGAGTTTTTTAATAAACGAAAAATAAAAGAAATGGATAAAAAACTTAACCACTTTTCATGTCAAAGTTTTCCGTCCAAAATTGGTCTGATTTGGACGGAAAAGAAATTGGAATAAGTAATAATTTTATAATTCTCATATTATTCTCAACTTTTAATGTAATAAATTTTAAATTATAACTCATGTCCCCAATTTGTATATAAACACATACGCTTAAACCCTTTTTATGGTTTACATACTACTCCATAACCAAACCTGAAACTCTCCCATTCCATGGCATTAATGTTGTGAAGCCCCCAAAATAGGTATACATCAAACATCTTGAGTCGCCAAATACATGGTACAAAATTCAAATACAAACTTAATTATACAACTGTCGTGTAAAAACGACAAAACATAGCTGAGAGTTTTAACCGAAATATTTTCTTCTAGACAATATTCAAACTCAAATTCAATCATCTTTACATTTATTATCACACTAAATAGTAAGGACTACTAAAACAAACATCTCGGACTGTCACTCCATTCCCCGACTAGTCCCGGTTACATTCTCATTTCTTAAAGAGAATAATGAAAGTAAAAGGGAGAGCTCAACTAGCCCAGTAAGAAATATTATGACTAAGATAATGCAGAATAAATTATCGTTAGCCTTCAACAGTGTTAAACTGATAAAATACAATAAACATCAAGTTTAACTGCAGCGGAACAAGCAATCCATTAGAAGAGTCAAGTAGAATATGATATCTATTATCTTCTATGATTTAAAAAGTTTATCATCAATTTTATCGCTGAGACTCAACTTAATAAACAATCCACATAATCTAATCATCCCTGCACTACTGACCAAGGATATTCATTAGTATCACGTCCACGAATTATTCATGCACTATGGGCCAAAGATATTCGTGTAATCATCAATGGTCATGATCATGCCAACAACTGTCCATCAATGCACTACGGGCCAATGAAGAGTTTTACCACATCATTTGTAACATTACGGTCATGATTATATTGAATAATCCATGGTCATAATCATACCAATCAACAGTCCATCTATGCACTACGGCCAAAGTTAACTTTCATCATAATATAAGCATGAAGATGATGATAATGATATAAGAATTCAATTAAAAGAAAGAAAAGGATAAATTTTTAAAGATTTATAATTTAATTTATCCAGAATTTAATAATGTCCAAATTGTCAACATGATACTGCTTTGTGAAGTAAAATTCAAGAATAATATTGTACCAAAAATAATTTGGATCGAAACAAAATTAATTTTTGTCATGAATAGTACCCCGGGTGAATAGTACCTAAGTGAATAGTACCCCGTGAATAGTACTTCAAGAATAGTACCCCGTGAATAGTACTTCAACATGAAAAAATTAGAACTTAAAAAGAATGTTTAGAATAATATTTTCATGAAAAGATACTAAATGAAACACAAATTTTAAGAATATTATACTAATTTCATGGAGTATAGAAGCTAAAACTTAACAAAAGGAGTGTAGAATTTAAAATCTGAAATAAAATAATATTACTTACATACTACATAGTATGTAAAAAATATTATTTCATACGAGTATTGAACAAAAATAATATCTCTTGCCTAAAAAAGAGAGTACTTTTGACTGGTAGGGCGGTGATATTCTTGAAGAAAACTTATATTGTTTTCTACGCTCAAAACTTTCTTAAACTCTAAGAAAATACGCTCAAGATTATAGAAGAAGAATTCTCTGATTCTGGTGTGATTTTCAATTCTAAACTAAGCATCTTATTTATAGGAGAATGGAAAGGGTACTGTTAAGAATTATTCACGGATGCACAATTTTTTGAAAATCACGGACGCCGAAACTTTCTGAATAATTCAATTTTTTTACTATGCAAACACTATGTGTAAGACCCCAAATTTTATAAATAAAGATGAATTTTCTATAAATATCATTTTTAAATATTATGGAATGAATTTGATATAATGTTATAGTTGTGGGTAATATTTATAAATTTTGCAAAGTACGCAAGTTTTTATATAATATTCGATTGGTCGGGGAATATTTGTTTTAACAGGGAATATTCGTACAACGGCACAATCATTGGTGGACCCCACAACGAAATTATTGTCGAATTAAAAAAAAGACAAAAATACATTATGAAAATAACGGCAGAAGTTTTACCGTTAACTGTTGAAACACTCGGTGTTAAAAGTACAGTAATACGCGTGGTTGCATAGTAGCACACGGTATTGATTATTGATGCTTACGTGAGAAGTCACTCAGTTTTTGTAAGACCCCAACTTTTTTAATAAAGATTAAATTTTCTCAAAATATATTTTTGAATATTATGGTGTGGATTTGATATAATGTTATAGTTGTGGGTAATATTTACAAATTTTGTAAAGTACGCAAGTTGTTATATAATATTCGATTGGTCAGGGAATATTCGTTTTAACAGGGAATATTCGTACAACGGCACAATCATTGGTGGATCCCCACAACGGAATTATTGTCGAATTGAGAAAACGACAAAAAATACTTTATGAAAATAACGACGAAAGTTTTACCGTTAACTGTTGAAACACCCGGTGTTAAAAGTACAGTAATACGCGTGGTTGCATAGTAGCACATGGTATTGATTATTGATGCTTACGTGAGAAGTCACTCAGTTATACTCAATTATTGCAACAGTAATTGCTGCATCATATCTCTCATATTATTGATTCAATTATTGTCACAGTATCATTTGCGTAATATTTTATATTATTAAATCAATAATTGAGACGACAAAGTTATTCATATTATTATTTGCAATATTGACAATGTCTAGAAGTTCTGTCAATGAGAGGTTTGGTCACCTAATTGCGCGCCAATAAAGAGAAATCCTTTTCGGAAAGCCCCCTCTTTCTTGGGAACGACCTGGTTGTTAAATATTATGAGTTATAATATTAATGATGAATAAGTTGTGTTGATTAAAAATGAATTTTGATAGTTCCATTGTGTTAGGATTATTAGTGTTAGTGGAAATCGATATCTATTCCGATGATAATTGATGTCTATGGGTTATATTGATAAATCGGGTAATTTATCGGATAAATGAGCAATTAATTGCTACTAATTCACATACTTATATAACTATTTGTTCATATGTATGTACTATTGAATCACATTATTTATTATTAGGGGAGTTGGTGCAAGATTGATAATACTTGCATGACTAAGTTAAAAATGGAGGTATAGATGGAGGTACTATACTGTAATTCATATTTTTCACATGATTATACTATTAATTCACATGATTGAACTATTGATTCACATTATTTACTATTAGGGGAGGTGGTGCAAGTTTGATAATACTTGCAGGACTAAATTAAAAATGAAAGAAAAGTTGGAGGTATTGTACTGTAATTTTTCAAGCCCCAAAACGTTCAATTATCGAAACTATATTTTCCTATAAATAGAAGCTCATTCTTCCATCATTTCTCACCAATTCACAAAATCTTTAGAGCGATTATTATATAGAGAAAGAAGAAGAGAAGTCTGCTACCTCACTATTCCAGTATCTAGTTTTTCCAAGGTAGGGAGTATTATTTCTTTCTTTTCCATGAAGAGAACTTCTGTTATTCCATTATTTATTATTTTATTGGAATAACTTGTATACGCGGGCCACCCTATACTTGGTGAAATTCTTCTGTTATTCCATTCTTTATCATTCTGTTGGAACATCCTGTCTGTGCGTTTACGCCGGACCTGGTTCCATTATTTATCATTCTGTTGGAACATCCTGTCTGTGCATTCTACGCCGGACCTGGTTTCGTCTATATTCTCATGTTGGAATATCATGTCTGTGTGTTTTACGCCGGACCTGATTCCGTCTTTATTATTCTGTTAGAATATCATGTCTGTTTGTTTTACGCCGGACCTGATTCTGTTATTTTTAATTCTATTGGAATAACCTGCATGTGCGGTTTATCGCATGCCTGATGATTTCTTTTGTTATTCCATTCCTTGTTACACTCAGTTGGTTAAAGTTTTCACTTCTATACTCCATAAAATTAGTGGAATATCCTTGATATTTGCGCTTCATCTAGTATCTTTTCATTGAAATATTCTTCTGAGCATTCTTGAATTTTACTCCACAAAACAGTATCATGTTGACAATTTGGACGTTATTGATTCCTGGATAAAATAATTCTTGAACTTGTTTTATTGAATTCTTATATCATTGTCATCATCCTCATGTTTATATTTTGTTGAAAGTCATCTGTGGCCTGTAGTGCATAGATGGACTTGGTATGATTATGACCAGAGATTATTCGGTGTAATCATAACCGTAATGTTACAAATGATGTGGTAAAAGTCCTCATTGGCCCGTAGTGCATTGATGGACAGTTGTTGGCATGATCATGACCATTAATGAATACACAAATATTCTTGGCCCGTAGTGCATGGATAATTGTGGTCGTGATACTAAAGAATATCTTTGGCCGTATTACATGGGTGATTCGGTGATGTGGATTATTTATTAAGCTGAGTTCCAACGATAAAAGTGTTGAAAAACCTTTTAAATCATAAAAGATAGTAGATTTTATTCTCTACTTGACTCTTTTAATGGATTGTTTGTTCCGCTGCAGTTAAACTTGATGGTTGTTATATTATATCAGTTTAACACTGTTGAAGTCTAACGATAATATATTCTGCATTATCTTAGTCATAATATTTCCTACTGGGCTAGTTGAGCTCGCCCTTTTACTTTCATTGTTCTCTTCAGAAAATGAGAACGTAGCAGGGACTAGTCGAGGAACGGAGTGACGGAGCAGATGATGGCTTTAGTAGTCCTCACTATTCCGTGAAATAGTGGAAAAATAAATGTAATAATATTAAATTTGAGTTTGTATATTGTCTAGACGAAAATATTTGTATTAAAACTCACAGCTTATGTTTTGTCGTACTTTTCACGACAATTGTATAATTAAGTTGTATTTGTATTCTGTACCATGTATTTGGCGACTCAGAATAGATGATGTATTCCTATTTTGGGGGCGTCACAGTTGGTATCAAAGCTTAGGGATATGATCCCTAGCTAAGATGTGAGACTAGAACAAGGAGGGGAGAGACGGGGAATTCCTTCGCTAGTATGACCTACCTAAATTTTTTGTATTTAATTGGTTGGTCAGAGTTTAGAGATAATATGTTGCATGTCAATTAACCCTTATTTTGTGGCAGTATTTGAAAATGGCATCCGAGAATATTGAGAATAACAATGGGGCACAAGAGACCGTTGAGTCTCCACAGATCAACAATCAGAATAATGTGCATCAAGAAGGCGACAATCCTCATACAAAAAAAACACTGACCAAATGATGAACGATGGAATGTTCAGAGGCTTTATGCAATTCATGCAACATCAGGCAAGAGCGGCTCCTGTTCAAAATGTAGGTGGAAACACTGGAAACTCTCGAACGGTCACCGCTAAACAGTTCAAGGAGTTGGGACTACCCGAGTTTATTGGAGAGCCAAAATCACTTAACGCGAAAGCATGGATAAAGCAGATCACCAAGATATTTGATGTCTTGGGATGCTCCGAGGAGCAAAAGGTTCCCTTCGCCACCTTCATGTTGCGTGAAGAGGCAGATTATTGGTGGGAATCTGTAAAACGTACCCAGCCTGACGCACTCAAGATGTCTTGGGAGAAGTTCCAAGAGCTCTTCAACGACAAGTACTTTCCCGAAAGTATTCATCGCATGAAAGAGGTGGAGTTTATCAAGTTGGAGCAAAACAATATGACCCTGTCGCAATACGAGGCTAAATTTGCGGAGTTATCATGGTTTGCATCCCATTTGGTCGATAATGAGGAGCGAATGACACGAATGTTTTTAAGAGGTTTGAAACCGGAGATACGTCAATATCTTATTTCTCATAAACTGTGTTTGTACTCAAATGTTGTAAATAAGGCTCAGTTATTGAAGCGCGGTAACGAGTCAACGCAACCAAGAGAAAGCAGCCGACAGCATGAAAATACCGGTGGTATCAGTCATCGAAGTGATGACAACAAACGTGGACGGAATCAACATGCCAGAAATGGTAACCACTTCAGTGATTATCATGGCCAAGACAGTAAAAATGGATATTTCTAGAAAAAGGAGACTCAACAATGATGGAAAGACGTCAGCACCAGCAACCGTGGTTAAGGAAGGAGAACGACCACCTTTCATATGCTTCAAATGCGGAGGGGAGGGACATATCAGTCCAAACTGCGCGATGCCATCCAAAACGTGTTATAATTGTGGAAGAGAAGGTAACCTAGCCCGATTTTATCGTTCACGGAAGACAAGTTCAGCTAGGATGGAGGCACCAAAGGCCATCCCAGAAAAGTTAAAGTCGGTGGTGCAAGGGAGAACATTTGTTGTGACCTCCCAGAAAGCAAGGAACCCGAACGAGGTCATCACGGGTAAGCTTATCATAAACTCTAGCGAAGTCTATACCTTATTTGATACCGGTTCTATCCATTCTTTTATTTCTCCTACTTGCGCTCAACGATTAAATTTGACTCCAGAGAAATTAGACTTTGACTTATCTGTTGAAATTCCGTTAGGAGAAACCTCCATTACATCCATTGTTTATAAGTCTTGTTTGGTTCAAATTGGTACCCTCACATTACCTGTCGATCTTATTTCATTGAAAATACTTGCATTTGACGTGATTCTAGGGATTGATTGGTTAACTACTCATCATGTAAAAATTTTTTGATTTCGTAAGGTTTTTAGTTTTCATATTCCTAACCAACCTATTATGCGAATTCAAACAACTAAACCATTAAAATCAATCAATGTCATTTTAAGCCATAAAGCTATTCGTTTATTGAAAAACGGATGTCACGCTTTCTTAGCTCATGTCACGGATCTAAACAAAAATACGTAAGTTTTGAATGATATTTCTGTTGTTAATAAATTTCCTAACGTATTCCCCGAAGAACTTCCTGGCCTACCCCCAGAGCGTGAAATTAAATTTTTTATCGACCTTAAACCCGGTACAAAACCCATTTCCAAAGCCCCATATCGAATGAATCCTATTGAATTTCAGGAGTAAAAGACCCAGTTGTAGGAATTATTAAACATTGGTTTCATTGGTCCTAGTACGTCTCCTTGGGGTGCTCCTGTTCTATTTGTGAAGAAGAAAGATGGAAGTATGCGACTTTATATTGATTATCAGGAGTTGAATCATGTCACCATCAAAAATAGGTACCCATTGTCACGTATTGATGACATGTTTGACCAGTTACAAAGCGCCAAATTCTTTTCAAAGATTGATCTTCGTTCAAGATATCATCAATTGAAGATTAGAACCGATGACATTCCAAAGACGACTTTCAAAACTCGGTACGGGCATTATGAATTCCTAGTCATGTCCTTTGGATTGACTAATGCTCCTGTTGCCTTCATGGATATGATGAACCGAGTATTCAAGAAATATTTGGATCAGTTTGTGGTCGTCTTTATTGATGACATCCTCATATATTCCAAAAGCCGTGAAGATCATGAGCAACACTTGAGGATGATACTCCAAAAGCTTCGTGAAAACAAGTTATATGTTAAGTTGAAGAAATGCGAGTTCTGGCTTGAGGAAGTTGCATTCCTTGGGCACGTGATATCAAATCATGGGATATCTGTTGACCCGGCAAAGATTGAAGCAATTCAAAGCTGGGGGAAACCTAAATCAGTGACCGAAGTACGTAGCTTTCTCGGCTTAGCTGGTTATTATCAAAGATTCGTAGAAGGGTTTTCTCGAATCGATACTCCATTAACTCAGCTAACTCGAAAAGATACAAAATTTGGTTGGAGCGTGGAATATGAGAAGAGTTTTCAAGAACTCAAGAGGAGACTCATTTCAGCACCTGTTCTGACAATACCATCTGGCTCGGAGGGATTTGTCATCTATAGTGATGCTTCGGGCAAAGGGTTAGGATGTGTTCTCATACAACATAGGAAAGTCATAGCCTATGCCTCACGGCAACTCAAAGAATATGAGAGGAATTATCCTACTCATGATGTAGAGTTGGCAGCTGTCGTTTTTGCTCTTAAAATTTGGAGACATTACCTGTATAGAGAGAAAGTGGAGATCTATACGGATCATAAAAGCCTCAAATATTTCTTCACTCAAAAGGAACTCAACATGCGGCAATGACGTTGGCTCCAACTGTTGAAAGATTATGATCATACAATTCAATACCATCCCGAAAAAGCGAACGTAGTAGCTGATGCGCTGAGTAGAAGATCATATGCGGGTACGAGTGTAATATTGTCAACGCAAAGGCCCATTTTGTATGACTTGTAAAGGAACAAAGGATGGAGTTAGAGATAAAGACTCCAGGGACCCATGTGATGATGGCGAATATACGAGTAGAACCGACTTTAATCGATAAAGTTAAAGCTGCTCAAGCTACAGACCTGGAGCTGATGCATATGAGGAAGAAAGTACAAGAAGGTTCTATGCCGGAAGCAAGAATCGATGAAGAAGGAATACTTCGAGTCAACTCCAGACTTTGTGTTCCTAACAACCCTGATTTAAAGTATAAAATCATGATGGAGGCGCACAACACACCGTTTGTAATCCATCTTGGGAGTACCAAAATATATCGTGATCTTCGACATACATTTTGGTGGAGATATTCGAAGAGAGAGATAGTAGAATTTATCTCAAGGTGTTTAACTTGTCAACGAGTCAAGGCGGAGCATCAAGTACCAAAAGGTCCATTGCAACCACTTGAAATTCCAGAATAGAAGTGGGAACACATTACCATGAATTTCGTTACTGGTCTTCCCAAGGTTTCTCAAGGCATAGATGCAATTTGGGTCATTGTTGATAGATTGACCAAGTCTGCTCATTTCCTACCTATACAAGAAACTTATACACTTGAACGTCTTGCTCGTATGTACATAAACGAGATTGTAAGACTGCATGGTATGCCAGTATCCATAGTTTCTGATCGAGACCCAAGATTCACTTCAAGATTTTGGGTTAGTTTTCAAAAAGGCTATGGACACGGATTTACGATTTAGCTCGGCATATCATCCTCAGACGGACGGACAGTCGGATAGGACCATTCAAACTCTTGAAGATATATTAAGACTCTGTGTCCTTGACTTCAAGGGAAGATGGGATAAGTTCCTACTATTGGTGGAGTTTTCCTACAACAACAGTTATCAAGCAAGTATTGGCATGGCTCCATTTGAGGCATTGTATAGAAGAAAGTGTCGTTCTCCAGTATGCTGGGATGAGGTGGGTGAAGCAACGTTGTTGGAACCAGAGTTAGTACGTATGACAATAGAAAAGATTCAAACGATCCGACAACGTATAAAAACCTCACAAGATCGATAAAAGAGTTATGCTGATTTTCATCGAAAGGACGTGGAATTCGATATTGGAGATCATGTGTTATTACGTGTTGCTCCATGGAAGGGAGTTACGAGATTTGGAAAGAGAGAAAAGCTCAACCCTCGATTCATTGGCCAATTTTTAATCCTCGATCGAGTAGGAACTGTGGCGTATAGACTCGCTTTATTGCCATGTATGTCTTGTGTTCATAACGTTTTTTACATATCTATGTTACGTAAATATGTGAAAGACTCAAACCACATTATTGAATTAGAACCAGACGAGATAGAGGAAGATTTAACGTATAAAGAGTTACCTGTTAAAATCTTGGATAAAAAAGATCATATTCTACGCTCCAAGGTTATACCTCAAGTCAAAATTTTGCGGAGAAACCACGATGTGGAAAAAATGACCTGGGAGTTAGAATATGAGATGAAATCAAGATATCCTTACCTCTTCGACATACCAGGTATGCACCCTAATTTCGAGGACGAAATTTTATAAGAAAGGGAGGTTGTAAGACCTCAACTTTTTGAATAAAGATTAAATTTTCTCGAAATATATTTTTGAATATTATAGTGTGGATTTGATATAATATTATAGTTGTGGGTAATATTTACAAATTTTGCAAAGTACGCAAGTTGTTATATAATATTCGATTGGTCGAGGAATATTCGTTTTAACAGGGAATATTCGTACAACGGCACAATCATTGGTGGACCCCCACAACGGAATTATTGTCGGATTGAGAAAACGACAAAAATACTTTATGAAAATAATGGCGAAAGTTTTACCGTTAACTGTTGAAACACCCGGTGTTAAAAGTACAGTAATACGTGTGGTTGCATAGTAGCACACGGTATTGATTATTGATGCTTACGTGAGAAGTCACTCAGTTATACTCAATTATTACAACAGAAATTGCTGCATCATATCTCTCATATTATTGATTCAATTATTGTCACAATATCATTTGCGTAATATTTTATATTATTAAATCAATAATTGAGACGACAAAGTTATTCATATTATTATTTGCAATATTGACAATGTCTAGGAGTTCTATCAAGGAGAGGTTTGGTCACCTAATTGCGCGCCAATAAAGAGAAATCCTTTTCGGAAAGCCACATCTTTCTTAGGAATGACCTGGTTGTTAAATATTATGAGTTATAATATTAATGATGAATAAGTTGTGTTGATTAAAAATGAATTTTGATAGTTCCATTGTGTTAGGATTATTAGTGTTAGTGGAAATCGACATCTATTCTGATGATAATTGATGTCTAGGGGTTATATTGATAAATCGGGTAATTTATCGGATAAATGAGCAATTAATTGCTACTAATTCACATACTTATATAACTATTTGTTCACATATGTGTACTATTAAATCACATTATTTACTATTAGGGGAGTTGGTGCAAGATTGATAATACTTGCATGACAAAGTTAAAAATGGAGGTATAGATGGAGGTACTATACTGTAATTCATATTTTTCACATGATTATACTATTGATTCACATGATTGAACTATTGATTCACATTATTTACTATTAGGGGAGGTGGTGCAAGTTTGATAATACTTGCAGGACTAAATTAAAAATGAAAGAAAAGTTAGAGGTATTGAACTGTAATTTTTTGAGCCCCAAAACGTGCAATTATCGAAACTATATTTTCCTATAAATAGAAGCTCATTCTTCCTTCATTTCTCACCGATTCACAAAAGCTTTAGAGCGATTATTATAGAGAGAAATTATAGAGAGAAAGAAGAAGAAAAGTCTGCTACCTCACTATTCCAGTATCCAGTTTTTCCAAGGTAGGGAGTATTATTTCTTTCTTATCCATGAAGTGAACTTCTATTATTCCATTCTTTATTATTCTATTGGAATAACCTATATACGCAGGCTACCCTATACTTGGTGAAATTCTTCTGTTATTCCATTCTTTATCATTCTGTTGGAACATCCTGTCTATGCGTTTACGCCGGACCTGGTTCCATTTTTTATCATTCTGTTGGAACATCCTGTCTGTGAGTTCTATGCTGGACCTGGTTCCGTCTTTATTATTCCGTTGAAATATCCTGTCTGTGCGTTTTACGCCGAACTTGATTCCGTCTTTATTATTCTATTGGAATATCATGTCTGTGTGTTTTACGCCAGACCTGATTCCGTTATTTATTATTCTGTTGGAATAACCTGCATGTACACTCTATCACATGCCTGGTGATTTCTTTTGTTATTTCATTCTTTGTTATACTCAGTTGGTTAAAGTTTTAACTTCTATACACCATGAAATTAGTGGAATATCCTTGATATTTGCGCTTCATCCAGTATCTTTTCATTGAAATATTCTTCTGAGCATTCTTGAATTTTACTCCACAAAGCAGTATCATGTTGACAATTTGGACGTTATTGATTCCTGGATAAAATAATTCTTGAACTTGTTTTATTGAATTCTTATATCATTGTCATCATCCTCAAGTTTATATTTTGTTGAAAGTCATCTGTGACCTATAGTGTATAGATGGACTTGGTATGATTATGACTAGAGATTATTCGGTGTAATCATAACCGTAATGTTACAAATGATATGGTAAAAGTCCTCATTGGCCCGTAGTGCATTGATGGACAGTTGTTGGCATGATCATGATCATTAATGAATACACAAATATTCTTGGCCCGTAGTGCATGGATAATTGTGGTCGTGATACTAAAGAATATCCTTGGCCGTATTACATGGGTGATTCGGTGATGTGAATTATTTATTAAGTTGAGTCCCAGCGATAAAAGTGTTGAAAAACCTTTTAAATCATAAAAGATAGTAGATTTTATTCTCTACTTGACTCTTTTAATGGATTATTTGTTCCGTTGCAGGTAAACTTGATGATTGTTATATTATATCAGTTTAACACTGTTGAAGGCTAATGATAATATATTCTGCATTAGCTTAGTCATAATATTTCCTACTGGGCTAGTTGAGCTCACCCTTTTACTTTCATTGTTCTCTTCAGGAAATGAGAACGTAGCAGAGACTAGTCGAGGAACGGAGTGACGGACCAGATGATAGCTTTAGTAGTCCTCACTATTCCGTGAAATAGTGGAAAAATAAATGTAATAATATTGAATTTGAGTTTGTATATTGTCTAGACGACAATATTTGTATTAAAACTCACAGCTTATGTTTTGTCGTACTTTGCACGACAGTTGTATAATTAAGTTGTATTTGTATTCTGTACCATGTATTTGGCGACTCAGAATAGGTGATGTATACCTGTTTTGGGGGCGTCACAGTTTTGTTCAATTATTGCTACAGTAATTGCTGCATAGTATCTCACGTTATTTGATTCAATTATTGTCAATATTTTATATATTATTAAATCAATAATTGAGATAACAAAGTTATTAATATTATTATTTGCAATATTAACGATGTCTAGAAGTTCTGCCGAGGAGAGGTTTGGTCACCTAATTGTTCGCCAATAGGGAGAAATCCTTATTGGAATGTCCCTTCTTTCCTGGGAACGACCTGGTCGATTAATATTGTGAATTATAATAAAGGTGATAAGTTTTGTTTTATTATTATTATAAATGTAATAAAACAGAATTTTTTTTATATAAACTGAATACTTTTATAAAGTTATTTATTTTATTAGACTATAAATAGAATATATGATATTCTATTATGCATAGTGTCTGTATAGTGTTTGCATAGTAAAATCTTTTTATATAAAACAGAATACTTTTGTAAAGTTATTTATTTTTTTTAGACTATAAATAGAATATATAATATTCTATTATGCATAGTATTTGCATAGTACCTGCATAATGTTTGCATAGTAAATTTTTTTTATATAAAACTGAATACTTTTATAAAGTTATTCGTTTTATTAGATTATAAATAGAATATATTATATTTATTTAAAATATTTTGTTTTATTAGAATATTTTATTAATATTGCATAGTAATCAATATGGACCGCCCGTTTAAAAGTAAATCAATCTGGACCGTTCATGAATTAGTTACTATTCAGTCCATTCTCCTATAAATAGAAGCTCATTCCTTCATTATTTCTTACGAATTCACTGAAACTCTAGAGAAAGAAACTATAGAGAGAAAGAAGTAAAGTATTTTGCTACTTCACTACTCCTATATCCGATTTCTTCTAAGGTAAGGGGTATTATTTCTGTTGTATTCATGAAGAGAACTTCTGTTATTCCATTCTTTATCATTATGTTGGAATAACCTGTCTATGCAAAGTACCGGATACATGGTAAAATTCTTCTGTTATTCCATTCTTTATTATTCTGTTGGAACATTCTGTCTGTGCGTTTACGCATGACCTGATTTCG
Organism: Panax japonicus; assembly: GCA_020205505.1. NCBI lineage: Eukaryota > Viridiplantae > Streptophyta > Magnoliopsida > Apiales > Araliaceae > Panax > Panax japonicus. Next base: position 36,259,651 of record CM035091.1, read on the forward strand.
TTCTTTATTATTCTGTTGGAATATCCTGTCTGTGCGGTTTACGCATGACCTGGTTCCGTTCTTTATTATTTTGTTGGAACATCATGTCTGTGCGGATTACGCATGACCTGGTTCCATTCTTTATTATTCTGTTGGAATAACATGTCTGTGCGGTTTATCGCATGCATGGTGATTTCTTCTATTATTCCATTCTTTATTATTCTGTTAGAATAACCTGTCTATGTGGATTATCACATGCATGGTGAATGATCCTTTGTATTCATTCCTTATTAAATTATGGAAATGATCTGTCTAAGTGGATTACCGTATGGCGGACGAAAAATTCATTTGTAGTTTCATATATTCTCTTATACTCAGTTGGTTAAAGCTTTGACTTCTATACTCCATGAAATTAGTGGAATATCCTTGATATTTGTGTTTCATCCAGTATCTTTTCATGGAAATATTCTTCTGAGCATTCTTGAATTTTACTCCACAAAAAAGTATCATGTTGACAATTTGAACATTATTGGTTCCTGGATAAATTAATTCTTGAACTTGTTTTATTGAATTCTTATATCATTGTCATCATCCTCATGTTTATATTATGTTGAAAGTCATATGTGACCTGTAGAGTATAGATGGACTTGGTATGATTATGACCAGAGATTAATCGGTATAATCATGACCGTAATGTTACAAATGATGTGGTAAAAGTCCTCATTGGCCTATAGTGTATTGATGGACAGTTGTTGACATGATCATGACCATTGATGAATACACAAATATCCTTGGCCCGTAGTGCATGAATAATTTGTGGTTGTGATACTAATGAATATCATTGACCGTAGTGCAGGGATAATGTGGAATATTTATTAAGCTGAGTCCTAGCGATAAAAGTGATGAAAAACCTTTTAAATCATAAAAGATAGTAGATTTTATTCTTTACTTGACTCTTTTAATGGATTGCTTGTTCCGCTGCAGTTAAACTTGATGTTTGTTATATTGTATCAGTTTAACACTGTTGAAGGCTAACGATATTTTATTCTGCATTATCTTAGTCATAATATTTCTTACTGGGATAGTTGAGCTCACCCTTTTACTTTCATTATTCTCTTCAGGAAATGAGAAAGTAGCAGGGACTAGTCGGGGAACGGAGTGACGGTCCAGATGATAGCATTAGTAATCCTCACTATTCTATGAAATAGTGTGATAATAAATGTATTGAGAACTTATTTTGAGTTTGAATACTGTCTAGAAGATAATATTTATATTAAAACTCACAGCTCATGTTGTATATTTAAGATTGTATTTGTATTCTGTACCATGTATTTGGCGACTCAGAATAGGTGATGTATACCTATTTTGGGGGCGTCACACTATGCATAATAAAATATAATATATATTCTATTTATAATCTAATAAAACAAAAATTTATATAATATATATATACTCCCAAAATCCTACGACAAACCAAACATACACACACCAATTCCCTCTTTTACAAGGCATTATCACCCCACCCCCTTTTTCTTTTTCCACCACACACACACTCACACACACGACACACACACACATGTCAAATATATATATATATATATATATATATATATATATATATATATATATATATATATATATAATACGTATATACTTTATAACTTTTTTTCAATTATCTAGAAAAATAAGTAAGTGGGGGTCCAAATAATACGCCAAACTTACAACAAATACTTCATAAAAATCCCCTCAATATTCTTAACAATATTTATTCATCATTAATATTATAACTCGTAATATTTAATAACCAGATCATTCCCAAGAAAGAGGGGGCTTTCCGATAAGGATTTCTCCATATTGGCGCGCAATTAGGTGACCAACCCCCTTTTCTCGACAGAACTTTCTAGACATCGTCAATAATACAAATAATAATATGAATAATTGTGTCGTCTCAATTATTGATTTAAGAATATAAAATATTGACAATAATTGAATCAAATAACGTGAGATACTATGCATCAATTACTGTAGCAATAATTAAGTATAACTGAGTGACTTCTCACGTAAGTATCAAATATCGTGTACTACTATGCAACCACGCGTATTACTGTACTTTTACCATCGGATATTCCAACAGTTAACGGTAAAACTTTCGCCGTTATTTTTATAAAAAGATATTTATGTCGTTTTTTAACTCCGATAATAATTTCATTGTGGGGTCCACCAATAATTGTGCCGCCGTACGAATATTCTCTGTTAAAACAAATATTTCCCGACCAATCGAATATTTTATAACAACTTGCATACTTTTCAAAATTTGTAAATATTACTCACAACTATAACATTATATCAAATCCACACCATAATATTCAAAATATATAACGAGAAAAATTTAATCTTTATTCATGAAAGTCATGGTCTTACAAATGCCATTAATACTTAACATCCAAGTAGTAGTTGATCAATTCTCCCAACCCTGCCTTCCTAATGTTAAAAATGATCATATCGTCACTATCACTCATACTTGTCAAGAAGTTAGTAGTCTATCTGGACTAGAGAAAGTCTAAGTCCTTGGCAAAGGAAGGGATGACACCCTCTACAAAGTACGTCACAACAATAGCGGGGCCGTCTGCGCATTAAAAGTGGTTTACGCATCGTATTCTTCCAATAATATTCACGATATCCTTCAAGAGATTGAAATACTTGGATCCCTGGATTCACCATTTGTTGTCGAATTCCATGGAACATTTGAGGGAGGCCTATTTATGGCTACTATAAAATCAACACAAGGCAAGAGTAGTCTTTAGGTTACCATTAGAGAGGAGATTGAATTTCTTGAAAATTTGATGAATAATCTCCGTTAGTATTAATGATACAGATTATGTTTGATGACTTTTAGGTATGGTATGACAATGACTTTGTAGAATTAGTTTTTGCTTAACATTTATTTGGATATTTGTATTTTATTATGAAATTTTTTCTTTGATTAAATTTATCTTACATATTTTTATTCATAGTTCAATGGTTATAATTAATATAAGGGTAAACTTATAAAAGTGATATTTTTTTTCTTTTCATTTGAACTCAAAAACGCAAGAATTTTTTTTATAAAAATTTTGTATTCTTTTCTATTAAAAACTCATAAACAACATAAATGAAAACTTCAAATTTTCTACTTTTCTTTTATGTTTTAATTTAAGTTTTTTATTATTTTATTTCCCGTCCAAAACTCAGAAACAGAGTGTTAATGTTAGCTTGCAGAAAACTTAGTATTAATGGTACATGTGATCCATTTCCAATATTTACTTGAAATCAACTACTCCCTCCGTCCATTTATATAAGACGTTTTAGAGTTGTGCACAAATATTAATTAAATGATTGTATAGTATTAAAAAAGAGTGTTAGTTTTAATATATAACTTATAACTTGGAAAAAAATAATAATATAAAAAAGTGGTGCAATGCGGTTTGAGCTGTGCAGAAGAATGTTAAACAGAGCCGTTCTTGAGCACGGGCGGGAGGGTGGATCGCCTTGGGCCCTCGATCAAAAGGGTTCCAATTTTTTTTACATATATAGTATATAGGATTTTGAACATTTGATTGAAGATTTTGGCTCTAGGAATACTAGAAAAAATATCTTTCAATGAATGTATTCTCATATATTTTGTTGTAATCGAACTTCTCATATATTTTATTGTAGTCAAAGTTCTCATATATTTTGCTGTAACTAAACTTATGTTTTAATCTCCGGAAAGACACTTTTTTTTTATATAACTTGTATTTTTTTTTTTTTACATTTTTTAGGTGAAGACAATGTTTCGAAGAGGGTCTTATTTTCATTTATTCCAAAAACGACCCTGATGTCAAAATGACACCCAAAGTGCATGTGCAATTTTTCGATCATTCTAACCCCGTCATATGCTCCGGAATCATTCTCAATTGATGCGATTTGGATGATTTTTGATGTAATTTTGAGTCCGAACCGAATTGGATTCCTTAATCTGTACTAAGAATTAATATGGACACAAGTCAATCATATATAATAGAACTCATATTCAAGTTGCAGTAGAAGTGAGAAATACAATTCCACATTCCTTCATGAGTACATTACTTAATAGCTACTCCCTCATTCCAAAATTAAACAATATATTTTGAAACATTGAATTCTAAACATTTCAACATGGCATCAAATTTGGATCCAAATCTATTTTTGTAGATTTGTAAGATATATAATTTCTTTTGATTTAAATTTTTAACTGCATTCTCTCCTATTGAAGTCTATTTAGGGAATTATAAGACACTTGATATAAATTTTATATTAAATTTAAATATCAAAATCTTTAATTGGAAATAATTTCAACAACAAATTTATTGTGTACAAATACGTTCTAACAACTCTTTAATATGACCCGTAAAATTATCTAACACTTTTTGATATTTTCACAATATTTTTTAATAATTTTATATAAAAATTATCTCTATAAATATATAGGGACGGTGAAATCCGTCGCTATAGAGTCTATAGAGACAATTTTATGTGAGAATGTTCCTTTATCATTCATGATCATCATAAGTGAAAGAAAAAAAATGGTATTCATGTAAAATTGAACCGCGAGAGGGGTAAAATAGGAATCTCGAACAATACTTTATTGTTTGACTAATTGCAGCTCCGCTTAAAATTAAATTAAAAATATATCAGCAGAGAAATGGTTGAGAGAAATTGTGTATTTTACTATTTTGTGTGGAAATTCATCAACAAGAGGACGAAACAGTAGACAAGAGAGAGTAAAAAAAGGGCAAAAATCTGTATGTATTTTAGCTTAATTTTGCGAAATGATTCAATCTTAGAGCTGATGTTCTTATTGAATACGGATTTTACTGTAAGAAATACTCTTTTCAGGTACGGAAATTCATTTTCAAGTTTATCTGGTTTTGATTTGGTTATGGTTTTATGAGATTTATTGGATTATTAATGTTTTTGTCTTTGGTATCTTATATTTGTGATCTTTTGTTCATTGATGTTAATCTCATCCGTTAGTCGGAACAGTGCTAAATAGCTCGTGTTTTTGTCTTATGAAATAATCAACCAGTCAGGTATGGAATGTGTAGAGCTTAGTTTATGATTAAGTGGATGATTTTTTTTGTGTTTTTGAAGGATTGTTTAGATTATAGTTTTAGATTTTAAGTTGATTGGGTTAGGAATGTGGAAAGAATGCTGAATTTTTAGGTTCCCCTTGTTGGGGAAATAACTAATATACTGGAGTTTAGTTCAAACGTGGGTTTATTTATTTATTTATTAATTGTTTTATATATATATATATATATATATGTATATTTGTGAAATAACTGTTGACCTTGAAATCATAGCAAATTGTTGTGGAATTACAAGCTAAAAAAACTAAGCTTATCTTAAGCAGTTGTTGAGGAGCCTTTGGTTGCGCTATTTCTTTGGGAGTGGAAGGGCCATCTAAAACTTGTTATAAAGGACAACTAGAAAAAGCAGAAAATTTTAAATTTGAAAAACAGGAAACTGGTGTAAAATTTTAGAGTGAAAATGATTCAAAAAGATATCAGAGTGATTGATGGGATTTTTTGTAGTTCGAGTTATCAGACTTCTTCATTAATTTCTTGAGGGAAAGTTATGAAGTAATGATTGTATTTTGTAATCAAGGCAGCTACTTGACTATTTCCACTTCGTTGTACACCTTTGTTTCTTTGGATATGGACTATGGGTCCAATTTTTGGTTGAAGGCTAGGTTGGTCCGAAAGGACCAAAAGTTATTGCTTGAATTTTTCTTCAGTGGGAAACAACAAGTTTTGAGGGTTTAGATGGTGAATTTAAATAGGATTGTTCTATGATATGAAATATTAATTTTATGGACCTCGGATCTGTGCTAGGTGCTGGTTGAAGTTGGCGATGGTGACAATGACACTGGCCTTATGTTTCTGATGATGATAAGTGTTTCCCATATTTTTTTAAATTTGAAGTTTCCAGATATGGGTTTTGGTTGGATGTATTTGTTGGAGATAATAGATGCTGGCCTAAGATGGTGGTGGGGGATGGACAGTGGTAGGATTGTGAAGTTCATAGGTTTTTTGATGTAGAGATAGAACAGGATGGTGGGAAGCAAATAACAATAGGTATAGCTCTAATACTAATTTGAGGTAGGACAAGGGGTGAGAACGGATTAAAGAGGGGTAAAAGGGTGAGGAAGAAGAACTATGCCCAAGGGCCACAATGGCACAAAGTTTCAATTATCAAGGGATAAGATTCCCTTATATTGGAAACAAAAACCTTAACCCTAGCGTAACATAGAGAACCTATTTAAAAGACTCCTAATAGTACCTAGTAGTATCAAAAGATAGTATTGTATAATTAAAATAACCTAATTACATTTAGTGTATTCATAAATAACAATATAATTTATTTACTAATAGTCCCTTGTACTTTCCATTGTTTTCTTGTTCTGTACCGCATCAACATAATTCTTCTTCTTCAGTTATTTCAGCAACAAAAAGTAAATCTAAACCAATTATGTGCTCTTCTCCGTCTCTCTCTCTCTTTCTTAACTGAAGCAGTAACTTATTCTCTCTTTGGATCTAACAGTGCTATATACACATACAAATGTACACACGTCATAAACACAGCCAAATACACACATGTAAATATAGTTAATAACCGGGGGTGGGCCACGTTACTGTCAAATGCAATCGGAGTCAATACCATTGTCAGTGATGTCATATTTTTTTTTTCCTTTTTGTCATCCCTCCCGAGTCAACTAAAAAATAAACTGGAAACACTGTTCAGCTATTAAAAACGGTTTACTCCGCTAATATTAATAGCAGAGCATAACTTAAATTTAATTCTTGCAGTCCACGATAGGCCTGGCTATATATTCATTACAGATCTGCAGGCTACAAAAGTGTGTGGCAATGGATCGGGGGCATATATGTGTATCTTATTATAAAGGGAGAGGATGGGCAAGACTAGATTATTAGGCTGGCTGTGTAATAAAATAAGATAAACTCCTCCCATTATAACTCAAAAAATTCAAACTCACTTTTCATAACTGTTCCTTTTCTTTCCTTAATTTTTTTCACCATTTTTGCTCACTCCATTTTTTTAGTTGCACACAGAAGTGTGTGCCATGATCCCTAGCATAGATTACATGCACTTGTGGGTTAATTTTTTCGTTGTATCATACGTTGTTCCTAATTGTATTAATATATTCTGTTAAATTAGTGCAGTACTAGATAGTTAAAGTACTAATTTTGTAGCATATTAGTACTTATCAAATAAATCAATAAATCATAACATATTAGACTTTGATGCCTGTTTAATTTTTTTAAAATATGCAATCTTCTGCTTATTGTTTCTTTAAGCATCAATTGATATGGGCTAATTGAGCCCTCGACTCGCAACAGATATAGGAGGATTTTCCAGCTTATTGGATTAAAGAAAAGTTAAAATAAGAAATAATCTGCCCCAAGGCTACTTTTTTGGATTATGTCAGTTTTTTATTTGAGTTCATTTATCTTAGACTCTTACCCCATACGATTATAATAATACCTATAACAAGAATATGATATAATACCAAGAATACCGCTAAATAATGATAATAATAATACTATGCCCCCACACCCCCCCCCAAAAAAAAATAAAAATAAAAAATTCAGCAACAATTTTTTCTTAAGAATTATTTCAGCTAATACGAATAAAGCACCCAGATTATTTTTTCTGAATTCACTTTTCAGCATAGTTCACCAAAAGTTAACTTGTCAGCAATAGTATGCAACAAGTAGGCCTAGGCCCATCTAATTTGGGGCAGCCTGAAATGGGAAGTTTGACATTTAATTCAGATGGGGAACCTATCGACACACATACATATATAATATATTTTAATGTCAACAGCTTGTATTAAAAATTGCTATTTGTCTCTGTAACTTGTTCACGTTCATTTGACTCTAAGATAATACTGTTCCATTCACACATAAACATACACATGCATAAATATGGGCTCACCTCTCCCCCCAACAAAAAAGAAATTAAAAAAGAAAGAAAAAAGAAGATAAAAGATATAGTCCTGCTACATATGACGACGAATTTATGTCAATATTAAATGTCGACATATGTGGATACATGGGATATGAAGAGATCCACACATTATTATTCTATCTTATCAGTTAGAGTTATACGTTAGTTGCAATCCAAGTTCGTCTTAAGATATGTCGACATATATATCATTTTCCAAAGACATATGACAAAGAAAGTAATCGAAATATAATAATAAAATTTGTCCTGAACTGTCTACGTTGTCATAATTTTATCTTCACATTTCTTTAAATCTATTATATTTGCCTGATTTTGTTTTTATGCTATGCTGTCAGATACACGTGCTTTGGTGGCTCTTGGCTTCTTTAAGTACAGCTAAACTGATTAATTTTCAAGGTATGCTAATATCTGATTTTCCATGTGGATTATGAACTTATTGTCCTCAACCTGCTGAAACTGAAGTTACAGTCTGAGCTATTGAATCTTATCACAAGCTTAACCTTTTCCATTGGTTCTAATTCAGTATCAGTGCATCCATTGTGTAGTTAGTAGTTATGTTTTACAACAGCCTACACTTTTTAGCCTGATACCCTTAGAGATGTGTTTTCCCCCATATGGCTTTCATACCATACTCATGGTATTACGGCATTGACATTTGCCCCCATTGAAGTAGTCTGAAGGGGTGGAAAACTAATAGTTGTGTGATGGAACATTCAAAAAACTATAATCATGTTCCATACAATAACGTGGAACCTGTGAATGAAGAATTTGGGCGTACCTCTCAGGGATTTATGGTGGACCCAACAGGCCGCGTAAGTTCCAATGTCAGGCATCCAGAAGCAAAACCTGTACTTAATTTCTCTATACAGACAGGTGAGGAGTTTGCTCTTGAATTTATGCGTGATCGGGTTAATCCATGGGCACCATTTGTTCAGTTTGCTACTGGCGATCCTAGTCTTACAACGGGTTACTTAGAGTTAAAAGGCATTTTAGGGATTAGTCAGACTGGGTCTGAGAGTGGTTCAGATATTTCCATGCTCGCCGTTGTAGATAAGGGCTCGAAAGACTTTGAGCGGCAGAACTCTTCTTTGCATGAAGAAAAAAGTAAGTATGGGTCTGTGCCATCAGTACCACGTACTTCATCGGGCTACAACAGTAACCGGACAATTACTCATGAGTATTCCTCTTCTGGAGCATCTGAAGGCTCATCAACGAAAATTAAGATTCTCTGCAGCTTTGGTGGTAAAATCCTGCCTCGCCCTAGAGACGGAAAGCTCAGATATGTTGGAGGAGAAACACGAATTATTCGTATAAGGAATGACGTCTCTTGGCAGGACATATGGCAGAAAACTAGAGCAATCTATAGCCAAACTCATATAATAAAATACCAGCTTCCTGGGGAGGATCTTGATGCTTTAGTTTCTGTATCTTCGGATGAGGATTTACAGAATATGATGGAGGAATGCAATGTATTGGGAGATGGAGAAGGATCAAAGAAGCTTAGGATGTTTCTATTCTCTATGAGCGACTTAGATGATACTCATTTTGGTCTGGCCAATGCCAATTCTGGTGGCGATTCTGAAGTTCAGTATGTAGTTGCTGTCAATGGAATGGATATGGGATCAAGAAGGGACTCAACTCTGCATGGCCTAGCGAGCTCTTCAGCAAAAAGTTTAGATGAGTTAGATGGGCTGAATGTTGAGAGGGACACAAGTAGAGTTGCAAGCGAATTTGTTGGAATTAGTGCTTCACCTTCAACCAACTTTAATGCCTCACCATCGGCAACTCAATCTTCTCAACCAATTCTACCAAGAACTTCCAACAATCTTGACACCCACTCACAATTTGATCAAGCTCAGTTGCATCGTGGTGAAGATAAGCAGCACAGCCTGCACTCTGGCTCTGAACCCCGCCCTTCTAACTACACACCTTTTGGAAATAGTTCTGTTCCTCTGCCTATTCATGCGCATACGACTCAAGAAGGAGGTTTGGCAGAGGGGCAGTTATCTGGTACGGTAGGCTTACAGGATTTACAAATGCATGGAATGGAAGCAAAACTGAAAGGTGATGATTCCAGTCAGCAAGAGAATGAACGTGAAAATACTCAACCCAATAGAAATGATGTTGATCGCTTTCTTGTTGAAGAAGCATTAGTTATACCATCACTCGAGAGAAAATCCCCGCCAAAATCTTCACAGAACGAGGGCAGACACCTGGAATCTGTGCAGGTCTCTTCACCTCTTGATGTGATTAATCCAACAAAAGTTCCCAAGTCAAATGACAATGAATTGTACACATACAGTACTACCATTGCTCCTGAACAAGACAACTCAGAGTCTGATCTAATTGATTTGAGCTATCTTGAGCCTCCAGTACCTCCTCAGAGCCTCTTCTGTTCTGAGCGATATCCTCGAGAGCAGGCAGAGTTACTAAACCGGTTAACCAAGTCAGACGATTCACTTGGTTCTCAATTTTTTGTAACTCATTCACATTCTGATTTTACTCAGCAGGATTCCATGAAAGAATCTGTCGATAATTTTCACAATGAAAAATTGGCTCCTCGGACTGAGCAGCCCCTCTTAACCACAAAGCTTACTGATCCTCGAATTGGTGATAATGGACTTGAAAGAGCTCAAACTTTGAAGGAGGCAGCTCAGGGCCAAGTGAATGACAAGGATGCCGTAAATGAAAACCAGGCTCTTAAGCCTGGTTATGAAACAACCTCCAGCAAAGATAACATAAAAGATTCCATAGTTGATGTTACTGCAGAAGCTAACCAACATGAGGATCCTGCATCTAGTCTTCCAGACTTTCCTTGGGGTGACAGGTCTGGAAGTGATATCACTGCTACTGATACTCAGGAGAATTCTCGACCTTCTGCTTGGACTACGAGCTCAACTAGAAATATTTCCCGGGGAGAACCCCTTTCTAGTGTTTCCAGACAAGTGCGGGGAGACATTTCTATTGACATCAATGACCGATTTCCTCGTGATTTCCTTTCTGATATATTCTCAAAAGCTATGCTTTCTGAGGATTCTTCTGGTGTTGGTCCGCTGCAGAATGATGGAGCTTTGAGCTTGAACATAGCCAACCATGAGCCTAAGCACTGGTCGTTTTTCCAGAAATTGGCGCGGGATGAGTTTACTCAAAAGGATGTTTCTCTTATGGACCAAGATCATCTTGGTTTTTCATCAAGACTCCCAAAAGTCGAAGAAGATTCTGAAGCTTATAAACTTTCCCCGTTAATGGAAGGTGGAATGTCTTCAACCCAGATACATTCCCAAAATAATCTTGTTGAAGATGATCAAAAAGAATTACCTGGTACAGTTGGAGATTCTACCACAGCCTTTCATTCTGATTATAATCCTTCCTTGGTGAAAGACAGCGAATTTATGCAGTTTAATGATTTGGCGGAGAGCATAAGAGTACCAGAATCTGAGTATGAGGTACATTTTCTTGGTGGTGGTTTAAATTTAGATTTTCCCTACTATATGCATTTTGGTAGAGCCACTCCTGATCATTTAGTTGCTTGCAGGATGGGACCAGGAACATTGGCTTGCCTCTTCTGGATCTTTCTCTGGTTGATTTTGATATCAGTTCTTTGCAGGTATGGTGCACGCTTTTGTACTAGCAATATGTCTGGTAATTTTACAGGACATTTCTTTTGCATGTTTTAAAATATGAGCTTTCAATTTGTGTAAGGGATAAATGCCAACTGTACAGTAATTGAAGTTCCTTTCTCCAAGTATATTTTGATAATAGGTTTGCTATTCAAAGTTTATCTTTGTTGGATTTAAGATAAAAAGGAGTTAATGGTGGAAATGTTAATTTTGCAGCCTGGTTCCCACCCCACCAGTTTTAGGTGGTTGAGTTGAACCCAATCTATAATGTATCAGTTTTTCCGATTTCATAGCAAAGCTATTCTTAGGGGAAAGTAACATGGCTACTAGCACAAGCATTATACACGCCCATCCTCACAAAGTGATTAGCAATGCAAGTTTGTCCTTGTTATGTTCTTGCCTTCTTTTATTGCTAGGAATTTTAGAGACTCAATAGTTGTGGTCAATTATTGGCAACTACATACCTGCATAGTTTCAATTGTCTACTTCACTTCTTACCTTAGTTTCACTCAACGTATTGTCAGCAGTTTTAGATTTTATTTTTTGATATTAGTTTTGTTGTCTTAAACGAGAAAAAAGAAAAACCATTCAAATTACTTATGTGGTTACCTATACAGATCATAAAGAATGAAGATCTTGAGGAACTAAGGGAACTTGGTTCTGGTACATTCGGAACAGTTTATCATGGAAAATGGAGAGGATCAGATGTTGCCATTAAACGAATAAAGAAGAGCTGCTTTGCAGGTCGATCATCAGAGCAAGAGAGATTGGTATATTTCTCTTCACATCTTCTTACACTTGCACAAATCTTCTTAAATTATATTATATGCATACAACGACATGTACTCAATATTTGTTCATCACGTGAGCCAAGAAATAGCAATTGAGTACAAGAAAATAAATGTATTCTGATAACATCATATATATTTTTTGCTCAAATAAGAAGTGGTTTAATATTTCCTTTAATTCTCTTTCACCCATTGATTGCTCATGTGAGTAAGTGGTGATTGTGCACATGCATGTTCCTTTTTTTATTTAAAGGTTGCATAACAATTGATGTTCTCGCCATTTTAGACCATAGAGTTCTGGCGGGAAGCTGAAATTTTGTCAAAACTTCACCACCCAAACGTGGTGGCATTTTACGGTGTGGTGCAAGATGGACCTGGAGGAACTTTAGCAACTGTGGCAGAGTACATGGTCGATGGTTCTCTAAGGCATGTTTTACTTCGCAAAGAAAGGTAAACCTCCACCAATCATTCTCATGTTTAGAGTCCGTATCATTTTGCTCATGTTCACCAAAACTCGTGCATTCTACATATCTTTACAGCAATACGGTTATGTTTTTATTTTATTTTTTTAATTTTTATCAAGGTGGTGAGGGGTACATAGAACCTAACCTCTACCTTTCAAGAAGTAGACTCCTTATGGGGGCTATGAAATAAGTCCTTGTTGTGATTTGAACCACCCTGCACTTCCCTGTTGGGGAATCAGAGGTTTACCATTGGACAATCAAGCTATTAAACCAGCTATCTTAAATTTTTTGAAACATAAATATGAAGGTTTTCTAAGGAATTTCTTACTTACTCCCCCACCCCTAAACCAAATAGCAAAACGTGTCCTATTTCTTCTTCATCTATGTTATTCAATTTGCAGGCATCTTGATCATCGGAGGAAACTCATAATTGCCATGGACGCAGCCTTTGGAATGGAGTATTTGCATTCAAAGAACATTGTACATTTTGATTTGAAATGTGACAACTTGCTTGTGAACTTGAAAGATCCTTCTCGGCCCATTTGCAAGGTTATTACGAGGGATTTATAAATTTAACGATTTCCTCCAATGAATGTTGCTTTCATCAATGATTTATCCTAATACATTGGTGATTTAGAAAAGCATGAATTCAAGTCATATAATATCTGTTAATTAAAATATTTCTGCTGTTCAGGTAGGTGATTTTGGCCTGTCAAAAATAAAGCGAAACACCTTGGTTTCCGGTGGAGTTAGGGGAACCCTACCTTGGATGGCTCCAGAACTACTGAATGGAAGTAGCAATAAAGTTTCTGAGAAGGTATGATTTAGCAATATTCATGTGTACAAGTATTTTTGTGAGCGTGTGTAAGATTTGAATAGCAGATAGAATGAAGAAGGCAAAAATAATGTTTAGCTCATTGTAGTTGACCCAAACTTTGTGCATTAGACCTTTGAACTTTTAGTTCTGCAATTGGCAATCTGTACTAACTAAATAAATCAATTGAACCATTCTATCAATTTTTTCAACGGACATCTTTTATTTATTGACGTGGCTGAGAGAAAAAAATAAATAAAAACAGAAATCATATACCGGATCCAGATCATCCTGAAATTTCAGTTTTTCCTCTCCCCTCTTCTTTGTCTCTGAATTCCGTGCTGGTAATTACTTTCTATGGATTTATTAAGAAACATCATAGAACCAATAACCTTCTTTTTATCAATGTTCTAAAAGGCGCTAGGCGGGAAGCAGGCTGCCAGGGGGGGCCTAGGCGAGATTTTTTTATTTGAAGACAATTTTAATATTTTATCTTATATTATTCTAACAAAACAATAATATAAAGCAAAACAATCTATAATAAAGATAATAATTAAATTATAGAATTAGTAGTAATTGCACTTAAGTAGTAAGGTATATATTCATTGCTTGAAATAATTAAATTATAGAATTAGTGTTACTAGTAAGTAGAAACTAGTAAGTAGTATCTTGATATATATAATTATATACATACTTCTTATCTCAAAAATTTAAATAAATGTTATTTTTAAAAATTAGTGTGAAGTTTATTGAATGAGACATTTGATATTATTAATTATGAAATTATTTTTATTTGTGTAATTTTCAAAATTGAGAACTTAAAGAAAATGACAAATACCATATACTAAGTATGACTAACATATCTTTAACGTATTAGTTTTATTCATAAACAAAATTGGTATTAAATAATAAAATTTTAAATTTTAAGAATTCAATTCAATATTAAAACTTAAGAAACTAAATATAAATTTAAGAATTATATTGAATTAAACTAAATATTACAAATGTATCATCATTTATATAATTTGAAGTTGGTACGAGTTCAAAAAAATACAACTATAATAAAATTATCCATTTTGACTTGATCTTGTTCACTTCTTATTGTGATTTGATATGCTCCAACTTGCATTAAGAATATGGTAAATTATTAGAAAAATAAATATATCAAGATCTGGTTTTGGTAGTAATTTTTTTTAAAAAAAATCTCTGCCTAGGCGCCGCCTAGGCCGCCTTTCTACTTAGCCCGTCTAGGCGCCACCTAGGCCGCCTAGGCGTCGCTTAATTGGTTGGAGCGCTTTTTTTACCGATTTGGCCTTGGGCGCGGCGCCAAGTCCCCCACCTGGTCGATTTTTATAACACTGCTTTTTATCCTTCTAATTCATCCTCTTATTCAAATTAATTTTGGTTTTCCAACAACACTCCTCCAGTCCGATCATTAAACAGTTAAAGTATTCCACTACCATCAGTTAATGTTGTCAAGTCGGAAGCCTTAGGATCTTCTAAACCCTCAGTTGTGATGATTTGGAGGAGCAATTGCATTCTCAGTCACATCTCATCTTATCTCCCTCGCTCTCTCTCTCTCTCTCTATATATATATATATATATATATATATATATACACGGTAATAAAAACACACATATATGTCTCTCTCTAGAGAGGCATCTGTCTCCGATATGTAAGGGAGCTCCACAATCATTACAACTTGAAATCTCTCTTCTTTTTCTTCTAACTGGCTTCTCACTTTATAATGATTTTTACTGGATATTGACAAATGGGATTGAGAATTTAGTGGGTTTTGTTGGGGTTTTGACTCTGCAGAATTGCAAATGATTATAAGGGTTATGAAGGGTAAAGTTTGAGGAGATTTGAGTTGGGGTAATTTGAATTGGTGAAATATGAGAGACTATAGAAAGAGAAGAGAGGAGGATTTTTAGGTACCGTTGATAACCGTTGTATGATTGCTTGCAGAATGATTTACTGATGTTCATTTATGTCGGCGAAGCCTACTGTCTCAAATTGAGGATAAACTTGGTTTGGGTGGAGGGATGGTGGGTCTTCCTTGTTGGCGTCGGAGGAGGTGGAGGCAGCAACAATATTCTAAAAAGTGTTGGGCGGACCTAGGCAGTGGAGGGAGCTTCAAGCGCCTAGGCCTTGAGGGTGACGCCTAGGCGGGTCCTAGGCAAGCTCTTTAGAATGTAACTTATTTTATTTATTAGTAGTGAAGCGTAGGACTGGAATTTGAAACGTACCAAACTTTTGGACTAATATTATGAATAAATGTTGAGGCAGTCACTTTAGCATAATTAAATATATAACCTGATAACAATTACTGAATGCTAGTATATCTCTCACGAAAAGCCAAAAGCTTTGATATAGAAGAGACGTGATAGCAGTTAGGGATTCACGATAGAGAGTCGCAGTCGTGTCTCCCCCTTTTGGGGTCACCTATGAAATTTTATGGGGTTGGATCTTACATATTTTTTAGAAGGCAATCATGGAGGCATCCCAATGATGTGTTATTTTCTCCTTCAGTTCTTTTTTTCCTATACCTATTGATGTTGAGTTGAGATTAATTGGGCTTTGAGTCTTGCGACTTGGACGAGGCATGAACTAATTTTGAGCACAAGGCAATAGGCGCTCTAGGTGCAGCAGTTAAGGGACCTTCGATGTCTAAGCGAGTGATAGGCAGGCGCACATAGTGAATGTTAGAACATTGGGCAGCAGTGACTTAGGTCACAATCAAAGAGAGAGTGAGGGGGAGAAGGTGGTTCTACAGGTCGGTGTTGGTAATGGACTTGAGTTTATGCGGGCAGTTATGGAGTAATTACATTGAAAAATAGAGATAAATAAGTGTCAACATATATAAATGTATGTATATGTAGAGACTAGAGAGAAGGAAAGGAGAAAAAAATAAAATTTATTTTAAAGCCATTTCATGTTTAAATAGTCCTATTCGTTAATCATAGTTTAAAGCCATGTCATCTTTTACATAGTCCTATTAGTTAATCATTTAACTCTGTTATAAGACTTCACCAATATTAAGATTAAGGTTCTGCCACCTTATTTACTTTTTATTTTTTGTTGATGCATCAATTTGCTCCATCTGTTATCAATATTTAACAGAATCGTCAATTACAATTTTTTTTTTAAATCTAATTGTCCAATAAAATAATTTGATAGTCTAATGATTTGATCAAAAAGGTGGACAAACACAAATGGTGCAGACCTTAGTTTTTCCAAATGAATAACTAATATGTATTTCTGAATATCTGAGATGGAGGCCAGGTAGGTGTTCGGAACCTCCTGTCATCATAAATACCTCTTTATGTCTCATTATTCATTTGGACAGAACCCCCCAACCAAAATAAAAAGAGAGCCAAACATTTTATAAAAGAAAGAGTTTGATTTTGGCAAAGTTCCTTTTTCTTTTTCTATTATAGTGAAGTTTCAGAACTTGTCTTGGATAAATTTTCAGGTCAGATTATAAAGCCAACCATTGTGTTCAATTTTCAATAGAAGGGGAAGGAAGCATTAGAAGAAACATGCTTATTTTTTCCTTGATTCAGTTTGTTTATTTTCCATCCTTTTCACTGCATATGTTTTCCTCTTATAATTAAACAGGTTGACGTGTTCTCCTTTGGTATCGTCTTATGGGAGATTCTCACAGGTGAGGAGCCTTATGCAAACATGCACTATGGTGCAATCATAGGTGCGCTTTCTTGTCCTGGTCTACTTTCTGAGTTCAGTGAAATGGAATCTGATTAGTTGTTCGAAAACTTCCAGATAAAACCAATAAGCCATAAAATAATCCGTGCACTTTTTGTAAATGGTTGGCTAACTAATGTACATGGATCGTTCTGATGGAATATTCTTTGTGATACCTCCCATCACCACAACCAATGTCAGTTAGTTATTGAAGAAGTTTGTTAGTAATGGTGATCTTTAGTGGCTACTGGCTAATCATGCAAAGCCCAGTTTGGATACTTTGAAAAGTATCTAACTAATATTCGTAGATTGTTCTGATGGAATACCCTTTGTGGTATTGCTTACTAGATACAATTTGTTTGCCTGGGTGATCTTTAGTGTCTAATCACAAAAAATCCCAGTTTTCGGATTTGGTACGCATACATCCATGAATAACCTAGTGGTAACTAATCTAGATTACTAAGCTTTTGTTAAAGGTTGTTCATATTTTTTCTAGATGGCTTGGATTTCAAAACTTAGTATGTGTACTTTTGATATGATGTTATATTGTGCGCAAGAGATATGATAAGTTTTCTAGAAGTGTTTGAACAATTTTATATCTTTAGAATACTTGAGCTAAAGTAAGTCGGATTCAAATTTGGAAAAAATTGATCTCTGTCATATCCCTCTTGTTTTTGAAATTTGGTTGCCATCACTAAATGAATCTGTTTGCTTGACAGTGTAGTTTTAGAAAAACGATACTTGGGTCCTAGGTATATTGACCGGTCATTCTCTGAAAAACCTGATAATTTAGTCAATAAGTGTGATGATGTAGGAAACCCATCAAATTCAATTCAAGAGGAACCCATTGAATCCTCAAGGAATTCTTTGTGAGCTTTAAAAATGGCGTATTAGTGGCACAAGTTAGAGTATATTTGTAGTTTCCTTGATAATCGAATAAGTATTAGCACGGACATCATGTAGATGACGATCCCATTACCATATATGCCTAAAGATGATGTGACAATTATTAAGGGGAAAATCTCACATAACATTATCTCTAAACTTGCCAAAAATGTGTCCAAGCATCTCTGGGTAAACTGTAGTTTGTATTTGTAATCCATTCTACATTATAAGGCTCCAAGTGAAGCTCAACTGCTAAATCAAGTTTCTTAACTGCTTTCTCAGAAATAACATCACTATCAGTACAACTTCTAGTATCAATAACAAAGAGCACACTTGTCTTGCACATTTGACCCTTGTTTGTAAAATACTCCCATGATGTATTTTAGGGCCATCGTTCCATTGTGATACCAAATGGTGGGGGTAGGGGTTTCAGGATAAAAGGTTATCTCACTCTAAATATTTCTCACACAAACTTAATCGATTCTAGTAATTCACTGTGTATAATCCAACAGAGTACATTCCTATTTATGATCCTCCGAAATAACTTTCCCAAAATTGAACGACGCCTTTTCTGTTTTTGAACATCACTGAGATAGGCTTTTCCCCGAACCATTGACTCTAATAAGCGAACTAGCAAAATTTCAAATCAAATATATAATTAAAAGCACAAAATTGGTTTGGTTTCACCAATTTTTGGTTTAGCTTTCCTAACATAATTACTATCCAAATTTATATCAATTAAATACCATCCAAATTTAAAATATTCCTATTTCTAATAGGAACAGAAAAAAGGATGATCTTTTTCTTTCCTATGCAAATTTGTATAAATACTATACAAATTTACAATAATTAAATATATACTATCCAAATTTGTAGAGTATTTTAAATAAACCCAATCAATCTCTAATAGAAACAGTAACTTCTAAAAGAATTTTTATTTTTGGTTTTACCAGTTTATAATTACAACATTTTTTTATCACACTTTTATGTAATTAATTAAGACAATATAACACGTTATACTATATATTACCTAAATTTATTAAAACTTGAAATTATACCAAATCACACGATTAATTGTATTAATAATGTATGTGATTTTTTTAAAACATAATAACTGTAAAATTAGTTGAAAAATTATAGTAAATTCTTTACTAGCTAATTGTCATAACTAAATTCATATTATAATTTCAAGTAAATTTTGTCAATATAAACATTAATACATAATTTCATTACAAACTTAAATAAAATCAAAAATAATTATTTTTTCATAATCATAATTAAATAAATATGCACTCCATTCAAATGTTTAACTTAATAATTGATCGAAGTAACTTATAATATATAATTCAATTATTATTTAAAAAATATTTAATAATCTAATAAATACATTTATCTTCTCAAAATCCTAGTTAATATTTATCTATTTAATAATACAATAAACCATTATCCATATTGTCGTGCTTCGCACAAGGTTGATGAGCTTGTACATTAAATTAACCAAATACGATTTCTAGAATCTTCTTTTTATTAGCATAGGCTTCCAAAGTCACTTATATTAGTCCAAAACCATGTCTTGCGGGATTGTCCAACATCATGTTACTTAGGTTTCTGTTTGTATGGAACTTTTTAGTCACTGTCTATATGGAACTATTATAAGCTTTTTATAGATGAGAAATATTTAATTAATATTTTGGTTATTGTACTAGGGCTCGATTTTCATTTTGGTTGCTGAAACTTTTTTTCTTACATTCACATTATCAAACTAAGAAATACATTTCAATCTAGGGATTATGTAATTTTCCATCCAAATAAATAATGGTGTTGCTTACGTGGCTATGTATATGATGATGTGGACGTTAAATAAAATTGTACAAGTGGATGAGTAGCAATTTTTTAAATATTTTTAAATGCTTACCTTACAAAATAAAATTAAAATATAAAACATTCTTAAACAAATAAGAAACCCAAATTAAAAGCCAAAGCATCTTTGTTATTAAAAAAATGAAAAAAAAGAAGCCAAAATAAAAGCTCTTCATCTTCTCCCGACCATTTAAAACATCCCCACCATGGCCTCCTCCATAACCACCTCCATCATCTCTGTTGAGTGTTGAGATACAAGAATCATCTTATTCTTTTTCACCTCGATACTCATTCTCATAGCCTCAACTTCTTAGCCATTTCCTTCTTCATCCTCACAAACCCATCTCTCATAGCTTAATCGTCGTCACCATCTCTGCTGTTGGGTCATTATCTCTCCCTTCCTCACCTTTTTACTTCCATAACCACTCTTCCCAATTCCAAACCTCCCTATATACCCATCTTTAAATCCTTAATGGTCCCAAAATTGGGATTAGGGTTAGGGCTAGAGTACTAAATTCATCAAATTTACCAAAAATCGTAGTTGTAGTAGGCAGAGGCACATTAAGTCGCGGCTATAGGAGGCGATGCACCATATTTGACATGCTTCTGGGATGCTTAGAAGCACTATTTTACAATATTTGGATAAAAATTTCTTGACATTCCTCCTCATCTTCTTCTTCATGAATTGGGGATGTATTTATTGGGACAACAACTGAGGTGGGACCCTTCCCCCCATGAAATTCTTTATTATTAAATGAACCCAAGCTAGTGGGACGGTTGGGAGCGGCAGTGGGGGACGGTTGGAGATCCCGATAGGAAGAGTATCATCACAATCTTCTCTGATCTGTGTGTTGGTGAGAAGAGGTTTTTTTCTCTCTTTTTTCCTCTTCTTTTTTTTCCTTTTTTGTTTTCACAATTGTTTTGATTTTATTTTTTGTAATGTGAACATTATTTTATTTTTTATTAATTTTTTTGCTAGGTAATCAAATTTTTTAATATAATTTTTATGTAAAAGTTGAGACCCATGTGCCATTTCATTATGTCCCACATTCTTTTGTCATCAGTTTGCAACATAAGTTTTGCAGTTAATAATTCGGACGGAAAATTATGAAATCACCTGATTGAAATATTTTTATTAGTTCGGTAATATGAATGTAACAAAAAAGTTTCTGTTACCAAAATAAAAATCGGACCATAGTACAATAACCAAAATATCAATTAACCTAGAAATATTTTTAGTTGAATTGGATATGTGAAGCCCAGGAACCTAACATGTTTCTGTATATCCTCATCTATGTGATTGCTGATCTTGTAATTCTATTAGTTCAAATTTATACCTAGTGAATATGCTGAGGATTCCCATTTCATTTTGAAATTTCCCTTAGTTGATCTGTGTCTTTTTTATTCAGGAGGAATTGTGAATAACACACTTAGGCCAACTATTCCAAACTACTGTGATCCTGAATGGAAAAGGCTAATGGAGCAGTGTTGGGCTCCTAATCCTGAGGTCAGGCCATCCTTCACCGAAATCACCAATCGTCTGCGTGTAATGACTGCAGCTTGCCCCAGAACTCAGGTTCACAAGGCATCTAACTAATGGCTTGATACGTCTCATTCATGTTTTTCCGAGGCTTAATGTGAAAAATATATACGTATTCAATTGTATTATGTAAAGATTGTGCATAATATGTTGGCAATAGGGAGGATTACATCAATAGTGTTCTCGAGATAAAAAGGGTACCCGTTTTTTACATGTGCCAAAACCTAATGAAATTGCATTTTGGTTTATTACAAGGTTTCATTTATATTGCAATTATCATTAATTTGGTGTATTGGTATGATGCATCTTACTATAATTTCACATGCTATATGTCACTAGCACAAAGGTGTTGCTCTGTTGCAGATATACCTTTATATAGTCTGTTTGGTTACAACATTGGAATGAGAATGTGAAGGGAATGGAATGGTATGAGCATTCCTATTTGTTTGATCAGAACGAGAAGCTACACGATTTTGTTAAAAGGACTCTAAATGTTATAGTTAAAAGCAGGTGATATAGTTAAAACTGGTTAAGTTATTTTGAAGTGTATGGTTTAGAGATCCACAAGAGTTAACTCTAATGCATCTATGAGTGGTGTTAGAGACACAAATTATTTTACAAACATTTTACAAACTGCTGATGTGGCATACTCCACCTCAGCCTATTGATCAATAAATTGTTTAATGTAGTCTTCGGTCCCACACAAATTGCTGATGTGGAGTATGTCACATCAGCAGTTTGTAAAATGTTTGTAAAATAGTTTGTGTCTCTAGCATTATTCATGCATCTATTGCTTGTACTCACGGAGTATTGGCAAAGCATAGCTTTCACAGTAGTACTCCATATATAATAAATATAATATCTAAATATATTTTCGGTGTCTTAATTATAATTAAATCAACAAAAAGTAATTGGCACTTTTTTTTATGGTATAGAGGAGTATATTATATATTAGTTGGTTACTTTATCTTCAAAATATTTAGAGGGAAAAGGAATTGAAAGAGGCACAAACCCTTGATAGCTTGCTCTAGCCAAAAGCACATTTATAACACCTAGTCTGAAGTAACTGCATGCATTATCAACAATTATTATTCAAACATTTCTCAGTAGGCACAATATTTACTGGAGAGTATATATAATAGATATAAAAACGGATTGTGATTAACGTGGAACTGAAAACGATAAAATATAATAGTAATGAACGAATTCTTTCTTTACTATCTCACATACATCAGTATTATAAATTTATGGTCGTATATAACAACACTGGATGAAAAATTACTCATCATTGTGTGACGAGGAGACTGTGACAACTAATAAAAGAATGTGACGGGAACCAGCATTTTCTGGTAAAGATGTCTGAGTACTAGAATATGATGAATGATCAAATAGCTTGTATTGGGATACCCAATTTATTAATACTACATTAGGTAATAGCCAATTAATGGATATTAATACGAATGACTGATACCAGAAATATTAGGAGGATGAAACATTGTGAACTTGCCATGCTGATGCTAGCATTATAGGTCTCCCTTTCCATCCAAGTAGAAGACAACCCTTGTCAGTAGCTAGAGTATACCCATCACTTTCATATGCAGATATCATCAATCTTGCTTGGCTGCTACATTTCAATCCTACGCCTTGGAATCCGGCTCGCCCTAATTGCCTTCTCCATTGATCTGCCCTTTCGTGCCTTTGGATCCTATCAATTCCCTCGTACGCCACAATGTTGCGTATTTCCTCAGCAAAGTGTAGTTTCTCTATCTTCATCCGTTGGGGGCTGTTTCTAGGGAGACTGGCCTCGAGGGAGTCGAAAACAGCTGAATAATAGTGAAGGGATTCGAGGAATCTCCCGAGGAAAAATGGTCCGTTGTGGTTGGCGTCTTGTTCCACTACTGTAAGCAGCGTTGGCCGTAGTTTCTTGATTGCTTGCAGGATTGTTTTTAGTGAGCCTCTGCTCTCTTTGACATACTTGTGCAAATGCATTATGCTATTGACAAATAGAGCCTCTCCTTCTCTCAAGTCGAGATTCTCTTTGGTTAGTAGTGATGCTGTTGCTGGCTCTGTTATTCTGCAGAACTCGAGAGCAACGCCCAGCAACTTAGCCTGGTCGATAATCTCATGCATCCAGTATTCAATCGCGGACAGATCCTGCATCTCTCCGCTGATGCCTGTGATTCGGACTAGTTTTGGAGGGCCCCCTGTTCGCGAAGCCAACATTCTTACCAATGAAGGATATTGTAATGTATCTTCCATTCCCAGATCGATAATATGCAAGAAATGCTCCCCCTCTGCTGCTTGGAAAATGGCTTCGTTCGCAGCCATAAATCCGAAATCAATATAAGGAGTTGCTTGGTGAAGTAATCGAAAAGCTTCAATTTTCTCCTCTTTACTGATCAAGGACACATCCCCTACACCACTTGTCAATGTACCATTTGCTTTGACATTATACAGAAGCGATAATCTAGATTTCAATCCCATCGCGAAGCAATAAGAGACTCGCTGCAATGAATCGCCCCAAGGACTAACAGATGACCATATTTGGCTGAGCATGGAGTCTGCAAGCTGGGTGTCCCTGCAGCCAACTGCCTCGGCACAAGCAAGCAACAAATGCACCAAATGAAGCCCCTGATCCACCCCATGGCTTACCTCCTCTTGTATAGTACTAGTACTAGTACCAATACTAATACTGCTATTAGGCACCAATATTTCTGCAATTACTCCGATATCTTCACACGAGCTGCTCATTTCCTCAACCATCATTGGAATATCCCCATAAACATCATCAATGCTCAATGAGAAGTCTTCAAGATTGTCGTCAAAATGATCAAACGCCTCGTTCTTCTCTTGAAAATGATCGATTTTAATATCTTTGTCGTATGAATCCATGTTAAAGAAACTATCGACGAATTGTTCTTCCTCAGAAGCCTCTAGGCTGGGAATTTCGGGACTTGTATGACCCGAGGGTGAATATAGTTCAATCTCATTTATTGGGTGTGCTTCCTCCTCCCATTCTCCTTGTTGTTGCTCAATTCGGGCCGGACAAAACCGGCGAATTGCGTAATCTTGGTTGAAACTGTCATGCATAGGGAAGGAGAGCCAACTGTTCATGGCTTCCATTTCTTGTTGGATCATTTGGTGGATAGATAGGAGGAGAGATTGAGTTAATGAAAAGGTTTGAACTTGGACAGCAAATGTGACTATGGAGCTTCTCCTTTTAAGTATGTTTTAGCAAAGTATATTCTCTTTGTTTTGAGGTGAGATGGGGACCTTTTCTGCTTCAAATATAAAATGAAGCAATTTCTAGCCCCACAGCCTTTTTACCTTTCTTTTTTTTTTGTTAGTTTGGGGGTGGAGATTTGAACTATAGACCTCTTGCATAGCAAAGGCTAGACATACCAACTGATATTCATCCAGTTGACAAAATTCAAGCAAAATATCATTGTTTGGTATAGCTGTTAGTTTGACATAAAATATGATCCTGCAAATATCAGATTGAAAAACATGGTTTATGTAGTTGTATTATAATTCATTGGGAAATGAGAATTAAAATATATTTGTGTGAAAAAATTATCCATTCATTGATTTTTGTTTTTTTTTTCTAAGTTCTAAACAATTTTATGCCTCCGCCTATGACACTAAGCAGCAAGCTTTAAAAAAAAGTTATTGGCATTGGTTAATACTCCTAATATGCAATTTAAGTATTTACAATTATCATTTGACACAAATTATTCTACAAACATTTTACAAACTGCTGATGTGGCATACTCCACCTCATCATATTGATCAACAAATTACTTCAATGTAGTTTTCGGCCCCACATAAAAAGCTGAGATGTAATATACCACATCATCCGTTTGTAAAATAATTTGTGTCTGTAACATTATTCTTGAATCGTTATAAGAAAGCAACGGTTGAAAGCTTAATTGATTACATTTGGGTTTGGTGATTAATGAGGAATTAGGTGAAGGCGAGTGAAGATAACATATTGTGGGGTCTTGCATTCTTGATGTTCCTACCTTTAGCTTAGCTTGAAAATGTAGGAATGAAATAACTCTTAGGTGCACCAATTTGTATAATAACACTATAAAATAAATAGATATAAAAAGTAAGGTTCTAAACGAGTTGAATCGAAACAAATAGAGATCTGCTCGAAATCGACTCGAAACGTTAAATTAATACTCGAATTTGATTTGGATTCGAATTGTATTTGAAAAACTCTACTCAGATTCAACTCGACTCGAATATTTATTACTCGAATTCGATCCAACTCGAATCGAATTATATTCAAATTCAAGTTCGAATTCAACTCTTCACATAATAACTAGTTTTATAATAAATATAATTATAAACTGAATTTGTTATTTTACTTAGAAATGAAAAATATATTTACTATTACACTTTACAAATATAAAATCACAATTAAAATTAAAAAATTTAATAATAATAATAATTAATTATTCTAATTTGATTTAATTTTGTATATATTATAAGAGAATGTATCGAGTATATAATCAAATTTGTATCAATCGAATATGTATCAAATCACAATTGAGAATTCGAGTTGTTTGAATCTTAAACGAGTCGAGTATAATCTTATTCAGATTTTACTCTTATTTTTTTCCAAACTATTTTTTATGCTCAAATTTAGATCATATTATTAACGAATCCGAGTCTCGCTCATATTTTATCGAGTCAACCCCGAATCGAGCTCGAACTGTTTGGTTCTTTACGGTCTCAAATTAAAAAAGGCTTCATATCATAAACATGTTGATATATTTGACACGAGCTTTAAATGGGTCAAACATGTATTATTAAGAGTGGACATATTTAACACGATTAGACACGTTTACTTAAAATAATTAGGAAATAAATATGATATACCATTATAATTTATCTTAAATATTATTGAGTTTTAACTTTCTTAATTACTTTTTTAAACATGTTATCATGTATTTGTTAAATACATATTGTTGTGATGAAGAAATTATGTTATTAATCAATAAATAAATGAATGAGATTATAATTTTTATTTAATTTGTATACTGGATGGGTTAAACAGATTGACACGTTTAACACGATTAATAAACAAGTTAGCGTTCGTATATTGAATCTTGACACGTAAAAAGTTTTGGTGGACTTTTCACGCATATTAAGAAGATGAATGAAATGACAAAATTGTCCATAATAATGTCATTAAATATGGAGAGAGAATTAGAATAAGAAAAATATGAGATATTTAATGTTACGAGTATAATAGGAAAATATGTATAAAATTTTGGTTATTAAAGAAAAATGAACATTTAACATGAGACTACCCAAAATAATAATAATTACTTTTATCATGGGACGGAGGGACTATAATATATATGACCTAAAAAGGACACGAATACAAATCGAGTTTCACCCTAATTTACTACTAGTACAAGCCACAGCCAGCCGGCCAAGAAGGATTTGAAGGTGGAGTTGGTTGGTTACTTACACGGCATCGGTTAGCACAACTAAATTGAATGTGTCCAACAAATTCATGGTGTCATTTGTTTGTCACCAAAACTCAAAGACTCTCCTTCATTCCTTCGGTCGGCCAACAAGCAATGAGACACTAAAGTTGGCCTATGCTTGTGGAATCCCCTATAATAATAATATATTTTATACCTTTTTCTTTTGAAAAATTATAAGATTCTTTTCTGCATAATGATTCCATTTGTGATCATTTATAAAAGTACTTTTCTATAAGCTTTGTCCAAGAATTCTTTGGGGAGTTTTAAATTTCTTTTTAGACAGATGTCAGGCCACTCCACAAAAAATATTTTACTTGGATTAAATCATAAATTTCCCTTATAATTTAGGTCCAAATTCGATTATATTGCATGCTAGATCTTTGTCAACCAATCAATAGTTTCTATTTATTTGGCTGAAAATGTAGCAACTGGTTGTGTCTATATGGTTTTGAATCCATGTGGTGGGTGGGTGGGTGGGTGTACCAGTAACCAGATGTAAGTTTGTTCAACAGATCTAGTTGGCATGGGAACTCTTTTTTGAACTACTAATACCTTCTCTTGTAGGAAAGGAAAGTAAGTTATATACTGACTCCACATATGTATTTGAGTAGATATAACCAGAATTATGTGGAAATATTATTATTTTTATTTATATTGTATTTTTTGTGTTTTCTTAGCTATATTTCAAGTCTATATAACATGACTATTGTGTCGATTGTATTTAGGGAACTGATATTTCTATATGTATTTTTGATATTTTCAGATGGTCCTCTCTCACATGAGCATACAATGTGTCACACCTTCATGATCTGAAAATATAAAAAACACATGTGAAAATAGTGCTTCCCTTGTACTTACTCCCCAGAGTACTTGTTTGACTAGAGAGCATTTGCTGCGTTTTGAATGTTTGAAAATGTACTCTAAAATCTTGTTTATATATAAATATTTTATTTTAAATAGAATTTATTTAACTCATAAATACAACGTTTTGAATTCAAACGAATCGCACCAAAATTGCGGTGTATTTAAAAGTCTATCACAACAAAAAATAATAATATTTTAACCAAATAAACTCTGAGTCTGCATATATAACATGAACTCTGATAGGGAGTGTTGCCAATCCAAATAAAATGGTCCACACCTATAAACAAAAAGTTGTGAGGATTAGGCATTAGCTTGTGGGTACAATAGGAGTAATGATATTGCTGGTACAACTAAAATAAAGCCTCTTGGGGAACAAACCAGAAATTGTATTGAATGAGATGCATCTTTATGTCTGATTACTATTGATGTGTACTTGTCTACAGATTTTGATTTAGAAATTGCTGATTTGATTGCCATTTGCTATCAAAATTAGGCTGCTGATTGTGAGGCAATTTGCATGCTGACCTAAAGAAAATGGTTATCAGCTGAAAAGGTTGTTAATAATGTCAAATATGTTTCCAGAATAAATATATATTTAAAAACACTTACATAATTTAATTATAATTATTGTTTTGGTAGTATAATTAATGATATGTTATAATCAGAAGTGTTAGGTATGATGTCTCTACACTTGCTGGAGAAAGGAAACAAAAACACTAATAAGGTTACTACTGATAGTAGTTTAATGTCTCTAGCAAGTTGAGTTATAAGTACATAATTCATTGTACTCTCTCTGTGTTACTATGCAAAATTGCTTCATCTTCAATTTAAAAAAATGGGAGTGAAAAATAAAGGAAATTGATATTTTTATGTTAAAATGATATTTTTAAATGAGTCTCTCTCACATGGTAGTGGAACCTACTCATTATTTATATAAGAGGGATGATGTGAAAATATCAATTTTTTATGCGAAAATATGTGTTTCCAAATTAAAGTACAACACAAACTCCACCGAAGGCAAGGATGGCACAATTTTTTCCTAAATATATATATGGAATAATATATGGTCATACACAACTATGTCGTTTTATAATTTTTTTCATATATATATATATATATATATATATATATTATTTGTGTATAGTCTATAAAAACTACGTTATTTTGACATATTTGTTTTTAATTTCTGATTTGGGAGGAAAAAAGCTATTTTTTTTAAAAAAAAATTGTCAAAACGACGTAGTTTTGATTTTGACATATTATGCATAAATAAAACATACACAATTGTGTATGGTCACATTATATATATATATATACACACACACACACACACACATATATATATATGTATAAATATATAATGATGATCAGATTCGGACTCCCGGACCTGACTAAAATACGGACCTTTATTTTTATTTTTATTTTGTTTTTTTTAAAACAACTATAAAAAAAGTTTAATATTTTATGGAACTTGAATTTTTTTATAATACAATATTTTGGGTGTAATTTGGATAGACCTGTTTTGTTATATGTATTTAAATCACACTCAAAATACTGTATTACGGAAAAATTCAAGTTCCATAAAATATTAAACTTTTTTTTATAGTTGTTTTAAAAAAAATCCACATTTTAACAAAATCTGGAAATCCGGACCTGATCCGAACTCTATATTTACACAATTAATACACTTTTCGTATTTATTTATAATATTAGTGCAATTAGGATTCCTTAATCAATGAAAAATAACTGCCCTAATTAATAATTCAAATTTAAATATCTTGGATCTAACAACAAAAATAAATTCAAATTAGAAATAATAATTCAAATTCAAATATTCATAGTTTGGCAACGTCATCTTCATCCTCCCCTTCGTCAGTGAGACATCGACGGTCATCTTTCTCCTCCCCTTCGCCGGATAGACAGAGCGAGAGTCAGATGTAGAAAGAAGGTGGATATTTGATTTTTCACAATTTATTCATGTCCGAAAATTTCAATTCCAATTTCATGTCCAAAAGAAAATAAGAACACTACATAGGAAATAGAGTGATGTGTAATGTAATATTGATAACCAAACATTCTTAAAAAGTTAACCAAACTTTTATACCAAGATAACTAAACCTTTATACCTAAGTAATCAATCTACCTCCACACCTGCAGTATGGAATTGGTTACCTTGGTCTGAAAGTTTGACAACCAACTGTATGAAGGTTTGGCTATCAACTGCATCATATTCAAAATAAATTGGTAACTTAATAAAACTAAATTGGTTACATTGGTATGAAGGTTTGGATACCCACTGCATGAAAGTTTGGCTATCAACTGCATCACGTTCAAAATAAATTGGTAACCTAATGATACTAAATTGGTTATCTTGGTATGAATGTTTGGCTACTAACTGCACTATGAAAAAATTACAGGTGTGAATGCCATGTTTATCAATTGCTAAAAAAAACCATAAACTTCAATGTACCATACAAGGGAAAAACATGCTCCAGGATGATGTTATTTTGCAGTAGTTGGTTTCATAGGAGATGATGGAAAAATTGTGAAGAATCATTAGGAACCAATCGTGATTGTTCCCCCTTTAATATTGCCCTGTATTTGATAAAAACAAAAAGAAGACCAAAATCATCTCTCCTCATCTTCTCCCCTTCCGTTCACACTCTCTAATGTCCCCCCTCCATCTGACATTTTAATCTTCTCCGGATGGATCCGAATCCTCCCACCTTTGCACACCGAACTCTCCAAAATCTCACTGTACATACACCGAAACTACCCTCTTCCGCCATGGTTTTCAGTGACAAAGAACTGCTATGGAGAATACCCAAAGGGAAGGCTTTTGTGAGAAAAGGATATAAAGCATTGGCAGTGTCCATGGCGCACAATCTTAACATAACTACACCAGTGTTGTAGAGTTTGAATGTTGCGGTCTTTGAAATAAAGAAATAAAAACAAGAAGAGAGAGAAAATAAATCAATACTAATCTCCTAAATTAAGGAATCCTAATTTCATACTAATTCCCTAAATTAAAGAATCCTAATTGCACTAATATTGTAAATAAATATGGAAATTGTATTACTTTTGTAAATATTTTATGAGTGTACTATTGTTGTAATTATTTTAAAAAATGTAATAGAATATGTAAGTGTTCAACTAAACTGAGCCCATATAAATGAACACCTTGGGCTACATGATGGGCTAGGCTTATTTATTTGGATTAATTACATATTTTAGTACATTTTTAGAAATAATTACAATAATGGTGCATCCATAAAATAATTACAAAAGTAATACACTTTTCCATATTTATTTACAATAT
This sequence comes from Panax japonicus, assembly GCA_020205505.1. Lineage (NCBI taxonomy): Eukaryota > Viridiplantae > Streptophyta > Magnoliopsida > Apiales > Araliaceae > Panax > Panax japonicus. The sequence goes on from CM035091.1 coordinate 36,291,043, forward strand.
TAGTGAAATTAGGATTTCTTAATTTAGGGAATTAGTATGCAATTAGGATTCCTTAATTTAGGGGATTAATGCATTGTAACTCTTAGGTTATACTTGGTGGGACTTCCAGGTTTACATACGCATATTCGATTATCTATGTTATTTTTATGATGTCATAGTTTCAGTTTCACAATTTGAGAAACAAATCCTTTTTCTCTTTTCCTCTTCATATTCCTTTCGTGGCTTTTTCTTTCTCCTGGTGTTGAAAAGTAAATGCTTCTATTCCTCTGGCTCAAGTATCTATACTCACAATCTACTTTCTGTTGCCTGGGCAGTTCGAAGATGATAGATTGTTAGATCAAAGATCATCTAACAAGTTAATTGACGGGGCTCTATATATTTTGTTTGAAGATCGTATTGCTAACTTGGAATCATTCTGAACGTGTCTTGGGTTAAAAATGTTTCGATGACTGAGACATGTCATTCAAATATGTTCAAAGGCAGATTCATTTTCTTCAAGATTTGATTGCTGAAAAAACCATAAGATGGTTGGAGTTCAAAATAAAATGCAAGGCATGTGTTTGTCTTGTCCTTCTGAATTATGTTTCGTACTTTGGTTTTTGTTGGATATCCATAACCATTTGTTATGGTTAGTAAGTCTGTAATGTTTATTGGAGCTTATATAAATGGGATTACATATTTAATTATATTACCAGTGATTTGAAATTGTTAGACATTGTTTGAAAGGTGCAGTTGGTAGCCAAACATGCATAGAAGGGTAACCATTTTATTTTTTTGTAGTAACCAGATAGTTACTGTTAGTTCCCAGATGGCACAATAGATCTAGAAGGGGGGGTTGAATAGATCCTTCTTTTTTTCAAATATTTTTCTGGTTTATATATATTGCTCATATTTTAGCATATGACAAACATAAGAATCTTTTCAAGCACAGCGGAATAAGTAAAAGATTCTCCTTCATTGATATAATCATAATCATATATACATTGTTCGTAGAGTCAGTTTAGTTGTAAGCAGTTAAGACATACATAACAGTTATAGCAGTTATAGACATAATATAAATGACATAATGTAAGAGACACAAGGGGTTTTAAGTGGTTCAGAGACTCAAGCTCCTAATCCACTCTTCTACTTTCAACTAGCAGGATTTCCACTAAGGAAGGGCAGCACCCTGAATCACTAAGATTCATTCAAGGCCAGCAGCCTTGGGACTTCAGTTCACTAAGAACTCTTCAAGGCCAGCAGCCTTGGGACTCCTCTAGTTCCCTAGGAACTCTTCAAGCCCAACAGGCTTGGAACTTCGTTTAGTCCCTCCGGACAAGGACCCTTCTGGCTCTGCTTTGTTTAGTCCCTTCGGACAAGGACCCTTCTTGCCCTGCTTCATTTAGTCCCTCTGGACAAGGACCCCTCAGGCCCTGGCTTTGTTGAGTTATTTGTTTGTTGTTGTTGGAGTCAGTGATGAGCTGCTAAGATGTCTTCATGCTCTAAACATCTTCTATACTTAGCAGCTTGGTTTGATCATCCTTGAAGTGCAGCTGAGTGTTGCATGATGCTCAACTTCTATGGTTACTCAACCACTTCGGATGACCCCTTGTTGAACTGCCTTGAAGATCCTTCTCCTTGGTACTTGATGGCTGCACATGATAGGCTTCTAAGATGACGGTAAGCTCTTTTGTTAGGTACTTAGAAACTTTCTCATGCTTGACACCAAGATGGCATTTGTGATCTTCCTTCTTGCTACTTGATGCCTTCTCATGATGGACTTGCTAAGATGACTGTAGGCTATTCTCTATTGTACTAGAGTCTTCCCATGATGGACATCAAGATGACATAATGCTCTTCTTTCTCTCGGCAGTTCTGAACACTCTTAATGTAGTAGAACTCTCACTTCTACATAGTAGAACTCACACTTCTACTTCTTTCTTTATCTGACTTCTGAGTGTTCTTGGTGGATCGTAGAGTGAGCCTTCTGACTCACTATTTCACATGGTTTAGATCAGTCCACCTTCTCTCCAAACTCGGCAACTCCAGCAACTTTTGATCTTTGAAGCTCTTCGTTATTTATACTCCTTCTCAATCCTTCCGTTGAAAAGTAGTCGTTGAAGGCTATTCAAATATCTTCACAGATCTTGAGTTGCTTGATGTAGACTGCTTGATGTGACTTGTCATACTTTTTCTGACGCTGTAGTCTACTGTTTCACCTACCCTGTCAGATGTATCACTTTAATGTCTTGGGCAGGTTGAAGACTTTATTACCTCTTTGTGATTCCTAGATCAGAGGTTGTCCTATTGCATCGATGCTCTCAATAAGCACTTGTCCGAATATTACCCTTCAGATTGAACCTTCGCCAATGCTACAGTCTTCAGTTATTCGGAATCTATGATTCTGATGCACGTCTTCAAGGTCTTGATCGTAGTGTCTTGTTGAGTGTTGCTCATTGACTAGTAGGGTTAACACTATGATCTTGAAGAGTGTTGATTGGATCTTCAATGTAGAACATCTCTTCCTTGTATTGTACAGTGCTTCAATACTTCTGTTTGTTTCGACTATTCTCAGAAACTGATGGCCTAATTCCTTGCTCTGGTCCCCTTCTGAATATCAAGACACTTCAAATTTGTGGTGCGTCCAGCGTGCTTTCTCCTTGTGATCTCTCATTCAGTTATCATCAATGAACCGACTCTGCACTTAATCACTTTAGCCTTGCTCTTCAGAGGCTGACCAATATCTCGGTTCACCTTCCATCAGTTCTTTCCTTATCTGGAAAACACTACGATCTTGATTGCTTCCAAGATCGTTGTCTTCTGTTCGCTTGACAGCTACTGCATTAGCTGACTTTCCTTAGTCAGCTGCTGAAGTCTTCTTTGAATCATCTTGTGGAAGACTTCATCTCGAATGGTCTTTCAACTCAATCTTGATGCTGATAGGGTTGGTGCTTAGTTCTACTGCTTCTCCTGCATGCCATTCGTTGAGTGCTCTCTGGTTCCCTTACTGTGGAATGCATCTTTGTAGTGCCAACCAGAGGCTTCGTACCTTTGGATATTCTGGGAGTGCTCATTCGTTGAGAACCGTATTTGCTCTACGATTCTGACTTGGCATTGTGAGCACTTCTGTTGGAGTCCTAGTTCTGCACTCTACGATTCAGCTTCGGCTGTGCAGACACTACGATCCTGAGATCAGATCTTGACACTCTACGATTTCTACCTTGTGCTTGTTGTCTTCATCTGATCTTGCCCGACTATGATCTCTGTATGCACTTAATGGACTCTACGAACTCAGAGTGTAGTCTACGATCCTTGACTTGGCTTCGGCATCACTAGGCTCTACGACTTTGAGTGTAGTCTACGTTTCGGACTTGGCTTCGGCAGATGATCGTTCGGCTCATAGGCAGGCTGTCTCTACGATTCTGAACATGACTTCCTCAGCACACTATGATCCCGAGAAAACTCTACTCGACACACTACGATCCTTCTTCGTTTCTCCTGGAAGTCTACGAACTCATCTTGCATACTCCTATTCTGCTTCGATAGCTCCCGATTTAACCTTGACTCTCCTGGAAGACTACGACTTCTGGTACAGTGCTCGATGATCAGACAAGCCTATCTATTACATCATAAGATCAACCTAATAAGCTTGATCTTCCTATATTTATAGTCCTTGTACATCATTTCTTTTTAAGGACTTTACAAAGCTGGTTTGCTTATATAGGATCAACCTAACATATTTGATCAATTCATTCTAAGTCCTTGTACATATATTTCTATTATCTATCAAAGGACTTTACAACTTTTCTTAATGCAACCATACTTGCATATTCATTCATATATATCATAATCAAATCATATATTAAATAGGAATATCATTCACATGTTTATTCCTGACAGTTACAAGTTTGTATCAGAACATATATCAAGTGTTAAATGTATATGTGAGAGTATACACAGGTTGCCTAAACTGGGTTGGATATACATGTTATTTCTGTTTTGGTTATCATTATTAAAACACATTCTGGTTACTTTCATATAACTATTTGGTTACTTCTTTATTATATTTGGTTACTGTTATCTAATGGTTTGGCTACTATTATTGTGCCCTCAATGTGGGATTTTGGTTACTTTTATTTTTTATTCTGGTTAATATATAATTGTTTAGTATACATGGATTGTGAGATCCTGAATTTTATGAAATAAAAGTATTCAATTTTCCTATAATTATTATTCTATTTATTAAATGGTTAAATTGATAAAAAGTTAAAGTTAAGGGTGATATGTGAAAAAATTTCAAAGTAAGCAAGTTGTCACAAAATAATCGGTGATAAAAGTAAAATAATACGCGTGGTTGCATAGTAGCATACGGTATTGATTATTGATGCTTACATGAGAAGTCACTCAGTTATACTCAATTATTGCTACAGTAATTGCTGCAGAATATCTCTCATATTATTGATTCAATTATTGTCACAGTATCATCTGCATAATATTTATTATTATTAAATCAATAATTGAGACGACAAAGTTATTCATATTATTATTTGCAATATTGATAATGTCTTGAAAATTCTGTCAATGAGAGGTTTGGTCACCTAATTGCACGTAAATAGGGAGAAATTCTTATCGAAAAGCCCCCTCTTTCCTGGGAATAATCTGGTTGTTAAATATTGTGAGTTATAATATTAATGATAAATAAGTTTGTGTTGATTAAAGATGAAATTGATATTTCCATTGTGTGGGAATTATTAGTGTTAGTGAAAATCGACATCTATTCCGATAATAATTGATGTCTGGAGGTTATCTTGACCAATCGGGTAATTAATCGGATAAATAAGTAATTAATTGCTATTAATTCACATGCTTATTACTATTTATTCACATGTGTGTACTATTGATTCACATACATGTACTATTAGGGGAGGTGGTGCAAGATTGATAATATTTGCATGACTAAATTAAAAACGGAGGTATAGATGAAGATATTATACTGTAATTATTTTTTTCACATGATTGTACTATTGAGTCACATAATTGTACTATTGATTCACATGATATACTATTAGGGGAGGTGGTGCAAGGTTGATAATATTTGCATGACTAAATTAAAAAGGAAGAAAAAGATGAAGGTATTATACTGTAATATTTTGAGCCCCAAAATGTGCAATTATCAAAACTATGTTTTCCTATAAATATAAGCTTATTCTTCCTTCATTATCACCAATTCACTAAGACTCACAAAAGCAATTATAGAGAGAGAAGATATAGAGAGATAGAAGAAGAGAAGTCTGCTACTTCACTATTCCAGTATCCAGTCTTCTTCTGAGGTAAGGGTTATTATTTGTTATATTTGTAAGGGGTATTATTTCTTTCGTATTCATTAAGAGAGTTATTTTCTTTCAATATTCGTAAGGGTTGTTATTCTATTCTTTATTATTCTGTTGGAATAACATGTCTATGCAAACTATCGCATGCATGGTGAAATTTTTATGTTATTCCATTATTTATTATTATGGTTGAATAACCTGTCTATGCGAACTACCGCATGCATGGTGAAATTCTTCTGTTATTCCATTCTTTATTATTCTGTTGGAATAATCTGTCTACGCGGACTACCGCATGCATGGTGAAATTCTTCTATTATTCAATTCTTTATTATTCTGATGGAATAACCTGTTTACGCAGACTACCGCATGCATGGTGAGTGACTACCACGGACTACCGCATGCATGGCCATGCGTCTAGGTTATGATAGATATCATATGTCCACAGAATTATCCTTGGTTGACCCAAAAGTCCCCAAAGAAAAACAAGAAGATTACTATCATCTTCATTTCAATGGTGAGTTTTCTCTTGATATATAAATATCTCCGTTGTCTCCAAGTGAAAATTATATTTCACATAAACCCCAAGATCATATAGGTAATGCTCGTAGATATATTCAGCAAGTGGATGTGCACGACCATGTTTTATGAGAACACGAGGTTGTATGTCATTAGACATCTTGTATGTTAGTGGCAAAACACCCTTCCAAAGTTGGGTTCGCCTCACCCTATTTGATTCACCAAAATATAACTACTAAATGATGTATAGAATACAACACACTTTTCTATACTGTTTAGGAAGAACCTCCACTGCTAGAGACCACCGTTCTATTCCCCTGTTATCCCCACTCGACCCGATAATACTCTTATTACCTAAAAGGAATTGTGAAACAGAAAGGGTGAGCACAACTAGCCAAGTAAAGAATATCATGACTAAAGCTAATTTACACTATCAATAGCCTTCATCATCAATAAATCAGAGATTTAGAACATATGGTAGATGATAAAAGTTTTTAATCATAGTTGCAGCGAAACGAGCAATCCATTAGAAGAAAATAGACCATAAGGTCTATTATCTTCTCCATGTTAAAAGTCCACCAATAATGTTTTATCCCTGTAACATCAATCAATAATTCATGTCCACAATCATATGAATAACTCATAATCATAATTGTGATTCTAAATTTCTCTTCGCACCCAGGACGAAGATAATTTTCATCACCTATCTTCACCTGAAACATCAAAAATCATGGTTATACCAAATCACAATTCTTGTTTATAATCATACTAATAAATTCATCTTTGCGCTACGGCCAAAGATATTCATTAACAATTCATGTTTGCACTACAAGCCAAAGACATACAACTGTATTTTAGAAAAGTCAAGTAGAGCATGATATCTACTATCTTCTACAAATTAAAAGTGCATAACAAATATTTTATTGTTGAGACTCAGCTTAATAAATAATCCACATCATCGAATTATCAATGCACTACGGCCAAGGATATTCGTTAGTATCACATCCATGAATTATCCATGCACTACGGCCAAAGATATTCATTATTTTCACATCCATGAATTAATATTTCATCGCCGAGACTCAGCTCAATAATTAATCCACATCATCGAATCACTCCTGCACTATGACCAAGGATATTCATTAATATCACATCCATGAATTATCCATGCACTACGGGCCAAAGATAATCTTTTTTTTTCAACGGTCCTGATCATGCTATAAAATAATTCATCTTTGCACCCTTAGCCGAAGAAAATCCATAGCCATAATCATACCAAAAACTGTCCATCAATGCACTACGGGTCAATAAGGACTTTTACCACGTCATCTGTAACATTACGGTCATGATTATACCGAATAATCCCTGGTCATAATCATACCAAGTCCATCTATGCACTACAGGCCACAGATGACTTTCAACAAAATATAAATATGAGGATGATGACAATGATATAAGAATTCAATAAAACAAGTTCAAGAATTAATTTATCCAGGAACTAATAATGTCCAAATTGTCAACATAATACTTCTTTGTGGAGTAAAATTCAAGAATGCTCAGAAGAATATTTCCATGAAAATATACTGGATGAAGCGTAAATATCAAGGATATTCCACTAATTTCATGGAGTATAGAAGTCAAAACTTTAACCAACTGAGTATAATAAAGAATGGAATAACAAAAGAAATCACCATGCATGCGGTACTTCGCATGGATAGGTTATTCCAACAGAATAATAACAACGGAACCAGGTCAGGCAAAATTCGCACCGATAGGATGTTCCAACAGAATAATAAAGAATGAAATAACAACAGAAATCACCATGCATGCGGTACTTCGCATAGACAGGTTATTCCAATGGAATACTAAATAACGAAACCAGGTCAGGTGTAATACGCACTGACAGGATATTTCAACAGAATAATAAATAACGGAACCAGGTCCGACATAAAACGCACAGACAGGATATTCCAACAGAATAATAAAGAATGGAACCAGGTTCGACGTAAAATGCACAGACAGGATATTCCAACAGAATAATAATGTGACGCCCCCAAAATAGGTATACAACACCCATTCTGAGTCGCCAAATACATGGTACAGAAAGCAAACTATAACTTCAATAATACAATTGTAGTGCAAAATACGACAACACATACTGTGAGTTTAAATACAAATATTGTCTTCTAGACAATATCCACACTCAAATAAGTCCTCATTACAATTATTCAAACACTATTTTACAGAAATAGTGAGGACTGCTAAAACATCTTTCTAGAACCATCACTCTGTACCCCGACTAGTTCCTGATATGTTCTCACCTCCTGAGAAAAATGGAACAAAAAGGAAAAGGGTGAGCTCAACTAACCCAGTAAAGAATATTATGACTAAGATAATATACAACAAATTATTGTTAGTCTTCAATAGGGAAAAATCTGATAAAATATAATAGACAACACGTTTTAGATCAACAACTGTAGCAAAACAGCAATCCATTAGAAGAGTCAAGTAGAGAATGAGTTCTACTATCTTCTAAGATTTAAAAGTCCATCATTAATATTTTATCCCTGTAACAACAATCAATATACATCTTTAATCAAATATTCATCTTTGCACTACAGGCCAAAGATATTCATTTGTATCACCAGTTAGTCATGTTCATCTCAACACCTGTTCATTTTTGCACTACGGGCCAAAGATATTCATCAGTTAATCATTTATCTTTGCACTACAGGCCGTAGATATTTAGTAATATCATCATTTAGGACTGGGGATGATGAAAAATATTTTAAAGAAAATGAATCTAGTGAGACAGAAGGACAAATAGTAAGGATTCATATAAAAGTTTATCCAAGATCAATAATACTCCATAATAACCAATTTTGAAGCAAAATTCAAGAATAAAGATCAAAACATGGATACAATCAAAGATAGTAACCATAATAGACATTTTAGACAAAAAGAAGAAAATTTCATTTTTCGGTGAATAGTGCCGTATTCGTGAACAGTGTCGTATACGTGAATAATGCCGTATACGTGAATAGTAATCCCGACACAAAAAGTTCCAAATTTGATAAAAAGTTCATACCAACATTTCGGTATAATGATATTGAAGAAAATATCATTTTAAGAGGAATATAACACCCCTTACCTCAAAATATCAGTACTTCTGATCGGAATATCGGTATAAGGCTGAAGGAAACTTGCACTGATGAATAGAAACTCACAAAGTATCTAAATACTCATAAAATACACTCAATAATCTAGAGAGAGAAAGAGAGAAAGCTTATGTTTCTGGTGTGATTTTCAATTCTAACTTAGCCATCTATTTATAGGAAAATGTTAGCAGACTTGACCTGCAACCTGATGGTTTTACCTGTTACTATTCCCACCCACCACATTTGAAATAAAATTCAGCACATTTCTTCACCAACCACAAGTGGGGCCCACTCAATTCTAGAATTTTCCACCAAAATGCTAAATTCGGATACTTCAACAATTTTGGAACCAGTCACCTCTTAAAATTCATAACAAATCATACGTTCATTTTTAACGGTTCAAAATTTGTGGACATATACTCAACTTATATATGTATAATATATCCAAAAATTACAACGATCTAACGGTCGGATTAAAAATTATAACTCACACAATATATCTCAAAAACACTGGTTTAATTTTTTAATACCTTCATTTCGACAAAAATACTGATAAACACCTCAACATTAACTCTTTCATTTTTAACCATAATAAATATATCCAACATTTATATCCACATAGAATAAATATTTCCTTATCATATGAATCAATAATTAATTATTCATAAATAATATTACAGAATCACATTTATGACAACCAGGCCGTTCCTAGGAAAGAGGGGGCTTTCCAATAAGAATTTCTCCTTACTGGCGCGCAATTAGGTGACCAAACCTCTCCTTGACAGAACTTTCTAGACATTGCCAATAATGTTATCTATAATATTATTCAAATAATATAAATTATTTATCTGATAATGGAAAATACTGTGCAGTGACAATTATTGAAACTACAATAATATAAAATATCAACGCATCAATTATTGAATCAATAAAATATTGAACAGTAACTACTGTAACAATTATTGAGTAGTGTCTTCTTACGTAAGGATCAATAATTCATATATACTGTGCATCCACGCGTATTACTGTATTTTAACCACCGGGTATTCCAACAATATTAACGGTAACAACTACGCCGTTATTTATAAAAACTCAAACTTGTCGTTTTCTTCATCTGACAATTATTCTATTATGGGGCCCACAAATGACTGCGCCGTCGTACAAATATTCCCCGACAACAAGAATATTCCACGACCAAATGAATATTTCCCGACAACAATGATTATTTTATAACCACTTGCATATTTTACAAAATTTGCACATTTCACCCATAACCAGAGAATTATATCAAATTAATACCTTATTATTCACAATAATAATTAGAGGAAATTCGATTTTATTTATAATAAGTTGGGGTCTTACAACCTCCCCTCCTTATGAAATTTCGTCCTTGAAATTGACCTACGTACCTGGTGTTTCGAAAAGGTGAGGATACCTCGCTTTCATTTCTGATTCCAACTCCCAGGTCATCTCTTCAATAGCATGGTTTCTCCACAAAACCTTAACTTGTCGTATAACCTTGGTGCGTAGGACATGCTCTTTCCTATCCAAGATCTTAACAGGTACTTCTTCGTACATTAAATCTTCGGCTATCTCTTCTAGTTCTAATGCAATAATAAGGTTTGAGTCTTTCACATATTTACGAAGCATGGATATGTGAAAAACGTTATGAACACGAGACATACTTGGAGGTAATGCGAGTCTATAGGCCACATTTCCTATTCGGTCAAGAATCTCAAATGGACCAACAAATCGTGGATTGAGCTTTCCTCTCTTTCCAAATCTTGTAACTCCCTTCCATGGAGCAACACGTAACAATACATGATCTCCAATATTAAACTCCACGTCCTTTCTATGAAGATCAACATAACTCTTTTGTCGATCTTGTGAGGTTTGAATACGTTTTCGAATCATTTGGATCTTTTCTGTAGTCTTGCGTACTAATTCTGGTCCCAACAACGTTGCTTCTCCCACCTCGTACCAGCATATTGGAGAACGACACTTTCGTCCATACAACGCCTCAAATGGAGCCATGCCTATACTTGTTTGATAACTGTTGTTGTATGAGAATTTCACCAGTGACAAGTACTTATCCAAACTTCCTTTAAAATCTAGGACACAAAGTCTTAATAGATCTTCAAGGGTTTGAATAGTCCTCTCTGATTGTCCGTCCGTTTAAGGATGGTATGCCGAGCTGAATCATAAATCCGTGCCCATAGCTTTCTGCAAGCTAAACCAAAATTGTGAAGTGAATCTTGGGTCACGATCCGAAACTATGGATACTGGAATGCCATGCAATCTCATAATTTCATTCACATACATGCGAGCAAGACGTTCAAGGGAATAAGTCTCACGTATAGGCAAGAAATGGGCAGACTTGGTTAATCTATCAACAATAACCCAAATAGCATCTATGCCTTGAGAAACCTTGGGAAGACCCGTAACGAAATCTATAGTAATGTGTTCCCACTTCCATTTTGGAATCTCAAGCGTTTGTAATGGACCCTTTGGCACTTGATGCTCCGCCTTTACACGTTGATAAGTTAAACACCTCGAGATAAACTCCGCGATCTCTCTCTTCATATTGTTCCACCAAAATGTATGTCGAATATCATGATACATTTTGGTACTCCCAGGATGGATTGCAAACGGTGTGTTGTGTGCCTCCATCATAATTCTATGCTTTAAGTCAGAATCGTTAGGAACACAAAGTCTGGAGTTGAATCTAAGTATTCTTTCTTCATCGATTCTCGCTTGTGGAATAGATCTTTCTTGCACTTTCTTCTTCATACGTATCAGCTCCAGGTCCGTAGCTTGAGCAGCTTTAACTTTATCGATTAAAGTCGGTTCTACTCGTATATTCGCCATTATCATGTGAGTCCCTGGAGTCTTTAATTCTACCTCCATCCTTTACAAGTTATACAGAATGGGCCTTTGCATTGACAATATCGCACTCGTACTCGCATATGATCTTCTACTCAATGCGTCAGCTACTACGTTCGCTTTTCCAGGATGATATTGAATAGTGTGATCATAATCTTTCAATAGTTCAAGCCAACGTCGTTGTCGCATGTTGAGTTCTTTTTGGGTGAATAAATATTTGAGGCTTTTATGGTCCGTATAAATCTCCACTTTCTACCCATACAAGTAGTGTCTCCAAATTTTCAATGCGAATACAACTGCTGCCAACTCTAGATCATGAGTAGGATAATTCCTCTCATATTCTTTGAGTTGTCGTGAGGCATAGGCTATGACTTTCCCATGTTACATGAGAACGCATCCTAACCTTTTGCCTGAAGCATCACTGTATTTAACAAATCCATCCGTACCAGATGGTATTGCCAGAACAGGTGCCGAAATGAGTCTCCTCTTGAGCTCTTGGAAACTCTTCTCGCATTCCTCGCTCCATACGAATTTTGTATCTTTCCGAGTCAGCTGAGTTAACAGAGTAGCGATTCGAGAAAATCCTTCCACGAATCTCCGATAATAACTAGCTAAGCCCAGAAAGCTACGCACTTCGGTCACCGACTTTGGTTGCTCCCAACTTTGTACTGGTTCAATCTTTGCCGGGTCAACAAATACTCCATGTTTTGACACCACGTGCCCAAGGAATGCTACTTCCTCAAGCCAGAACTCACATTTTTTCAGCTTGTCATAAAGCTTGTTTTCACGAAGCCTTTCAAGTATCAGTTTCAAATGGTGCTTATGATCTTCACGGCTTTTGGAATAGATGAGGATGTCATCAATAAAGACAACAACAAACTGATCCAAATATTCCTTGAATACACAGATCATCATATCTATGAAAGCAGTAGGAGAATTAGTCAATCCAAAAGACATGACTAAGAATTCGTAATGCTCGTACCGAGTTCTGAAGGTAGTCTTTGGAATATCCTCAGTTTTAATCTTCAGTTGATGATATCCAGAACGAAGATCGATCTTTGAAAAGATTTATGCTCCTTGCAACTGGTCAAATAGGTCATCAATGCGAGGTAGCGGATACCGATTCTTGATGGTGACATGGTTTAATTCTCGGTAGTCAATACAAAGTCGTATACTCCCGTCTTTCTTCTTTACGAATAGAACAGGAGCACCCCAAGGAGATGTACTAGGACGAATGAAACCTATGTCTAACAATTCCTGTAGTTGGACTTTTAACTCCTGAAGTTCAATAGGAGTCATTCGATATGGGGTTTTAGAAATGGGTTTTGTACCCGGCTCAAGGTCAATAAAGAATTCAACATCACGTTCTGGGGGTAGACCGGGAAGTTCTTCAGGAAATACATCAGGAAATTCTCTAACAACAGAAATATTATTCAAATCTGACTTGTCTTTGTTCAAATCCATAACATGGGCTAAAAAAGCTTGACATCCATTTTTCAATAAACGAATAGCTTTATGGCTTGATATGATAGTGACTGATTTTAGTGGTTTAGTTGTTTGAATTCGTATGACAGGTTGGTTAGGAATATAAAAACTAACAACCTTACGAAAATAATCAATTTTAGCATGATGAGTGGTTAACCAATCAATTCCTAAAATCACATCAAAAGCAAGTATCTTTAAAGAGATAAGATCAACAGGTAATGTGATAGTGCCAACTTGGATTAAGCAAGATTTATAAATAGTGGATGTAACGAAAGTTTCACCCAACGGAGTCTCCACTGATAAATCAAAGTCTAATTTCTCCGGAGTCAAGTTTAAACGTTGAGAACAAGCAGGAGAGATAAAAGAATGGGTAGAACTGGTATCTAGTAATGTATAAACTTTGCAAGAGTTTAAGATTAGCTTACCCGTAATCACCTCATTCGGGTTCCTCGCATTTTGGCCAGTAAAGACAAACGCTCTTCCAGGAACCGCTGATTTCGACTTATCCGGGACAGCCCTTGGAGTCACCATCCCTGTTGAACTTGGTTTTGCTATAAAACAATCCCGAGCTATGTGGCCTTCATTTCCACAGTTGTAACATACCTTGGATTATTGTGGACAATTTGGGCTGATATGTCCCTCTTTCCCGCATTTGTAACATCTAACTGACGGTCTTTCTCCTCCCCTAGAATTTGTTGTTGGTGTTGGTGTTGCTACTGATGTCTTCCCATCATTGTTAAATCTCCTCTTTCTGAAATTTTTACTTGACTCACCTCTCCTATTATCATGGCCACGATGACCACCCGAGTGGTTACTGCCTTTATTCGTATTTTTCCCTCCTCGTTGGTTATCATCGCTCTGATGACTGTTGTCACCGGTATGACCCTGGTTGTGGTCCCTCGGTTGCACATACTCATTATCTCGCTCTAATAATTGATCCCTGTTTACAACATCTGAATATAAAGAAAATTTATGAGATATAAGATATTGTCAAATCTCGGGCTTTAGACCTCTCAGAAACATCCTTGTCATTCGTTCCTCGTTTTCGACCAAATGAGGTGCAAACCTAGATAACTCTGCAAACTTTACCTCGTACTGGGACACCGTCATGTTATTTTGTTCCAGTCTGATAAACTCCACCTCCTTCATATGACGAATACTTTCAGGAAAGTACTTATCATTGAATAGTTTCTAAAATGTTTCCAAAGATATGCTGAGTGCAGCTGGCTGGGTACGCTTCACAGACTCCCACCAATAGTCTGCCTCACCGCGAAACATAAAGGTGGCGAATGGAACCTTCTGTTCCTCCGTGCATCCCAAGACATCGAATATCTTGGTAATTTGCTTGACCCACGTTTTCGTCATGATTGGATCTGACTTTCCCTTAAATTCGGGTGGTCCCAACTCTTTGAATTGTTTGGCTGTGACAAGTCGCGCATTGCTAGCATTTCCACCCGTATTCTGTGAACGAGTTACCCTCGTCTGGTTTTGCATAAAATGCAAAAAACTTCTGAACATCCCATCATTCATCATTTGTTCGGTAGTGTTGTTTATAGTAAGATTATTGGCTTCCTGTTGCACATTCTCCTGGTTTATAATTAAATGTTGTTCCACAATCTCATACACTCCATTGTTAACGTTCTCAGCAGCCATTCTTAAATACTGTCATAAAACAAGGGTTAATTAAAGAAATTAACATTTCACATAATATCCCTATATTATGACTGACCAACAAATAAGCTTAGATAGGACACACTAGCGAAGGATTTACTCATCTCTCCCCTCCTAGTTCTATTCCCCGATGTGACAACCCCAAAATAGGTCCAATCCATCCAACCTATTCTGAGTCGCCAAAAACATGGTACAGAAAACAACTATAACTTTACTACTACAATTGTCGTGCAAAAATATAACAACACATATGTTGTGAGTTTTGATACAAATATATACCAACTGTGACTCATGTCCCAACCTTGGATAGTACGTCACAATGGCACCTTACATAAAGGTACAGTCAAAAATTGTTTTAGAAATTAAAATCTTTGGGAAGTGCTCAAGGAAATCTTCGTACATGGGAGGCCAAGCGTATAGGTTATGATAGATATCATATGCCCACAGAATTATCCTTGGTTGACCCAATAGACCCCAAAGAAAAATGAGAAGATTACTATCATATTATTTCCAATGGTGAGTCTTCTCTTGACATATCATTATCTCCATTGTCTCTAATTGGGAATTAAACTCCAAACAAACACCAAGATTATATAGGTAGTGCTTGTAAATATACTCAGCAAGTGGATGAGCACAACCCTGTCTTATGATAACACAAGGTTGTATGTCATTAGACATCTTGTATGATAGTGGCAAAACACCTTTCCAAGTTAAATTTCACCTCACCCTCAACATCTATAGACCACCGTTCTATTACCTTGTTATTCTTCGCTCGACCCAGCTACACTTTTATTACCTGAAAGGAGTTGTGAAGCAAAAGGGTGAGCACAACTAGCTCAGTAAAGAATATCATGACTAAAGATAAATAAATTATCAATAGCCTTCAACAGTAATAAATCAGAGATTTAGAACATATGGTAGATGATAAAACTTTTCGACCATAGTTGCAGCGGAACGAGCAATCCATTAGAAGAGTCAAATAGACCATAAAGTCTATTATCTTCTCCATGTTAAAAATCCACCAACAATGTTTTATCCCTGTAACATCAATCAACAATTCCTGTCCACAATCACATGTATAACTTATAATCGTAATTGTTGTTCTAAATTCCTTTTCTCATCCAGGACAAAGATAATTTTCATCACATGAAACATCAAAGATCATGGTTATACCAAATCACAGTTCATGTTCATAATCATACTAATAAATTCATCTTTGCACTACGGGCCAAAGATATTCATCAACATACCATCTTTGCACTACATGCCAAAGATATTCATCAGAAATCATTAATCTTTGCACTACGGGCCAAAGATATTCATCAATAAGTCATCTTTGCCAAAGATATTCATATCTCAAAGAAATATATAATCATTTCAGAATTTATATAAACAATAATTATAATCATGTTGATAAATTCACCTTTGCACTTAAGCTAAAGATATTCAATTATAAATTCAATGGTCATGATCATACCAGTCACAATTCAAATTTTCACTACTGGCCAAAAAGAACCCTAGTCATGATCATACCAATAATCTACCCATATTTACACTCCAGTGAAAGAGAATTTCAACATCAGGGTTATAAAAATATTATATATGATAATAAAATCAATATAATCAATATATAGTTTTAATCTCCAGAGTAATATTCATAAATCAACTATAATTTGGTTAGAAAAAGAAACCAATTTTGTAGTGAATAGTACCCGTGAATAGTAATTCATGAATAATAACTCATGAATAGTAACCCGTCGTGAATAGTAACTCGTAAATAGTAACTCGTGAATAGTAACTCATGAATAGTAACCCCGACATAAAAAAGTTTTAAATTTGATAAAAATTTCAAACCAATATTTCGACATAATGATATTGAAGAAATAATATCATTTATGAAGAAAATAATATCTCATACTATCCCTTACCTCAAAAGAGCAGTACTTCTGACTTGAATAACGCTGAACGAACTTACACCGTATAGCAATACTCAAGATATCAAAATACTCACAAGAATACACTCGATAATATAGAGAGAGAAATAGAGAGAAAATTTCAGTTTCTGGTGTGATTTTTAATTCTAACCTAAGCACCTATTTATAAGAAATTGCTTAGAACACCAAAGCAGAAAATTTAATATAATATTAATATTTTCAAAACATATTCTTACGCACACCTAACCAGCTGATTTCAGCCATTTAACACATGCCCATAATTGAAAAAAAAATGTTTTTCATAATTAAAATATTTTAAACTTCCAAAAATCAATTATTTCGGAACTTCGGAACTTCAATAATTCATAATAAATAGCTCTTTTGTCAGAAAATTCGAATCTCGCGAATTTTTATAGGAAATTCCATTATCTACAACTTTACAGAAGAAAATTTTTTCAAATTCCAAACAAAAATTGACCGAAATCCATAAACGAGCGATTTTACAGGCTATAATCAAATTTCAGTCAAGAAATGGGGTCCACCGACACACAAAACATGTGTTAATTATTTAATGCAACAAAAATACTCTTTCTCCTCATATACTCATATATCCCACATTCATTATAAAAATATCAACATTATTATATTATAATAATATAATAAAATATTATTTTATCAAAAAAGATGAAGTATCGATTTTTAATAATTGTCACTTAAAAAATTTCTCCATCTATATCCACATAAAATAAATATTTTTCTCATCATATAAATCAATAATTAATTATTCACAAATAATATTACAGAATCACAATAATGACAACCAGGCAGTTCCCAGGAAAGATGGGGCTTTTCAATAATAATTTTTCCTTACTGGCGCACAATTAGGTGACCAAACCTCTCCTTGACAGAACTTTCTAGACATTGCCAATAATGCTATCTAATAATATTATTCAAATAATATGAATTATTGATATGATAATGAGAAATACTGTGTAGTGACAATTATTAAAATAACAGTAATATAAAATATCAACGCAGCAATTATTGAATCAATAAAATACTGAACAGTAATTACTGTAAAATTATTGAGTAGTGTCTTCTTACGTAAGAATCAATAATTGGTGCAATACCGTGTGCTACTGTGCAACAACGTGTATTCCTGTATTTTAACCACCAGGTATTCCAACAGTATTAACGGTAACAACTACGCCATTATTTATAAAAACTCCCTTTTGTCATTTTCTTCATCCTACAGTTATTCTGTTATGGGGCCCACAAATGGTTGCGCCGTCGTACGAATATTCTCCGATAGAAAGAATATTCTACGACCAAACGAATATTCTCCAACAACAATGAGTATTTTATAATCACTTGCTTATTTAAAAAAATTTCATATATCACCCTTAACTTTAACTTTTATCAATTTAACCATTTACTGAATAGTAATTATAAGAAAAATTGAATACTTTTATTTCATAAAATTTGGGGTCTTACAATCTCCTCTCCTTATGAAATTTCGTCCTCGAAATTTACGTACCTGGTATTTCAAAGAGTTGAGAATACCTTGCTTTCATTTCAGATTCCATCTTCCCTATCATCATGATTTCTCCATTGCTCATCTCCTGTATTTCAGATATCATTTTAGAATACAGCTTCAAAATAAGGATTAATTAAACAAATTAACATATCACATAATATCCCGATATTATGACTGACCAACAAATAAGCTTAGGTAGAACACACTAGCGAAGGATTTACTCGTCTTTCCCCTCCTAGTTCTAATCCCGATCTCCGCCAGAGATCATATCCCTAAGCTCTGATACCAACTATGACGCCCCCAAAATAGGTCTATTCCATCCAACCCATTTTGAGTCGCCAAATACATGGTACGGAAAATAACTACAACTTTATTACAACAATTGTCGTGCAAAATACAACAACACATATGCTGTGAGTTTAGATACAAATATATACCAACTGTAACTCTCATCCCAACCTTGGATAGCACATCACAATAACACATTACATAAAGGTATAGTCAAAAATTGTTTTAGAAATTAGAATCTTTGGGAAGTGCTCAAGGAAACCTTCATACATGGGAAGCCATGCGTCTAGGTTATTATAGATATCATATGGCCACAGAATTATCCTTGGTTGACCCAATAAACCCCAAAGAAAAACGAGAAGATTACTATCATATTCTTCCCAATGGTGAGTCTTCTCTTGACATATCATTATCTCCACTGTCTCTAATTGGGTATTATACTCCAAACAAACGCCAAGATTATATAGGTAGTGCTTGTAAATATACTCAGCAAGTGGATGAGTACAACCCTGTCTTATGATAACACAAGATTGTATGTCATTAGACATCTTGTATGATAGTGGCAAAACACCCTTCCAAGTTAAATTCATCTCACCCTCAACATCTATAGACCACCGTTCTATTCCTCTGTTATTCTCCGCTTGTCCCAACAACACTTTTATTACCTGAAAGGAATTGTGAAGCAAAAGGGTGAGCATAACTAGCTCAGTAAAGAATATCATGACTAAAGATAAATAATTATCAATAGCCTTCAACAGTAATAAATCAGAGATTTAGAACATATGGTATATGATAAAACTTTTCAACCATAGTTGTAGCGGAACGAGCAATCCATTAGAAGAGTCAAATAGACTATAAAGTCTATTATCTTCTCCATGTTAAAAATCCACCAACAATGTTTTAACCCTGTAACATCAATCAAGAGTTCCTGTCCACAATCATGTGAATGACTCATAATCGTAATTGTAGTTCTAAATTTCTTTTTTCATCCAGGACAAAGATAATTTTCATCACCTGAAACATCAAAGATCATGGTTATACCAAATCAAAGTTCATGTTCATAATCATACTAATAAATTTATCTTTGCACTACGGGCCAAAGATATTCATCAACAGACCATCTTTGCACTACATGCCAAAGATATTCATCAGAAATCATTCATCTTTGCACTACGGGCCAAAGATAGTCATCAATAAGTCATCTTTGCCAAAGATAATCATATCTCAAAGAAATATATAATCATTTCAGAATTTATATAAACAATAATTATAACCATGTTGATCAATTCACCTTTGCACTTAAGCTAAAGATATTCAATTATAAATTCAATGGTCATGATCATACAGTCACAATTCAACTTTTCACTACTGGCCAAAGAGAACCCTAATCATAATCATACCAATAATCTACCCATCTTTACACTCCAGTGAAAGAGAATTTCTACATCAGGGTTATAAAAATGTTATATATGATAATAAAATCAATATAATCAATATATAGTTTTAATCTCCAGAGTAATATTCATAAATCAATTATAATTTGGTTAGAAAAAGAAACCAATTTTGTAGTGAATAGTACCCATGAATAGTAACTCATGAATAGTAATCCGTCGTGAATTAGTAACTCATGAATAGTAAATCGTAAATAGTAACTTATGAATAGTAACTCGTGAATAGTAACTCATGAATAGTATCCCCGACATAAAAAAGTTCCAAATTTGATAAAAAGCTCAAACCAATATTTCGGCATAATGATATTGAAGAAATAATATCATTTATGAAGAAAATAATCTCCCTTACTATCCCTTACCTCAAAAGAGCAGTACTTCTGACTTGAATAACGCTGAACGAACGTACACCGTATAGCAATACTCAAGATATCAAAATACTCACAAGAATACACTCAATAATATATAGAGAGAAATAGAGAGAAAACTTCAGTTTCTGGTGTGATTTTTAATTCTAACCTAAGCACCTATTTATAGGAAATTGCTTAGAACACCAAAGAAGAAAATTTAATATAATATTAATATTTTAAAAACATATTTTTACGCACACCTAACCAGCTGATTTCAGCCATTTAACACATGCCCATAATTGAAAAAAAACGTTTTTCATAATTAAAATATTTTAAACTTCCAAAAATCAATTATTTAGAACTTCGGAACTTCAATAATTCATAATAAATAGCTCTTTTGCCAGGAAATTCGAATCTCGCAACTTGTTATAGGAAATTCCATTATCTACAACTTTGCATAAGAAAGGTTTTTCAAATTCCAAACAGAAATTGATCGAAATCCAGAAACGGGTGATTTTACATGCTATAATCAAATTTCAGTCAAGAAATTGGGTCCACCGACACACAAAACATGTGTTAATCATTTAATGCAACAAAAATAATCTTTCTCCTCATATACTCATATATCCCACATTCATTGTAAAAATATCATCATTATTATATTATAATAATATAATAAAATATTATTTTATCAAAAAAGATAAAATATCGATTTTCAACAATTGTCACTTTAAAATATTTCTCCAACTATATCAACATAAAATGAATATTTTCCTCATCATATAAATCAATAATTAATTATTCACAAATAATATTACAGAATCACAATAATGACAACCAGGCAGTTCCCAGGAAAGAGGGGGCTTTTCAATAAGAATTTCACCTTACTAGCGCGCAATTAGGTGACCAAACCTCTCCTTAACAGAACTTTCTAGACATTGCCAATAATGCTATCTAATAATATTATTCAAATAATATGAATTATTGATATGATAATGAGAAATACTGTGTAGTGATAATTATTAAAACAACAGTAATATAAAATATCAACGCATCAATTATTGAATCAATAAAATACTGAACAGTAATTACTGTAAAAATTATTGAGTAGTGTCTTCTTACGTAAAAATCAATAATTGGTGCAATACCGTGTGCTACTGTGCAACAACGCGTATTCCTGTATTTTAACCACCGAGTATTGCAACAGTATTAACGGTAACAACTACGCCGTTATTTATAAAAACTCTCTTTTGTCGTTTTCTTCATCCGACAGTTATTCTTTCTATGGGGCCCACAAATGGCTGCGCAGTCATACGAATATTCTCCTACAGAAAGAATATTTCACGACCAAACGAATATTTCCCGACAACAATGAGTATTTTATAACCACTTGCTTATTTAAAAAAATTTCATATATCACCCTTAACTTTAACTTTTATCAATTTAACCATTTACTGAATAGTAATTAAAAGAAAAATTGAATTCTTTTATTTCATAAAATTCGGGGTCTTACACTCGTTCCGCAGCAACTATGGTTGAAAAGTTTTATCATATACCATATGTTCTAAATCTCTGATTTATTATTGACAAAGGCTATTGATAATTTAATTATCTTTAGTTATGATATTCTTTACTGGGCTAGTTGTTCTCACTATTTTGTTTCACAATTCCTTTCAGGTAATAAGAGTGTAGCTGGGTCGAGCGGAGGTAACAGGGGAATAGAACGATGGTCTATAGTTATTGAGGTTTCCCCTGAAACAGTATGGAAATAATTTTATTGAGAATTTTAGATAAGTGTGTCGTATTTTATACGTCATTTTAACTGTTGATTTTTGTGAACCGAATAAGGTGAGGTGAACCCAACTTTGGAAATGTGTTTTTCCACTATCATACAAGATGCCTAATGACAGACGACTTCGTGTTATCATAAGACAGGGTTGTGCAAATGCACTTGCTGATTATATATATGAGCACTACCAATATAATCTCGGAGTTTGGTTGGAATATAATTCTCAATTGGAGATAATGGAGATAAATATATGTCAAGAGAAGACTCACCATTGGAAAGAACATGATAGTAATCTTCTCATTTTTTTTTGGGGTCTATTGGGTCAACCAAGGATAATTCTTAAGTCATATGATATTTATCATAACTTAGATGCATGGCCTCCCATGTATGAAGGTTTTCTTGAGCATTTGCCAAAGATTTTAATTTCTAAAACAGTTATTGAATGTACATTTATGTAAGGTACCATTGTAAGGTGTTATGGTCGAGGCACCATGAGAGTTACATATATTTGTATTAAAACTCACAGTATAACTATAGTCGTATTTTTCACGACAATTGTATAAATAGAGTTGTCAGTAATTTGTTTTCTGGCGATCCAAGATGGGTGATGTATACCTATTTTGAGGGCGTCACGTGGATTCACTAAATTGGGTTTCATTACGATGTTTCTATTTTGGTTACCATTAAAACCTATTCCGGTTACTATCATATAATTATGTGGTTACTGTTTTATTATGTTACATTATGGTTACTGTTATTAGTAACCAGATAGTTACAAGCTTGTATCAGGACAAACATCAAGTGTTAAATGTACATGTGAGAGTGTCTTATTTATCTAGCTGATGTATGCTTATAAATTACATACTCATAAAAATTATCTGGAAATTTTACAGTTGGTATTTAAATCTGCATATAGAGGTAACCATTTTATTTTTTGTGAGTAACCAAATTTACATAAAATTGGTTCAGAACAGTATCCATCAGCTATTTCAGTTGAAATGTTAGGTTGGTATCCAAACCTACATAAATGGTAACCATTTTTTTGTTAGTAACCAGATAATTATAAGTTTGTATCAGGACTGTTATAGTGTGTTAAATGTATATGTTTTATTTATACATTGTCATCATGATGGAATAAGAAACTCCAATTAAGATTTCCCATTTATATATATGATGGTCACTTATAGATCTCATATTAAAATAAAAATAGTTTGAGAGGTGCAATTAGTAACCAAACCTGCATATAAGGGTAACTATTTTAGTTTTTGTTAGTAACCAAATAATTAAAAACTTGTATATGAACAGTTATCAAGTGCTTAATGTATATGTAAGGGTTCCCAATTATCTAGCTGATGGATACTTTTAAATTACATAGTTATAAAGGATCTAAAGGTTGCTTCATCTGATATACTGATCGATGGAATGTCGCTTCTAATCTGAATTTTGATTGACAATATTGTTTTGTTTGTGTCTAGCCGTAATGAACTGTATATCAAGTTTTGCATTTCTCTAAACGAACTAGTTAATGGAACTAGTAGGCTGGTAACTTCAAATTTGTTGTATTGGTTACTATCAGTCCATGTTCCGTTGAAATAAAGTACAACTGAAATCATCTTCATTGTCTGACAACTGAATAAACATTGTAAAGTAACCAAATCAATATTAGACAGTAACCAAACTACATAATCTTAGTAACCAGAACATAAACCACATTTTTACATGCATCTTACAATGAAAACAATCAATATAATGATTTTGTTACCAATTAAATTATAACAGTTGTATGAAGGTAACCAATGTAGTTAATAAGTAACCATCTATATAAAACAAATTAGTATAAAACACACTAACAGTATACAGTAACTAAATCATCAGTATACAGTAATTAAATCCATATTAGGCAGTAACCAACATATATCTACTGAGTAACTAGAACATAAAACATATTTTCATTGTATTTTACAGTCAAAAACAAAAAGTATAATGTGTTTGTTATCAACTAAAGACTAACAATTGTATGAAGGTAACCAATGTAATCAATAAGTAACCATCAATATAAAACAAACCAGTATAAAACACACTAATAGTATACAGTAATCATAACAACATTATACAATAACCAAATTCAGATTAGACAGTAACCAACATATATCTATTTAGTAACCAGAACATAAACACATTTTTCATTGCATTTTACAGTAAAAACAACCAGTATAATGTGTTTGTTACCAATTAAAGACTAACAATTATATGAAGTTAACCAATGTAGCTAATAAGTAACCATGAATATAAAAAACATCAGTACAAGTGTACATTAATATTATTCAGCAACTAAATAAATATTATACCGTAACCAATTAAATACTCCCACCGTCCCAAGATAAAAGTCCTGGTGAATTTTTCACGTATATTAAGAAGAGGAATGAAATGACAAAACTGCCCAAAATAATATGTCATTAATCATTTCTAATGTAAGTGAGAGAGTGACTTTCTAGCTTATCAATTCAAAATATTCTCAACACATAACTAATTATACTTATTAAATATGGAGAGAGAATTAGAATGAGAAAAATATGAGATATTTAATGCTTAGGGTATAATACGAAAAATTATATAAAAGTTTGGTTATTAAAGGAAAGTGGACATTTAACATGGGACTACCCAAAATAGTATTAAGGACTTTTATCCTGGGACGCAGGGAGTAGTATACCGTAACCAATATATATAATCAGATTAACAGTTGTATGAAGGTAACCAATGTAGTCAATAAGTAACCACCAATATAAAAGAAACAATTACAAAACGCAATAACATTATACAGTAACCAAATAAACATCTTACAGTATCTAAATATATATTAGACATAACCAAGATATATGTACTTAGTAGCCATAATATAAAAAATATGTTTACATTCATTTTACAACCAAAATAATCAGTAATGACTTTGTTACAAATTAAAGACTAACAGATGTATGAATGTAACCAATGTAGTTAATCAGTAACCATCAATATAAAAAAATCAGTATAAAACATAATAATATTGTGCAGTAACCATGGTAATATTACACAGTAACCAAGTCAGCATTATATACTAACCAAATCCAGATTAGACAGTAACCAACATATATTTACTTAGTAACCATAACATAAAACATATTTTTGCATGCATTTTACAGCAAAAATAATCAATATAAAAAACATCAATATATACTTAAAGATCCAACAATTCCAGGAAGGTAACCAATGTATCTAATAAAAAACTATCAATATAAAAAATATCAATAGAATATACATTAAAAGTATACAACAACCAAATAAATATTATACAACAGCCAAATCAATAATAAACAGTAACCAATTTATATGTACTTAGTAACCAGAATATAAAACATATTTTTACATGCATTTTGCAATCAAAACAGTCAGTATACTGACTTTGTGACCTATTAAAGAGCGAAAAACTTAAGAAAGGTAACAAATATACGAGTATGTAGTAACCACGGGGTAACTATATGCATATAAATTTTAAACTCAAATACCTCTAAATTTGTAACAAATCAATCAACAATCAACAATCAGTATAGTACGTAAGTTTATGGTTACTGATTGTAAATCGAAAGCATAAACACAATGTATAATTACATATGAAACTTCGTAATGCGGTCTGCCGATCTCGAAGTTATTGTTGATCTTCTCCGATATTCTCCGATCTCAAAGTTGCATCGTCGTCAGAGAATTCGTCTTCTCCGATCTGTCGTTGCTCTGTTTTTTCGATATGTAGTTACATGTTTTCTTCATTAGTTTTAATTTAGGATCGGTTGGTTGCAAATATGAAACTCGGTAACTGACGTGTAGGGAGTTAATGCTCCGTAATTTTAGCAATGTATTATTGTGTTGCCTTATTTTTGTAATTATTTTGTGGATGCATTATTTTTATAAATACTTTCTAATTGTTGTATATTAGTGTTAAGGACCCTATTTATTTTCAAGCTTCAAGTTCCTATTCGAACTGCTACTTAAAAGAGACATACTTAAGGCTCTTTCAATGACCAATCATTTCCACTTGAATAGAGTGGGCAAAAGTGGTAGACTAAATAATCAAGATTTCCCAATAAAAAATGTGAAAAATATTTTTTTTCCCCGAAAAAATAATACAACTCAATATTTATAATTTAAAAGTTAATTTCAATTATATTTATTAAATATATAAATATTCGGTGTATGAATGAAAATAAAGAGAAAATATATTGAAGTGGAGCTAAATTGTTGAATGTTGATCATATACTTGAATATCAAAATACATTCTTCCGAAATAATTTAAAAATTAAATAAAATAATAACATGGCATATGTCACATGTAAGGTCTGGATCTTAAGCTCACCACTTATCTAACATACCTTGCATACCCCTCTTTAGCGATGGACCGAGCGACGATTTGGTCTGTCGCTATATAGAGAACCATCGTTTTGGCTTTTAGCGACGAACCGAACCTATAGCGACGGATTGAATCGTCGCTCGGTCCATCGCTAAAGGGGTATTCAAGGTATGTTAGATAAGGGGTGAGTTTACGATCCGGACCGGTCCCACGTATATGCATTTCTTTTAACTATTAATAATACAATAGCAATAATTTTGTTGTCAGAACTAGAGGTGTTCATCGAAAATTTATCGTACCGAACCGGGTCGAATCGAGCCATACCGATTACCGATTCTAACTAAAATTAGGTACCGATACATGCACCGGTTAGCCATTAAATGCATATTTGCTCGGACAACGAAATTATTGTTTAAGCATTATCAACAACCTTCTTTTTTAAAGTTTTATCATAATCGTATAAGAGTATAAATGAACTGAGTCGAGTCGAGTCGAGTATTGAGTTACTCAGATTTGATTTATAAAATTTATCGAGTTAAAATAAAATTTGATTGAAACTCGTTTAAATACCAATTAAAACACGATCTGAAAATGAGTACGAACAAGTTAAACTTTTTGAACAAATATGATATGATTATCAACAAATAATTATAATTTAAAAATATTCAAATAATTTATTAAAATTTAAATTATTTATATTTCAAATCAACCATAAATATTTGGTTCAATTTACAACGTCGTGTACGCAAGTATTTTTGCCATTTATACATCCTCCGTTACAATATCTCCACGTGGTAGTCTAAAACATATCTCTTCGTTTCTCATCGCGACACGTGTCATGAGATCCAATTCCCTCAAAACCCTCTTTCTTTCTCGCGTTATTCAAAATGCTCTCTGTCCCTCCCTTTCCCCTTCGCTTAGTTTATTCTCTCTTAGGGTTTATACTCCTTTGCAGCTGATCAACAAAATTGAAAATAAGTACGTAATTATTTCAACTCTCTGTTTGCTATTCTCTTTTCTTAGTTACTGAATCATGTTCTGAAGTAAAAAAAAATTATAACTCTTTTTGTTGAATGTTATTGCCTTGCAGATTATTATGACATACTTTTTTATTTATTTAACTATTTATTATTTATTAGTATTTTATTGAGTACTAATTAACTTGTTCTAATTGTCTTTAATCTTTATATGCTTATGTTTCCATGAGTTTCTGCTGTTGGCTGTTGGGTATATCTTTTTAGCTTTACCCTTGAATTTGAGTAATTGAGTCATATACTTGTTTGATTTATCAGAAAATTTTGATATTTTGGGTGTTTTACGTTAGTTTTGTAGCTTAATTTAAAACATTTTTACAGCTTGTTCTCGACTGTTGATATTGTTGGAGCAAAAATGATAACCAGAGCAAATTTACATTTAGCTACACTTTTGGTTTTGTTCTAGAAATGGTTAATTTTGCTATTGTAATATCAGCGGCCTTGTTTATTTTCTTAAATTGAACAGCTTATTTAATAGGATGGAGTATTACTATTTCACATAATTTTTTTAAAACAGCTTATTACGCAAATAAGCTATTCGCTACTAGCTCCGGCAAATAAGCTGATAATGTTTTCTTAAAATACCCACTGTGATATTAGCTTGAAAAAAGAACCTAGACAGTAGAATTTTCTTTTATGCATTGAAGGTGTTCTACTAAGCTTATAGATTTTTAAAATAAGATTAAACTCTACATTTTCTGCTTATTTTTTAAAATACGCATTATTTACATAAGATGAAACAAATGCTACTTTTTCTGTTTATTTTTTAAAGTAAGTGTTTTTTTATTTGGGTTATCAATCTTAGGTAGGTAGTGAGTGAAGACTTTCTTGAATACTTTCTGTTTTCTTGGATTTTAACTTATCTATAAGATCATAGTTACACATATACTGTTACACATATGGTGGCTTGATTGGCTTCTCTTCCTTCCTATAGCAAGGATGAAATGTCAGGCTTTTATCCCCATTTATGAAGAATTTAATTGTCTACCTTTTAGCCTGTAGACTGGTTGCCAACAGGCAACTGAGCTACAATGTTCTGTGTGACAGAAGTTAAATTAGGACCAGAGAGTGATTGTGGGTTAGTTAACTAGTTGTTAACAGTTTCTCCGTTTAAAGTTTTCAGAATATAGCATTAAACATATAAAACTAATTTTGTGAGTGAGAAATTGTTTGCAAAACATAGCCATAGTTCACATTGATAGTTTATTAAGTTTCATTCTATTTTAAAAGAGATTCGATTTACATTTTTAGCATAAAAGAAAACATAGATACAATCAATTATGAAAACTGTGGTAGAGTTAATATTATGTAGCAGCCTTGGAATATGTACATCTGGTTCTGTATTGCGCATTTTGCATTTTATGTCATTGTTGTTAGATTTTTTGTGTGCAACTTATGTCTTGATGCAGTGTATAGATATTAATCAGAGACCGCCAATGGGATATAAGCTAATGATTTGATCATCATTCGGCAGATATGAGATATCTAATATAATGTGAGCTATTATGTATTCTTAGCATGTTGCCAGGCATTACTCCTTGTGTACAAATTAAAGTAGAAGTTGTTATTTGAAAAAGAAGAAAAACCCAATAATTCTCAGATGTTTGCGCATATGGTGAATTATTTGTTTTTGTCTTGTCTTCTTTATTTTCTCTCACTTGCTCGCACATGCATATCCCTTCCTATGTATGTTAGTTGTAAATTGTGATTGTAAAGAAGGTTGGGGATGGACTGTGGTTAGCCTTCTTATTGTAGTTGTTTGTTGATTGATGTTTGCATACTTGGATTCAATAATGATTTGTAAATAGAAGAATATAACTGATTGAACCCCATATGTTCTTTCCAGCATGTTAGCAAGGAAACAGTTCTAACAAGAGAAGACTTACTTAGGTAGTTAATTATGGATCAATCAGAACAAAGTCAGCAGCAAGTGGTAGGAAGTGCTGGTCATATGACCTATGCTACACCTCCATTCCATGCTGCACCAGTGGTGGTTACGGGCACACCTGCTGCGGCGGTGTCTTCCCCTACTCAGCTTCCTCCTATATCTACTTCTCAACAGCAGCTTGCCTACCACCAAGCCCAGCACTTCCATCACCAACAGCAGCAGCAGCAACAGCAACAGCAGCTTCAGGCATTCTGGGCTAACCAAAAGCAAGAGATTGAACAAACAACTGACTTCAAGAACCATAGCCTCCCTCTTGCTCGGATAAAAAAAATAATGAAAGCCGATGAAGATGTCAGAATGATTTCAGCCGAGGCCCCAGTCATATTTGCTAAGGCATGCGAGATGTTCATATTGGAGCTAACTTTGCGTTCTTGGATCCACACCGAGGAGAATAAAAGGAGAACGCTTCAGAAGAATGATATTGCTGCAGCAATTTCTAGGACTGATGTCTTTGATTTTCTAGTTGATATTATCCCAAGGGATGAGTTGAAAGAGGAAGGTCTTGGTGTCACAAAGGCTACGATTCCACTTGTGGGTTCACCAGGCGATTCCATTCCATATTACTATGTTCCACAGCAGCAGCAAGTAGGACAGCCGGGGATGATGCTGGGAAAACCAGTTGATCAAGCAGCGCTTTATGCTGGTCAGCAGCCTCCACCATTTATGCCGTGGCCTCAGCCTCCTCAACAACAAGACCATCAGCAGCAAAATGGCAATTGATAGGGTTGAAACCACCGTCTTCATTGGAGTAATTATTACTTTTATTTGGTTGGCCAAGATGAATTTCATTAGCTTCTTGTTGGTAGTTAAGTGGTAGTGTATTGTTAAGTAGGAACCTATCTAAGCGGATGAAGGCCAAACTAAATTGAAGATTGTATAGTATACAAGCGAAATTGAAGATTGTATAATATACATGCGTCTGCAGCTAGTTTAATTTATGTTTTCTTAATTGGTCCCCTTCATGTAGTGGGTGTTGTTGAATCAAAATCATTTAATAGGGATTCCAATTTGGGACTTGTATGCAGAGTTTTTGATTAGTCAAGGGACACAGCACTATGCACACAGATCTATTCTTGCCCTTTTGAAAAATTTATGTAGTGTATGTTACAGATTTGCCAGTATATTTGTCATGCGTTTGCTACTGTTAAAGCTACGTTTTGCTGTCATACGCACATGGCCTTAACTCAACTGGTTGTTTACTGTTATAGACACTTTGTTTACTGTAATAGCTATATGGCGCAGACCTCGTATCCACAATCTGAAGTCGCAAACAATGAAAAGATAAGATGTTCCTTTAAGAATTAAAATAGTTCTGTTGTACTTTTCTTCTGCTTCTCCCCAAGGAGTAACAAGTTTGTACTCCCTCCGTTACTCAAAAAAGAGTCCCACTGCAAATTAAATTTCATGTAGACGATATACCCCTAAAAGGATAAAAATAACAAGTTGGCAGTTTAATAATGTGGTATGATAGCAATATTATAGTGGCAAACTGGTTGTGACCATTGTGTAATTTTATAATACTATCACTAAAAAGTGGGATCTTTTTTTGATATATATAAATAAAAGTTCGCAAATGGGACAGTTAATAATAATTTTTTTTGGCAAAGGGAGTATTATTTTGTACACAGTTAACAAAGAATTTCCTTCGTCATATTAATATGAAGATTTATCAATATATAAATGAATTACAAAGAACTCTTGTAGCCGTTTACATTTTTGCCAACTATAAGTTGCCAATTTTCCCAAACACATACTTTCCAATATTTTGGTACAATATCACATCTGGGTAAGCTTTAGGGTAATCAATTGGGAGTTTGGGACCCTAGTATGTGATGATGTCCATGCTGCTGCACTTATGCGGCTGACAGCCAAACACAAAAACTCAAACGATCCACTATCTACCAGATCTTCCTCTTTTTCGCTTTTTACTTCTTTCCTTGAGTAATCCTTTCTCTGCTAATGTCCTTTGTTTTTGTGCTTTGCGTTCTTTTGCTTTCTCCTCAAATCCATCGTCCATCAGCTTCATTGTTGCAACGCGTCTGGCCTTGTAAACCTGCCAATCCATGATGACAACAATACATAAACTCAGAAAACAGTACAGTATCTACACGTTTAGCCAGACTCAACAGTGAGGGATTTCCAACCCAAACATACACCTAATACCACTCAACGAAGATGAATTAAACATGTCCAAATGATGGCACTAGGCAGGATGTTTACATATTGACAATGAATAGACTTGCACAGCCGCTTTCACCCCGACTTTACATGCTAATATGATGCCTAAAAAGAGAATCTATAAATTCTAGCGCACTAACTTTGGATTTTAGTGACTTTACACACAAGCTTCTATAAGAGTATGAGACATTCGGCTGAGATGTGAGAACTTGAGTTTCAAGCTTCCCAAAGCATAGAAAAATCAAGTCTTAAATCAATTCATATACCATTAGATAGAGAAAACAGGAGATACCCAACTGGGCATCTAAGTTAGATGCCCGACCTTGTAACACTACATAGTATTGAGACAAAGTGCGTATTGTGGACAGAGACAACAATGCGTGCAGAGACAATAAAAATATGAAATAGATGTGGAGAGAGATTATGGGGTATGTATCTAACTTAAATACTTGGTCAGGTATCCCGCGAGCCCTTATATTTATTATGTTTTTGATTAACATCTGGAATTTTGGGTAGTGGGTACAATCCTGGAATGGATAAATCAAATACAACTGTTTGCAATGAGGGATGTCAATGTAAATAATCCTATCAAGCCAATACACAATTAGCTAACTGGCTTTCCTAACTAAAATCTGAGATCTAAACTTGGGATCTCTCAGGACTATAAAAACCTGTGTTCACAATAGATGGTGTCTGGAGTCTGGTTCGCTAAGACAACTAACGAATGGAAGCCAAGTACAATCACTAAGATGTAGGTCATGTAACACTTAAATATACAAGATTTCAAGTAGAAGGCGTCAAGTTTTAATAAGTTAGTGTTATATAAGTTGCTATTATCCTAGAGTCTCTATCGAATAGCAGTAAATAAATTAGGGAACTGATATATTATTCTTCCCTTTTCTTTTAATAAAGTAAAACCATAAAAAAATATTGTAAGTATATTTAAAAAACGGTAATTATTAAATCCAAAACATGAGGCAAACTGAGTTTATTAAACTAAGCATAAGTTGAAGCTGCCTTTCGTCAAACAGGTAAAAATGAGACCAAGTAGGTGATGAGTGGGATTTATATCCGCGAATCGGATCCTTTAATACTTAAAGAAGTTGCTTGTTCTTCGTTATTTATATAGTTTTTATATATTTTGTTATTATTTTGATTAATCTTTGTGTTACAGGGCTTATTAGGTCATTTCCAGCTTTAAGGGGCAAAAGGTCAAATTTCTCATACCTGCTGCCAGACTTAAAATTGGCGCTGCAGCACCCCCACCTGGCCAACAGTGATATCATCTCAGCGCTGCAACACCCCAGTTCCTTTACAAACTGGCGCTGCAGCGCCACCTACTGACTTAATGTGCTCACTCGGCGCTGCAGCGCCACCTCCGGTCCCCAGAGATTAGGTCTTAATGACCTAAAAAGCTAAGGAAATTAATAATTCATTATCAGCAGCAACCTCCAAGTATTTGGGAGAGAGATTAGGAGTAGTTCTTTAAGCTTTTTAGCTTAGAAGAGAAAGAAGTTGGTCTTCAAGGAAGAAAATCCTTCATAGCTCGGACTCTACACGGAGAAGAGAAGACTTGGAGCCAGAAAACTTCACAAAAGGAGTATTCTTTATCCAAACCTTTCATTCATTTGTGTATTTTTTAGCATGTTAAACACTTTGAAAATGTTTATTAGTCCCATAGTTATGAACTAATTACATTTCTAGGATTGCAATGTAATCTAATGTTTAGCTTAATTAACTTTCTCTCCTATTTATTATAATGAATCATTTTGGAATGGGTTGTATTTCTTACTTATTTTTTGATTGCTTGACAAAAGGAATTGATACAAGTATTAATGGATATTGAAAAATGGATGTTAATATCTAACCCTAAAATACAAGAACACTTGTTATGACCATGCCTATGGGAATGTGTACATATATTGCATAATAGGATAGACATATCTCTATTTGCCTTGTGTAACCATTGAGATTAAGCTTAATGACCCTAGTTGTCTAGTTATTTTCACCATAGAAATATTGTGATTCATCTAGCTAGAGATGTGCATTTGACCATCGAAAGAGGCTTATGTGTATTTACTGTTCTCGATTGGTCATTCCTATGATTTGTTTGTAAAGTGGAGAGTTAGGAGATTAGGCGACGCATTAGGGGAGTTGTGATCCTAGCTTGACTTACTTGTGCAACTCAATCTCTTATTTTTACTGTTTTTAAGCATATAGTTTTTAACACACCTTCTTTAGTCACTTGTTTAGACAAGACCGTATTGTTCCAATTTTAGTATTTGACTAGCTTTAACACTTTGTCCTCGTGGGTACGACACCCTATTTTTCATCATACTTGTTGACCGCGTATACTTGCGCGTGTTTTATTGATCGTGAAAACGACCAACAAGTTTTTAACGCCAGTTTGTAAAGGAACTGGGGCACTGCAGCGTCAGTTTTAAGCCTGGCATCGGCGCCGTAGCGCCGGTTAGAGAAATTTGACCTTTTTGCCCCTTAAAGCTAGAAATGACCTAATAAGCCCTGCAACACAAAAATTAAGCAAAATAATAACAAAATATATAAAAGGTATATAAATAACGAAGAACAAACAACTTCCTAAGCATTAAAGGATCCGATTCACGGGTATAAATCTCACCCATCAAATACCCCTAAACTTGAGCCTTTGTTTGTCCTCAAGTAAACTATCTGAACAATCACACCCACAGTAATGTAAGACGCGAATTAAGTCTAATATTATATACTAGCATCATGGCTTCTAAGCTCAATCATAGCCTCTCTCAGAGAACAAGACAAACACAGATATGAATAAAGGTTCGATATCAATTTTCAAGCATCAGACTGTATTCGATCCATTCTATGTGTGTGTGTGTACAGACCAACCATCCTAACTAATCATAGCTCAAAATAAGTTCACACAATCGATTGAAATAACCAATATGTTAACTCAAGCAATCAACAAGCATTAAGAACAAGACGCATATGCAAGAAAGGATCAAAAGGCACTAGCATGAAGACATTAAAATCTGACTTGGACAGTGCTTAATTACCTTAGGCTATTCAGAGCTACCCATTAATGAGCTTTTGATCAATGACTCCCAAGCCAGATGGCTTTAGGGCACTAGGTGCAGAACACCCCTATGAATCTAATAACTCGAGCAACAAAGGTCACGTAATCAACTTAAGCCAAATCAGACTTTTATTCTATCCAAAACCTTTAGGATGACCGTGCAATGCTTAATTACCTTAAGTTATTCAGAGTTGCCCATTAATGAGCTTTTGATCAATAACTCCCAAGCCAAATGGCACTAGGTGTACAACACCCATATGAATCTAATAACTCGAGCAACAAAGGCCACGTAATCAAACTAAGTCGAATAATGTTTTTTTTTATGAAAACATGCCAGAATCCAAGATCCGAATCTGTATGTGTCTAAGTCCTTTATTACCTTGTACTCAAGTAAGTTCAACAGAGTGAACACATTTTCAAAACAATAATCACGGAAACTATAAAAGAAATATAACTAGTTATAACAGTTGGTCGGTGCTCGCTAAGAAGGACGAAAACGGGCCCATGAAGTCTATGCCCCAAACATCGAACAATTCTACCTTCAGAATATTTTGCAGAGGCATTTCATGCCTTTTTGAAATGGTTCCTACTATCTAGCAATTATCGCAACGCGATACATAAAGATGAGCATCCTTAAACAACGTTGGCCAGTAGAAACCAGATTGGAGCACTTTGCTACTGTTCTTTGCCCACCAAAATGCCCTCCATAGTTCGATGAATGGCAGTGATGGAGCACACCTTCAATTTCTTCCTCAGGCAGGTATCTTCTCAAAATTTGGTCTGCACATTGTTTGAACAGGAATGGCTCACAGATAATGCTTCGCATCATTTAGGAATTTCTTCCTTTGTTGATAGTTCATGTTAGGGGCAGCACATTACAAGCGACAAAATTTGCGAAGTCTGCATACCACGGTGCTACGTTTTGAACAACATACAAGTGCTCATCCGGGAAGAAGACATTGATATATGTCTCAGCATCCCCCGAATGAGTTGGGTTTTCCAATCTCGATAAGTGATTCGCAACTTGGTTTTCAGTTCCTTTTTTATCGCGAATCTCCAAATCGAATTCTTGGAGGAGAAGGATCCATCTAATCAACCTCGGCTTAGCATCTTTTTTAGAAATAAGATATTTGATTGTCGAATGGTCAGTATACACAATAACCTTGGTTCCGATCCAAGACTTTGATAAGTTCAAGGAAGAGCTTCTGGCAGTAGTATATATCTTTGATAAGTTCCGCTCATATCCCATTGGAACCAAGGTTATTGTGCATACTGACCATTCGACAATCAAATATCTTATTTCTAAGAAAGATGATAAGCCGATGTTGATTAGATGGGTCCTTCTCCTCCAAGAATTTGATTTGGAGATTCGCGATAAAAAAAGGAACTGAAAACAAAGTTGCGGATCACTTATCGAGATTGGAAAACCCAACTCATTCGGGGGATACTGAGACAGATATCAATGACTTCTTCCCGGATGAGCACTTGTATGTTGTTCAAAACGTAGCATCGTGGTATGCAGACTTCGCAAATTTTGTCGCTTGTAATGTATTGTCCCCTAACATGAACTATCAACGGAGAAAGAAATTCTTAAATGATGTGAAGCATTATCTGTGAGCCATTTTTGTTCAAACAATGTGCAGACCAAATTTTCAGAAGATGCTTGCCTGAGGAAGAAATTGATGGTGTGCTCCATCACTGTCATTCATCGAACTATGGAGGGCAGTTTGGTCGGCAAAGAACAGTAGCAAAGTGCTCCAATCTGGTTTCTACTAGCCAACGTTGTTTAAGGATGCTCATCTTTATGTATCGCGTTGCGATAATTGCCAGATAGTAGGAACCATTTCAATAAGGCATGAAATGCCTCTGCAAAATATTCTGGAGGCAGAACTATTCGATGTTTGGGGCATAGACTTCATGGGCCAGTTTTCGTTCTTCTTAGCGAGCACCGACCAACTGCTATAACTAGTTATATTTCTGATATAGTTTGTGTGGTTATTGTTTTGAAAATGTGTTCTCTGTTGAACTTACTTGAGTACAAGGTAATAAAGGACTTAGACACTTATACATATTCGGATCTTGGATTCTAGCATGTTTTCATTAAAAAAAAACTTATTGGACTTAGTTTGACTTGGGAGTCATTGATCAAAAGCTCATTAATGGGCAACTCTGAATAGCCTAAGGTAATTAAGCATTGCACGATCTAAAGGTTTTGATTGTTAAAATGGATAGAATAAAAGTCTAATTTGGCTTAAGTTGATTATGTGGTCTTTGTTGCTCGAGTTATTAGATTCATAAGGTGTTCTACACCTAGTGCCCTAAAGCCATCTGGCTTGGGAATCATTGATCAAAATCTCATTAATGGGTAGCTCTGAATAGCCTAAGGTAATTAAGCACTGTCCAATTCAGATTTTAATGTATACATGCTAGTGTCTTTTGATCCTTTCTTGCATTCGCGTCTTGTTCTTAATGCTTGTTGATTGCTTGAGTTACAGAGTTAACATATTGGTTATTTCAATAAATTGTGTGAACTTATTTTGAGCTATGATTAGTTAGGATGGTTGGTGATGACAGACTGATCAAATTATATGGGCAACATTCAATCTTGGAATTTAGTATCCTATCAAGTGGGCCTAACGTAATTTCCAAGTGAATGAGGATTTGTTTCAAGTCTTATCACTAATATCATGTGGGTCATTTAATTATTCAAATTCAGCAAGTTAAGGACCTTTCATTCTCATATGTATTAACATGCAAAGTGGCCCACGGATCCTAGCATATTCAACATTAAAGCGTGGGCATCATGGGAAACTAAATCAAAATATTAAAGGGACCAGTTAAGGAATCATTGACTTGTTTCAAACTTCATATGGGCCTATCCTAATTGATCTCGAATTTATGTGTCAAATAAATTCGTTAATGTCCCAAGTCAGGAGGGAATTTCAGTAGCTTCACGCGGCAAGAAGAGTCCAAACGCGACAAGGTTTATCGGAAGGATTATTTTTGGAGATCTAGAATTAATTTTAAATTCTATTATAATTAGGATTTCTTTTTAATTAGAATTTCTTTTCCAAATTGACTTCTATTAGGGTTATAGTTTATAATTCTTATTAAGATTTGGATTGTTTTGAGTAGTATAGATAGGGGTCTAAGTTGATGTAATCAAACATATTATTCATTATTATTATTCAATATATTTGTGAGTTTATTCTCTACTTTTGGTTCTTTGAAGAATTCCTAAGAACTAATAATTCTTAGTTATTTCTTTGAGATTCAATTTGACTTATTATACAACAATTCATAATTGTGTGTGGCGTCTTTTACCGCATCAATCGTCGATTGTACAGAGATTACCGCTTCAATATAAGTGATGGGTCAAGGTGTCGTTAGTGTCCATTCAACGCAGATTTTCGAACGCGAGCAATTGTACCAAGATTACCGTCTAAAGTATAGACGAGGGGTTAAAGTATTGCAAGCAATTCACCCAACAACTGTGTTAGAAACGATCCGGGCGACGACCACCTCACGCAAGCGTGTCGTGGAGTCTATCATTTGGTATCAAAGCTAAGCATTTCTAGCAAGTTACTTATCTTTAATTTTCTGTCGAAATATATATTGTAAAAAAAATGAAAAAAAATGAAAGAAAAAATAAATCAGATTTTATTTCCATTGTGCTAACCAAATTTGTAGCACACCATCAAATCATCAAATTCCAACCAAGAGTTCATACCGTTCCATCATCAATTCTGAAACGGAGCTACAATTTACAAATCTGAGGCATAGAAGAGGAGTACAAGACAATAGAGCGGTGATCTTGTGGTATTCAGATAGTCACACTATCTATATTTTTAATTTGTTTCGTGATAAGTAATTTTGTATTGACTAGTAAAACCAATAATTTTGCTAAGGGATTCAATAAGAACCTATTAGAGAGAATATTTGAGGTAAAAGGCTTAGTGGCGAGATTAATCGAGGGTAAAAGCCAATTGAGCAATACACGAGAGATTCATTATTATTTGAGTGAAACACGTAAGGGAGTGTGAGGAAATTGTTTTTATCTACTAACCCTTGTTTTGTAGTAAATATGTTGGGCTATGCGGAGCCATTGAAAAGAAGACCCGGAGTTCATATGAAGTCTGGCGTGGATGATTGGTGGAAAACATGGGAGGACGATTATGAGAGGCTTCATAATTATCATGCACGTAGGGAGACTAGAAAAGCTACAAGTGTGCAAGCTAACGAGGAAGAAACAATGCAACAAAAGAATGTTTTATACTAGGTTTCTAGTACAAGAAAAGGTATGCATTGTAAAAATTGATTGCGATATTGGTACTAACATTGCTAGCACTACAATGGTGGAGAAACTAGGGTTGTCAACAGTTGCACATCCTCGGCCTTACAAGATGCAAGGGATCGTTGATTGTGAGGAGGTAATGGTGACTAGACAAGTGTCAGTTTTTTTCCGCATTGACAGATATGAAGATGAAATATTATGCGATGTAGTTCCAATCCATACTTGTCATTTGTTACTTGGGAGGCCATGGCGACACAACAGGCGCGCGAAGCATAACAGTTGTACTATTAAGTATTCATTAGTACACAATCGAATAAGAGTCAACCTTTGTCCTATGACGTCCGAGCAAGTTCGTGACGATCTAATATATTTACAAAAAGATCGTGATCAAATGCAAGAAGAAATTATAGAATATACAGTCCAAGGAGAGTTATTGGGTTCGAGTGTTCAAGATGAAATCCATGATCTAAATCAAGATGGTGAACATCCGAAAGAAAGTAATCAAGGAGATGAGTTTGTAAAAGAAAAAATTGAAAAGAGCGAGAATGAAAAGAAAAGATTGAGAAAAAAGAGAATGAAAAGAGTGAGCTTGAAAATAAACGAGAACAACAAACGAGAGGATAAACATAAAGAAGAGAGAAGAAATATGTGACTATGAAAAAGAGAGTGAGTTGAAAAGTGAGTTATATTTTGAAAAGTCAATGACAGTACATTCGTACAAGACGGCACTTTTGAATACTAACACTAATGATTCTTCTTTGTCTAGTTTTTTTTTCTCTTGTACATGTTATTGATGAAATACCTCGTGCTATCATTCCATATCAATCAGCTGATAGTATTCCCGATGAGACGACAGAGTTACCGATGTGGGTTGGAGAGTTGGTGAAAGTGGGTATCGTGAGAGGACATGAGTTCGTGTGCTAATTATGAGATCATAGTACCTAAGGAGGATGAGACAACGAATTTGTGCATCGATTTTGAATTGGTAAACAAGTATCGTTATTCTTTTCTTTATTTAGATAATATGTTTGGTAAATTGCATAGTTCTTATGTTTTATCTAAATGTGATAATAATCATGTGATGACAATGCCTAATCAATTTAGCATGAGATATTGTGATAAATGGAAAATTATTTTTGCATGCGAGTTACATAGGTGGTTAGTTATTTCTGTTAGATTAACAGATGCATCTAGTGTTTTCATGAGTTATTCAAAACATGTTTTTCATGCTTCCATTGGATTTGTTGTTTGCTATTTTGTGGGTAAAATCATCTATATCATAAATTATGGTGGATACTTGATATTTGTTGAGTTAGTTTATGATCATGATATATATTCTCGTTTTCGATGTGCTTACTTGCATGAAATTAATTCTAGGTTTTCTTATTCAAATATTGACTTAGGGTTTCATGCTAGTCAATCTTTACATGAATTATCGTTAGTTGACAATGGTAGTAATCATGTTGTTTCGCTAGAGCAATCTTTATTGCATAATTTGCTATCATATGATTTTTATTCAAGAAGCGTTTATCGTCAAGATGGTTTGAGAGATGAGTTATTTGCATGTTTAGTTAGCTCATTTAGATTAGCTAAGGCATTGCATACTTCTATGGAATTGTTAAATTATATTTTGCATTCTTTCATGGGAAATTTTGTTATTCTCTATTTTGATGATATTTCGATTTTTGTCAACACTTTGGGAAATTCTTTAACATGTGTTGAGTTTGTTTGTGATCATCGTCGATATGCTATTGAATTTTCAACTTATGATGGTGACCTTTTTATTTCGTTGGTGCTATTATGTGATTTTGATTGTGTTAATGTCGAGAAAGGCTGGTTGTGTTTTGCAGATTCGTGATAGGATCATATTCATCAAGGGAAACATGGATCGTGCAATTCAATTCGATCAATGCATTAAGAGTCAACAGGGAAGTGTTTTGAATATTATTTTAGTAGACTATGCATATGATTTTGGTTTATTTAATTTCTTCGTGGTTAGACAAAAGAAACTTATTGATTTGTTTTGTTTCATGTTTAATCCAGGAATTCAAGAGAGTTTGCGTGAGAAGTATGACGAATTTTAAGTATTAATATTTGATCCAGGAGCATTGACAAATGTATTTCTGCGAAGGATCGAGATCATTAGATTAACTTTTGATCCGGGGATTTCGTCATTGGGAGAATCTATTACACGAAGAGATCTACATAATGATTTTTGATCCAAAAGGAGATCAGATTTCTAGACAAATACTTTTCAAGAGGAGCGGATGCCAAATTTGAGGACAAATCATTTTCAAGAGGGGAATGATGACAGATTTTATGGGCAACATTCAATCTA
This sequence comes from Panax japonicus, assembly GCA_020205505.1. Classification (NCBI taxonomy): domain Eukaryota; kingdom Viridiplantae; phylum Streptophyta; class Magnoliopsida; order Apiales; family Araliaceae; genus Panax; species Panax japonicus. The sequence goes on from CM035091.1 coordinate 36,332,651, forward strand.
GGAATTTAGTATCCTATCAAGTGGGCCTAATGAAATTTCCAAGTGAATGAGGATTTGTTTCAAGTCGTATCACTAATATCATGTGGGTAATTTAATTATTCAAATTCAGCAAGTTAAGGACCCTTCATTCTCATATGTATTAACATGCAAAGTGGGCCACGGATCCTAGCATATTCAACATTAAAGCGTGGGCATCATGGGAAACTAAATCAAAATATTAAAGGGTCCAATCAAGGAATCACTGACTTGTTTCAAACTTCTCAAACTTCATATGGGCCTATCCTAATTGATCTCGAATTTATGTGTCAAATAAATTCGTTAATGTCCCAAGTCAGGAGGGAATTTCAGTAGCTTCACGCGGCAAAAAGAGTCCAAACGCGACAAGGTTTATCGAAAGGATTATTTTCGGAGATCTAGAATTAATTTTAAATTCTATTGTAATTAGGATTTCTTTTTAATTAGAATTTCTTTTCCAAATTGACTTCTATTAGGGTTATAGTTTATAATTCTTATTAGGATTTGGATTGTTTTGAGTAGTATAGATAGAGGTCTAAGTTGATGTAATCAAACACATTATTCATTATTATTATTCAATATATTTATGAGTTTATTCTCTACTTTTGGTTTTTTGAAGAATTCCTAAGAACCAGTAATTCTTATTTATTTCTTTGAGATTCAATTTGACTTATCATACAACAATTCATAGTTGTGTGTGGCATCTTCTACCGCATCAATCGTCGATTGTACCGAGATTACCGCTTCAATATAAGCGAGGGGTCAAGGTGTCGTTGGTGTCCATTCAACGCAGATTTTCGAACGCGATCAATTGTACCAAGATTACCGTCTAAAGTATAGACGAGGGGTTAAGGTGTTGCAAGCAATTCACCCAACAACTGTGCTAGAAATGATCCGAGCGACGACCACCTCACGCAAGCGTGTCGTGGAATCTATCAGTTGGTCTGTACACACATAGAATGGCTAGAATACAGTCTTATGCTTGAAAATTGATATCGAACCCTTATTCATATGTGTTTGTCATGTTCTCTGAGAGTGACTATGATTGAGCTTAGAAGTCATGATGCTAGTATATAATATTAGACTTAATTCGCGTCTTACATTACTGTGGGTGTGATTGTTCAGATAGTTTGCTTGAGGACAAGCAAAGGCTTAAGTTTGGGGGTATTTGATTAGTGGGATTTATACCCCGCAAATCGGATCCTTAATGCTTAAGAAATTGCTTGTTCTTCGTTATTTATATAGCTTTTATATATTTTGTTATTATTTTGCTTAATCTTTGTGTTGCAAGACTTATTAGGTCATTTCCAGCTTTAAGGGGCAAAAGGTCAAATTTCTCATATCGGCGCTGCAGCGTCGATGCCAGGCTTAAAATTGGCGCTGCAGCGCCCCCACTAGCCAACAGTGACATCATCTCAGCGCTGCAGTGTCCCAGTTCCTTTACAAACTGGCGCTGCAGCGCCGTTCCATGACTTAAACTTGGCGCTGCAGCGCCACCTCCGGTGCCCAGGCAGAAATTAGGTCTTAATGACCTAAAAAGCTAAGGAACTTAATAATTCATTATCAGCAGCCGCCTTCAAGTATTTGGGAGAGAGATTAGGAGTAGTTCTTTAAGCTTTTTAGCTTAGAAGAGAAAGAAGTTGGTCTTCAGGAAGAAAAGCTCATTGCATCCTTCATAGCTCGGACTCTACACGGAGAAGAGAAGACTTGGAGCCAGAAAACTTCACAAAAGGAGTTTTCTTTATCCAAACCATTCATTCATTTGTATATTTTTGAACATGTTGAACACTTTGAAAATGTTTATTAGTCCCATAGTTATTAACTAATTACATTTCTAGGATTGCAATATAACCTAATGTTTAGCTTAATTAATTTTCTCTCCTATTTATTATAATGAATCATTTTAGAATGGGTTGTTGTATTTCTTGCTTATTTATTGATTGCTTGACAAAGGAATTGATATAAGTATTAATGGACACTTGTCATGACCATGCCTATGGGAATGTGAGCATATATTGCATAATAGGATAGACATATCTCTATTTGCCTTGTGTAACCATTGAGATTAAGCTTAATCACCCAGGTCAATATATTTTCACCATAGAAATATTGGGATTCATCTAGCTAGGGATGTGCATTTGACCATCGAAAGAGGCTTATGTGTATTTATTGTTCTCGGTTGGCCATTCCTATGATTTGTTTATAAAGTGGAGAGTTAGGAGATTAGGCGACACATTAGGGGGGTTGTGATCCTAGCTTGACTTACTTGTGCAACTCAATCTCTTATTTTTACTATTTTTAAGATATAGTTTTTAACACACCTTCTTTAGTCACTTGTTTAGATAAGAGTAAGACCGTATTGTTCCAATTTTAGTATTTGACTAGCTTTAACACTTTGTCCTCGTGGGCACGACACTCTACTTTCCATCATATTACTTGTTGACCGCGTATACTTGTGCATGTTTTATTGATCGTGAAAACGACCAACAGTAGGCAAATCAAAATGAGAAAACAGCTGCTGCAAAACACACTGAGAACTTTAAAGCTAACAAGATGACTGAACAAGTAACTAAGGCAGAAGTTATATGCTAATCAAGGCGTAGCTACAAAATTATTAATTGTTTTTAAAATTAACTAGAAAAGTTAATAACTGACAGATAACATGAACTGTTCAATAGTTTCATTGGAAACTCCAAAAGAAAAAAAAATCCAGGAAGATCTTACCTTTGTGATATCAGCAATAACTTCATTCTCTTTGCACTCGAACTTCTCCAATTTCTTATTGAGTTCGGTTTCTATCCGAAGGAAAAGATCTACATCATTCTGCAAAAATGTCTCAAGAGTGAAGCAAAGTACTTCTCCATCATGTAATCTATTGGAAAAATAAAAGATTCTACGAAAGTTCAAGTAATGCAGACGACCATACTATTGCAATAATAGTGTACTGATATAGCCCTTCTCAAAAGACGAAATGTTTGCTTTAGCCGCATACAATCTAAAATTGTACTAAAGGGTATTTAAGAATCTAGAAAACAAAAGGCTCTGAACTATTTACATTAATTCATTTATATTGGAATTGTCTATATAAACTGAAAGTGAGACACTATATATGAGCAAGGAACTACATATGAGAAAACTAGGTTTGGAACTGAAAATTAAGTCGATTAAGCACTGCAAATTGATGTGCCACTAGCATTAGAGAGAGAGTCTTGAAGCAAGCAATCTATCAGTGAATGACATAGAAGAGAATATAGGTCTTCACTAGGCAAGTGCAACACTTACGTTGACCGGATTTTTTGGGTTCTATTTTTCCTCATTTATATCATCAATCTTGTCCAACATAAGACTATAGAACTTGGTATGAAAAATTATCTTATCTTATAATACCAACATCCAAGATTCTTCTGACATGGTATAACATCCTTCAAATTCTACCACATGGCATTTCATGGTAAATCTCAAAAAATAAACAATACTAATTACTAAAGAGTAACAACTCACAAAATACTATGATAAAAGAAGAGTAAGATCGGCCATTTTCAAAAAATTTATCAGTTCTTTAACTTGAAATTTGGCACCAGCCTGAATAATCCTGCACACTACACGGGGATGCTTGTAGAACTTATAATGGACCAATTGCTCTCCAGTCTTTATTGCCAAGGCCAGGAGATTCAGAGCGGAATCTGTCTAATCGATGGGTTCAGTTGTTCCCAAATTGCATCTACAGTTCAAAATTCAAACGCTTAACTTCATACTCCCTCCGTCTATCTTTTATGTGTCCACACCATAGTTATCAAGGCGCTAAGTCGAGGCGAGGCGAGGCGACAGCCGGGAGCTTAAGCGCTTAGGCGACAAAGCGCCCGACTAGTCGTCCACAAGTCGACAAGTCGTTAACAATGTAAATTTTATACGTATAAAATTCTATATATTTAACATTTATATGAATATTTATATATTGATATTTCTATTGATTTACCATATTTATAATGCAGGTTGTAGCATATCAAATCACAACAAGAAACGAACAAGATCAAGTCAAAATGATAATTTTACTATAGTTGTAATTTTTTGAACTTGTACTATAAATGGTGATACATTTGTAATATTTAGTTTAATTCAATATAATTCTTAAATTTATGTTTAGTTTCTTCCCATTTTAACATTGTATATATAGAATACCATAAATTGAAATACTAAGAATTCAATAATTTATGATAAAACAAGTAAACAAATATTGTGAAGATAAAGGTATATAGAAGCATATAATCATGATATCATATCATAAAATTAGAATTAGACAACCATCCTTTATAAGATAAAAACATTTTCATTGTGACATTGCCAAAAACAAACATAATATAGAAAATATCACACAAGTTATCAAACAAAATCATCAAAGATCAAATCATCATCATCTCTCCCAGCAGTGGCATCATCACTCGAAACAGTAGTTACTCTTCGGCCATAATCCTCATCATCATTAGGAAGGCCCTCCTCCTCTTCTCCGACATCAGAATCAGCTTCATTCACAATCACAGCTCTTGAAGTCGAAGCATTACCACCGCGTGAGTAGAATAGACCCGTCCTACGAGGAAGATTGCGTCCCTCGACGGCATCAGATGCACCAACAGCTCTATCAACATCCTCCCACGTAAGATCATCTCCATCATGAACTATATCTTGTTCGGGCACTATCCACTCATTACCCCAATCAAAGTCATCTAGGACTAATGGATCGAAGTTTCTTCCAAGTTCGCGCCTCCTTTGAAACCTATCAACAATTCGGCGATTGTATTGGACATGCACCAAATCATTTAACCGTTGATGCTCCAACCTATTTCTCTTCTTCGTATGAATCTGAAAGTTTTGTTTAAAAAATATTAAGCAAAAAGAATATATAAAATATTTATACATTTAGTTATGTACTAGATACTTGCAAACTCGAAAGTGCTCCAATTGCGTTCACAACCGGAAGAAGAACAACAAAGGCCGAGGATTCGCTTTGCAAACTTTGTAAGCTCAATAGCACAACCACCAAATGCATTCCACCAATCAACTACATTAGATGTAAAAAATAAAAAAAATCAAATATAGTCTTAATTATTAAACTTAAAAGAAAAATTTATAGTTAATGTAATATGCTTACTAGGATTTTTTGTCTTTCGTTGCCTAACCGCCATGTCTTTAGAAAAGTCATCACGAGAAGATTCATAGACATCGGCTAAGTCGCTTATCTTGTCTGCCAAAACTTGGTATGGTACCATTTTTGAAAGAACATCATTGAAGTTGCTACGCAACTTGTAAGCCAAATTAGATTCTTCTTCTTCTTTGATGTCAAAATACTTTCCCGGATTGAGAAATAATGCTGCCCCATATAACTTCTGCTCCATTTGGCATGTCCATCTTCGCTCAATGATGTCAATCACTTTCTTATACAACCTTTGTTTGTTGTTGAAGGCATCTTTGATCTTTTTTTTTTGCATATTCCATCGCAGCAAGAATCTCAGGCAGAGCTGGCCTCTCATCCGAATCCACAATCCTCAAGACTACAAGTAATGGTTGTGAGGCTCTAATACAATCTTCTACGTTGTGCCAAAAAGTAGAAGAAATAATTGTATCATACACTTGTTTTCCCGCCTCTGTACTTGACAACCTCGAATTTGTCCAATCATCACTGATGAACAAGTGTCTCAAAGCATCCTTGTGCTTGCACAAGCTTTGAAGAGTCAGAAATGATGTAGCAAATCGGGTGACTCCCGATCTCACAAGGTCCCTCCCATTTGTTTTGGTCCTCATCGCCTCAAGAAGGCGACCATGTCTGTAAATGAATCCAGTTATTTTTCTGCCCTTCACGATTGTAGACTTAAATTGCTTCATATTGCCTATGTCCTCTAACATCAAGTCTAGGCAATGGGCAGCACATGGTGTCCAGAACAAAGTCGGTCTCCTCTCCATCAACATACGACCTGCTACCTTATAATTGGCGGCATTGTCCGTCACCACTTGCACAACATACTCAGCCCCAATCTCTTTTATCTTCCCATCAAGGAGCTCTGTCAACATGTTTGCATCCTGAGATTGAGCAGAGGCATCAATCGATCCCAAAAAGTAAGTACCAGCAGGACTATTAACAAGAAAATTTATCAAGTGTCTGCCTCTTCTATCCGTCCATCCGTCTAACATAAGACTGCAACCGTACTGCTTCCAAGAAGTTTTGTGTTTCTCTTTTAGTTCCTCTGTTTTAGTCTTGGCCTTCGCTAAAAGAGGAACCCTCAACTCGTGATATGAAGGAGGCTTGTAACCCGGCCCATATTGCCCAATAGCCTCTGCCATCACCTCATAACTTCTTCGATTTGCTGCATTAAAAGGGATGCCACACATAAAAAAAGTTGGCAACATGCATATCAACTTTCTCTTTCTCTTCCAGTGTCCTTAGACGATTCTCCAAAGTAGTTTGGCTAGGACCTTTTCGATGTCTTTCATCCACAACTTCTTCAGGAGATTTCCTAAAATGAGTTTCAATGGTCCTTGTTTGTGATTGTGGCTGAGGGAATTGAAATACACTCTTCATCCTTTTAGATGCAGTCCCAGAACTTGGAACAGCTGTAGAGGAAGCATTAGAAGCATTGGAAGCATTGTTTGGAATATTAGATGACTGAATTTCTTCTACTTCGTCATGGTTATCAAATTGAATTGGCTTATTCCTTTTGTTACCCATTATTGCTTGATGCATCTCATTTGAAATTTCTGTTGTAGTTCGAGGACACTTGGACACATCCCCATACCCACCGCTAAGATGTTGTTTAAATCTCTTGATTCCTCCATGAATCTTTTTTCCACATAGAATGCATTGCACAAGATTTTTATCGCTCAATTCTGGCCAAAATGCATATTTCCACCCCGGATCTTTAGACTTGGCCTTTCTTTTAGGATCCTTACTTGGATCATAACCCTCAGCTCCTGAACTTTCCGCCATTTAACTATCTATAATTCTACAAAATACAATTAAACAAACAAACAATTCATTATAATTTATAAATTGTAATAACAATTACAAAACAAGTAAACAACTTGAAGTCATGTTACATGATGTAAACAAGTAACAAACAAGACAGGTTAATTTTTTTTAGTTACAAGCTGCAAATTTTTTATATAGATGTTATAGATGTTACATGCTGTAAATTAGATTCTACTTTCACTCGACGAAGAATCATATGAAAATATTAAAAATACATGAAAATAATGCTTCCTTTTTTTTGGTCCCAGACTACTGTGTTAGTAGTATTATTTTAGACCTAAATAATCATAAAGAAATTTGACATGCTTTCAAAGAATGCCAAGAGATGCAAAATTTGTATTTTGAGTACAATGTCCTCTAAAAAGTTCTGTTTCAACCTCAAATTTTTCCACTAGTCAACTGTGTTATCCTATTGTGACCCTGCAGAGGTGATAAAGAACCTGTAATGGCCGATAACTTTTTTTTTATAATTAAAAATCATGTAAGTTTTATTTGTTGATTAAAAGCATATTGCCTCCATAAGAATCTTAAGCATAAAAGCATGAACATATTAAAAGCTTCAAAATGCCTTAATTCAACAAAACTTTTAATTCTAATGAAAACAGGAAATAACAGAAATACAATATCATACCAAATACCTGATCAAGAAAAAAAATGTCAAACAAAGCCCAAGTCATTGGCATTAAGAGACTTCTATGACTAGATTATCCCATACTAGCTTAGTACTTTTTAACTCACCTAAAATGTAAATTAGAAACAGCAGCAACAATAACCTAACAATTTCGGCACTGTCTCAGTGACAAAAAGATTACACTTAGGGAAATTGATTGGTTAAAATTCCTAGGTAGTAACAGTACATCATCAAGTGTAAATCAATTCATGAATCAACTTGAAGTCTATTATGAGTTAAAAATTAGCAGCAAGCCAGCAACAGTCATGAGCGAAGAAGAAGACAGTGAAGAAAATGTATAAAACAAATAAGAGCTTGCATACCTTAAAAATGTTGATAAGTCTGTTGATCTTCACCCTTTGGAAATGCTAAGACAACAAGAACAGACAAGAAGAAGGAAAAGGACGAGCAGCAGTCTCGTTTCTCCCTCTCGTTTCACGTTTCACTGTCTCGTTTCTCCCTCTCGATTCTCGAACTGTCGTCGAAGGAAAAGGAAGAAGGAACTGTCGAGCAGCTTGAAGCCTCGAACTGTCGTCGAAACTCGAAGTCGATTTGCTGTCGAAGAAGGAACTGTCGAGCAGCTCGAAGGAAAAGGTTCGATTAGCAGTCTCTCTCGTTCTGCAGTCCCTCTCGTTTCTGATTTGCTGTCGATCGATTGTCGAAGAAGGAAAAAAACGAGCAGATCGATTTAGGTTTTTTAATTGGGTCGGGTCAAACCCGCTTTGCAAAGTCGCCCGCTTTTGTAGGTAGTCGTCCAAGTCGTCTGATGAGCGTCCAAGTCGTCCAAGGCGAGGCCTGAGCGGTCGACTATGTGCTCTGCAACCAAGTCGGTAGGACGCATTGCTTTTTCTGGTCGACTCGACGCCTAGTCGTCGCCTAGGCGACGACTAGTCGACGACTTGACAACAATGGTCCACACTGCATGGGCACATGGTTTTGTGGTGGGGAGAGCTTAACATTTTTGTGCATAAGGGTAATATGGTCAATTTGTCATAAAAGTATTTTGGTTTTGTGAGAGGTTACATGTTTTGGACACCCAAATAATATTTTGGCAATATCTATGGAGGGAGTAACATAAGCAGGTAGATTGTCATTGTGAAAAGTATCACTTTCCTCTTTTAAAAAAAAAATGAAAGACCAGATGGAGGCAAAAAAAGGTAACTTCTCAAGTGATTCTTGTAAGAATTATAGCAATTCCCAATAAAACGTGGTTATAGCAATCATACTTCTTTGACAATAATATTTCTGTTCAACAAGTAAAGGAAATGTTATTTCTGCGGTCCTATGGACGCCTGGAGGAACATCAGTAAAAACTTTACATTATTGAACAGAGGGGATGGGAATGGAACATGGCTTCACAAGTCACAACTATGGCATTGGGCAACCTCCACTCTCTCTGGGCAAGATGAGGATTATTCCATACGTCAAATAATTTTGCATTTCAATCATTCATTTATTACTCACTCTGTTCCAAAATATAAGATCAGTATTGACTTTTTAAAGTCAAATTAAGATATTTCCAGTCAAAATTGATGTGATTCATTTAACTTGTAAAAATAATAAATCTTGTAATTAGTAATACTGTTTAGATGGTTTACGATTTTTATAATTTTATTGCCTAAAACTAAATGGATTCATATCAATTTTGGATTTGAAAATATTTTAAATTGTCTTCAAAAACTCAAAACTTGATCATATATTTTGGAAACTAAATGAAGGGAATATTATTTTCCGAGTATGTGTCCTTGTGCCCATACACCAAACTAAATGTCGACCACAATTTATACAAAAATGTCTTAACTATAGTAAGTTTTAACAAAAAAATCACCAGCTGGTACAATTAAAGCAAATACTTTAATAATCATTCAATAAGAATGTAGAGGATACTAGCTTTTATAATTTGATATACTTGTTATATCTTTTGTATTCGAAATTAAAATTTGTGGTTCAATTCTAATAAACTCTCAGCTTCAAATAATCTAAACAGTATTAATAATCTCACCTGGGTAACAAAACTCAAAGATAGGCCTCCTCTCCCTGCTCTAGCAGTACGCCCAACACGATGAACATAGTCCTTTGGATACCTGCAGAAGTGAATCACTTGTAAGAAATATTACAAACTTGAATCAACTTCTATATAAATAAAGATCTCTTCAAAAAAAAAAATAATAACCTTGGAATATCATAATTGATTACAAGATCAACAGTAGGAATATCCAGACCGCGACTCGCAACATCAGTTGCAAGCAATACAGGAACCTGTCCAGATTTGAATCGATGTAGAGCAGAAAGCCTTAGGGACTGGGATTTGAAAGAATGCAATGCTGCAACTTCCACATCAAGCTCTTCCAACAATAAACTTAGAAGATGACAACTCCTGCTCACAATTACAATCATAAAAGGTAATAACATACTTCAAGCCAATCCGTAGCTTGAGATTCGTAAGTGAAGAGGTATTAGTGAAATATATAATTACTTTGGAAAGAAATCCTATAACTCTAAAACTTCCATTGTTGTTAATCATGTATGGAAACCTAGTCAATTAAATCATTCAAACTTCATAAGTAAACAGAGATGAACAATAGTTAATTTAAAAAAGTTCATTCGTGTGCTTTTATCTTCTTCAACTGGGTAATCTCTTTTATAGTAGAGTTATAATGTTCTTGTTTCAGCAGATAGTTAAGTTACAATGAAGCTCGAAAAAATTCCACAATGCTTTCGATTTTTCAAGAAAATTCCACGGGAACTTTAGAGTTAAGAGTCTAAGCCATACATACACAAACAGAGAAAAAAGAGGGGTGAAAACATGTTTCAGATTACTCATTTCAGCATCAAGGATGAATAACTTGGTATGAGGCTTATATTTTGAGAGATAAATTTACCATGTTTATAAGTAAAAATAACAATGACACTAAACAGGTGTTTTGTATATATCTTACTACATATACAACTGATAAATAACTCAAAAATCTAGAGTTAAGTTAAATGGAATCTATACCTGCAGGTTGAAACAAAAACTATAGCAGATCGAATACCCATATCTTCCATTTTGGACAAAATATGCAGCAGATAAACATCCTTGACATTTTTGGGTATAAAAATATACTGCTGTTTAAGGGATTCAACGGTCTCAAGGCCTTCATATGCTTCATAGAAGTACACCTTATTTTGAGAGAGCTCAAGTAGTGCTTCTAAATCACTTGTCATTGTCGCGGAAAATAATAAAGTTTGTCGATTCTTTGGCAAACACTGAAATACCACTCTCAGTTCCTCTTCAAAGCTAGGTTCCAGAACTCTATCTGCTTCATCCAAAACCAAGAACTGAAAGGAATACATGAATGTAACTATGTAAGCAATTGTGCACCAAAAAGTAACCATTCTCTGGTCTACTATAAATCCCTGTGTTAAACAAAGTCATTAACATATGCTGAAGACAAATAGGGCTAGTGGACACTTTGGGTATATAATTAACTCCCTTGAAAGAGTTCAAATAACAAAAGCAATATAACTTAAATTTACCCTACTGTACTAAAGCCAAAATCTTCCAAGAAGGCTATCTAGTAATGAACCCTACAACTTTACAACAAATTTGAATTATGAGTTTAACTCTCCAAGGGACTCTACAGGCTACAGGGATTCCAATGTCCGAGATAAATTATATTTCCTCAGTTCCAAATTATAAGATCATTACTAACTTTAGAAAGTCAATTTCAAATATTTTCAAACTCAAAATTGATAAGATTCATCAAAAATTACAAAACCATAAATATTAGAAATAGTAGTAGTGTAGTACTCACTAGTTTGAAAGCTGACAATACAATATTCATTGAATTTATGTCAATTTTGAGTTTGAAAATATCTCGACTTCAAAAATCCAATCACGATCTTATATTTTATTGGAATGAAGGGAGTATCACATAATGGTTAAATTTAGTAAACTCAATAAAATAATTTCAAATTACTCTAGAGAAAGGCATATAGAATTCTATTGAAATAACAATATGACACTAATCTATGTTAAACAATATACAACAAAAGATGCAATAAACTTTCTAAATTTACTAACAACCAAATAATAAAACATTTGTAAAATATATTTCCCAAAGCCAAATTTAACTAAGATTTTTACCTTAGTTTTAGAGAAAACAGAAGCAATATCAGGATTCCCATCAATAAGAGCCTTAATCCTCCCAGGAGTAGCAATAACTATATGTGGTCGCTGCATCAACTCATGCGCCTGATTCAACGAATTCATCCCACCCACCACAACCGAGCACCTCAAATTCAAGCACGACCCCAGTGCCCGAAACTGCTCCGCCAGCTGGTAAGCCAGCTCACGGGTCGGAGTAACCACCAAAGCAAACACTCCATACGGATCCTCGGCGAGCCGGTGAAGTATCGGAAGGGCAAACGCCGCCGTTTTGCCGCTTCCGGTCTGGGCAATACCCAATACATCATTTCCAGCGAGGATTTTGGGAGTGCAGTTTTGCTGAACTGGTGTTGGGTTTTTCATGCCCAGTTCTTTGCAGGTCCGGACAGCCCAGTCGGCCAGACCCAGATCGGAGAAAGATAGGTTTTTGGAATGAGGGTTTGTGCCTGAGTGTTTTTCGAAGTGTATTTGAGGATTAGGGTTTTGGGTGGGTTCTGGGGTTTTGGAGGGTTGTTTGGTGGTGATCTTTTTGAGAGAAAATAAGGGGAAATTTTCATCAACTGCGTCGTCCATAACTATAAGGAGAGTGGAAAATCCGGATTTCACACGGAGAAGAATGATGAGGAGGAGAACCGTTGAGTTTGAGATGATAGTTGCCGCCGATTTTCTGCAGTTACACTAATGAAGTTAATTTGGTGATGAGAAATAGTACTATGTTTGCAAGTTCTTTAGGAGAGAAATTTTAAATAAAATTTTAAATTTTTTTCAAAAGAAATTGAGAAAATTTGAAGGAAAAGCTATTGAATACTTCAAATGAGGATAATACACTTTTTAGTCGGTGTAGTAGGACTAGCTGGGTCCCGTGTCTCCGGCACTGCATGGCAGTGAGATTTATCTCAAACTTAGAATGGCCCAGATGATTTATTAAGTGAGCGGGAAATTCAAAATCATTATTAGATAGATTAGATAGATAGATGTATTTTATTAGATAGATGTATGGACGGTGGGATTTATCTCAAACTTTGGACGGCTCAGATGATTTATTGAGTGAGCGGAAAATTCAAAATCATTTGTAATTTATTAGATAGATTTGATTTTAATTGTAGTTATCAAAACTTTTTTGTTACAATTGGTACTCTTAAAAATTACAAAATGGTTATTACTTCAAATTTTCGTCCAAAAAAACGTACGAAAAAGCTGACTGTACAAGTTGACCCCTTTCTTTGCTTACGTGGAGCACAGTAATGTCTTATCACTTCTCTTTTATGTTATCTTTAAACAAAGTGAAGTAATAAAATTTGTTATTTTTAAATAATAATAAAAAAATATTAATAATTTTGAAATAATAATAATAATAATAAAAATAATAATTTTTAAATAATAATAATAACAATAACAATAATAATAATTTATAAAATTTTAAAAAAATATTATATAAATTATAAAAATATTATTTTTAAATACACATCAGCTTCATATAAAAATATTTTTATAATTCATATCAATATTTTGGCATAATGATATTGAATAAAATAATATCATTTACGAAGAAAATAACATCCCTTACCTCAAAAGAACAGTACTTCTGACTGAAATTCGGATGTAATGCTGAAGGAAACTTGCACTGAATAACAACTCTCGAAGTATTTAAATACTCACAAAATAAGCTCGATAATATAGAGAGAGAAAACTTGTTTCTGGTGTGATTTTCAATTCTAACTGAGCACCATATTTATAGGAAAATGCTTAGAACGCTTAAGCAGACTAACATGTTACCTAATGGCTTTACCTGCTACTATTCACGTCCACCACTTTTGAAATAAAATTTTAGCACATTTCTCACCAACCAAAAATGGGGCTCACCCATGTTTTTAATAAAAAACATTTATTTCTGAAAACTTCAATAATTCATAATAAATAGCCTTTTATCAGAAAAATACGAATTTTATGTCCATTCCACAGGAAATTAAATTATCTATAACTTTGTGGATTGAAGTTTTTTCAAATTTCAAACGAAAAATGACCGAAATTCACATACGGACGATTTTCAACACTTCTATTCTAACAAATATACTGATAAAATACCTCAGCATTTATTCCTTCATTTATATCCACATAAAAAATATATCCATCATTTATATCCACACAAAATAAATATTTTCTTATCATATAAATCAATAATTAATTATTCACAAATAATAATACAAAATCACAATTATGACAACCAGATCGTTTTCAGGAAAGAGAGGGTTGTTCGATAAGAATTTATCCTTACTGGCGCGCAATTAGGTGATCAAACCCCTTTTCTAGACAGAACTTCCTTAAACATTGTCAATAATGCTATCTTATAATATTATTCAAATAATATGAATTATTGATCTGATAATGAAAAATATTGTGCAGTGACAATTATTAAAACAACAATAATATAAAATATCAACGCGGCAATTATCGAATCAATAAAATAAAATATTAAACAGTAATTAATGTAACAATTACTGAGTAGTGTCTTCTTACGTAGGAATCAATAATTCAAAAAACTGTGCAATTCCGTGTACTACTGTGCAACCACGCGTATTACTGTATTTTAGCCACCGGGTATTCCAACAGTGTCAACGGTAACAATTACGTCATTATTTATAAAAAATTAAATTTGTCGTTTTCTCCATCCGACAATTTTCTGTTATGGAGCCCACAAATGACTGCGCCATCGTACGAATATTCCTCAACAGCAAGAATATTCCACGACCAAACGAATATTCCCTGATAACAATGAATATTTTATAACCACTTGCTTATTTTGCAAAATTTGCACATGTCACCCATAACCAAAGTATTATATCAAATTATCACCTTATTATTTCAAGATAATGAATAGAGGAAATTTAATTTTATTTATTAAAAAGTTGGGGTCTTACAAAGAAGGCCACGTTTGTGACGCCCCCAAAATTAGGTATACATCACCCATCTTGGGTCGTCAGATACATGGTACAAAATTCAAATACAACTTACTAATACAACTGTCGTGTACAATACGACAAAATATAACTGTGAGTTTGAATACAATTATTGTCTACTAGAGATTATACAAACTCAAAAGGAGTCTTCATTATAATTATTAAAATACTATTTCACAGAATAGTGATGACTACTAATGCTATCCTCTGGACCGTCACTCCGTTCCCTGACTAATCCTTGCTATGTTCTCATTTCCTGAAGAGAACAGTGAAAGAAATGGTGAGCTCAACTAGCCCAGTAAGAAATATTATGACTAAGATAATGCAGAATAAATTATCGTTAGCCTTCAACAGTGTTAAATTAATAAAATATAACAACATCAAGTTTAACTGCAGCGGATCAATCAATCCATTAAAAGAGTCAAGTAGAGAATATAATCTACTATCTTTTATGATTTAAAAAGTTTTTCATAACTTTTATCGCTGAGACTCAGCTTAATAAATAATTCACATCATCCCTACACTACGACCAAGGATATTCATTAGGGTCAAGACCATAATTTCCATGCACTACGGGCCAAGAATATTTGTGTATTCATCAATGGTCATGATCATGTCAACAATTGTCCATCAATGCACTACGGGCCAATGAGAACTTTTACCACATCATTTGTAATATTACGATCATGATTACACCGAATAATCCCTGGTCATAATCATTCCAAGTCCATCTATGCACTATAGGCCACAGATGACTTTCAACAAAATATAAATATGAGGATGATGACAATGATATAAGAATTCAATAAAACAAGTTCAAGAATTATTTTATCCAAGAATTATTAACGTCCAAATTGTCAACATGATACTGTTTTGTAGAGTAAAATTCAAGAATGATCAGAAGAATATTTCCATGAAATGATACTAGATGAAGCGCAAATATCAAGGATATTCTACTAATTTCATGGAGTATAGAAGTCAAAACTTTAACCAACTGAGTGTAATAAAAAATGGAATAACAAAAGAAATCACCATGCATGCGGTACTTCGAATAGACAGGTTATTCCAACAGAATAATAATAACGGAACCAGGTCAGGCAAAATTTATACCGACAGGATGTTCCAACAAAATAATAAAGACGGAACCAGGTCCGGTGTAAAACACACAGACAGGATTTTCCAACAGAATAATAATAAGACGGAACCAGGTCCGGTGTAAAACACGCAGACAAGATGTTCCAACGGAATAATAATAAAGACGGAACCAGGTCCGGTGTAAAACACACAGACAGGATGTTCCAACAGAATAATAGAAGAATTTCACCAAGTATAGGGGACCGCGTATACAGGTTATTCCAACAGAATAATAAGAAATGGAACAACAACAGTTCTCTTCATGAATAAAAAAGAATAACCCCCTTTACCGTAAAAGAAACTGAATATAAAAGTAGTTAAGTAGCAAAATACTTTTCTTCTATCTCTCTATAGTCTCTCTCTATAGTTTCTCTCTCTAGATTTCAGTGAATTCGTAAGAAAATAATGAAGGAATGAACTTCTATTTATAGGAAAATGGAATGCATAGTAACCAATCCATGAACGGTCCAGATTGATTTACTTTAATCTGACGTCCCATATTTAAAGAAAAATCTTTTAAATAAAATATAATATATTCTATTTATAATCTAATAAAACGAATAACTTTATAAAAGATTTTACTATGTAAATATTATGCAGACACTATGCAAACACTATGCATAATAAAATATAATATATACTAATTATTTTCTAATAAAATAGATAGCTTTATAAAAGTATTCTGTTTTATATAAAAAGATTTTCTGTATTATTACATTAATAATACCAACAAAACTGAGTGACTTATCACGTAAACATCAATAATCAATACCGTGTGCTACTATGCAACCATGCGTATTACTGTACTTTTACTACCGAGTAGTTCAACAGTATTAATGGTAAAACTTCCACCGTTATTTTCATAAAGTATTTTTGTCGTTTTCTCAATCCGAAAATAATTCTGTTGTGGGGTCTACCAATGATTGTACCATCGTACGAATATTTCCTTTTTAAAACGAATATTCCCCGACCAATCGAATATTATATGACAACTTGCATACTTTGCAAAATTTATAAATATTACCCACAAATATAACATTATATTAAATTCATTCCATAATATTCAAAAATGATAATTATAGAAAATTCATTTTTTATTCAAAAAGTTGGGGTCTTACAACCTCTCATTCTTAAGAAATTTCGCCCTCGAAATTAGGGTACGTACCTGGTATGTCGAAGAGGTAAGGATACCTTGATTTCATTTCAGATTCTAACTCCCAAGTCATTTCCTCAACATCGTGGTTTCTCCACAAAACTTTGACTTGAGGTATAACCTTGGTGCGTAGAATATGCTCCTTCTTATCCAAGATTTGAATAGGAACCTCTTCATACGTCAAATCTTCCGCTATTTCGTCCGATTCTAACTCAATAATGTGATTCGGGTCTTCCACATATTAACGTAGCATGGATATGTGAAAAACGTTATGAACACGAGGCATACTTGGTGGTAAAGCGAGTCTATAGGCCACAGTTCCTACTCGATCGAGGATTAAAAATGGGCTGATGAATCGAGGATTGAGCTTTCCTCTCTTTTCAAATCTCGTAACTCCTTTCCATGGAGCAACACGTAACAACACATGATCTCCTATATCGAATTCCACGTCCTTTCGATGAAGATCAGCATAACTCTTTTGTCGATCTTGTGAGGTTTTTATACGTTGCCGGATTGTTTGAATCTTTTCCGTAGCCATACGTACCAACTCCGGTCCCAACAACGTTGCTTCACCCACCTCATCCCAACATATTGGAGAATGACACTTTCTTCCATACAACGCCTCGAATGGAGCCATACCAATACTTGCTTGATAATTGTTGTTGTAGGAAAACTCCACCAATGGTAAGAACTTGTCCCAACTTTCTTTGAAATCAAGGACACAGAGTCTTAATAGATCTTCAAGAGTTTGAATAGTCATCTCTGACTGTCCGTCCGTCTGAGGATGATATGCCGAGCTAAATCGTAAATCTGTGCCCATAGCTTTTTGCAAACTAACCCAAAATCGCGAAGTGAATCTTGGGTCTCGATCAGAAACTATGGATACTGGCATACCATGTAATCTTACAACCTCATTTTTGTACATACGAGCAAGACGTTCAAGTGTATAAGTTTCTCATATCGGTAAGAAATGAGCAGACTTGGTCAATCTATCAACAATGACCCAAATCGCATCTATGCCTTGAGAAACTTTGGGAAGACCAGTAACGAAATCCATGGTAATGTTCTCCCACTTCCATTCTGGAATTTCAAGTGGTTGCAATGGACCTTTTGGTACTTGATGCTCCGCCTTGACTCGTTGACACGTTAGACACCTTGAGATAAACAGCGCTATCTATCTCTTCATATTGCCCCACCAAAATGTATGTCGAAGATCATGATACATTTTGGTACTCCCAAGATGGATTGCAAACGGTGTGTTGTGCGCCTCCATCATGATTTTATACTTTAAATCAGGATCGTTAGGAACACAAAGTCTGGAGTTGACTCGAAGTATTCCTTCTTCATCGATTCTTGCTTCCGGCATCGCACCTTCTTGTACTTTCTTCCTCATACGCATCAGCTCTGGATCTGTAACTTGAGCAGCTTTAATTTTATCAATTAAAGTCGGTTCTACTCGTATATTCACCATCATCACGTGGGTCCCTGAAGTCTTTATCTCTATCTTCATCCTTTGCAAGTCATACAAAATGGGCCTTTGCGTTGACAATATTGCACTCGCACCCGCATATGATCTTCTACTCAATGCGTCAGCTACCACATTCGCTTTTCCAGGATGGTATTGGATGGTATAATCATAATCTTTCAACAGTTCAAGCCAACGTCGTTGTCGCATGTTGAGTTCCTTTTGAGTGAAGAAATATTTGAGGCTTTTATGATCCGTAAAGATCTCCACTTTCTCCCCATACAAGTAATGCCTCCAAATTTTAAGTGCGAAGACAACAGCTGCTAACTCTAGGTCACGAGTAGGATAATTTCTCTCATATTCTTTGAGTTATTATGAGGCATAGACTATGACTTTCCCATATTACATGAGAACACATCCTAACCCTTTGCCCGAAGCATCACTGTAGATGACAAATCCCTTCGAACGAGATGGTATTGTCAGAACATGTGCTGAAATGAGTCTCCTCTTGAGTTCTTGAAAACTCTTCTCACATTCCTCGCTCCAACCGAACTTTGTATCTTTTCGAGTCAGCTGAGTTAGTGGAGTAGCGATTCGAGAAAACCCTTCTACGAATCTTCGATAATAACCAGCTAAGCCGAGAAAGCTACGTACTTCGGTCACTGATTTAGGTTACTCCCAGTTTTGAATAGCTTAAATCTTTGTTGGGTCAATAGATATTCCATGACTTGATACCACGTGCCCAAGGAATGCTACTTCCTCAAGCCAGAACTCGCATTTCTTTAACTTGGCATAAAGCTTGTATTCACGAAGCTTTTGGAGTATCAGCCTCAAGTTTTCCTCATGATCTTCACGGCTTTTGGAATAAATAAGGATGTCATCAATAAAGACGACCACAAAGTGATCCAAATATTCCTTGAATACTCGGTTCATCATATCCATGAAGGCAACATGAGCATTAGTCAATCCAAAGGACATGACTAGGAATTCATAATACCCGTACCGAGTTTTGAAAGCCGTCTTTGGAATGTCATCGGTTCTAATCTTCAATTGGTGATATCCGGAATGAAGATCAATTTTTGAAAAAAAATTGGCTCCTTGCAACTGGTTAAACAGGTCATCAATACGTGGCAATGAGTACCTATTTTTGATGGTGACATGATTCAACTCCCGATAATCAATACAAAGTCGCATACTCCCATCTTTGTTCTTCACGAATAGAACAGGAGCACCCCAAGGAGAAGTACTAGGACGAATAAAGCCAATGTCTAACAATTCCTGCAGTTGAGTCTTTAACTCTTGAAGTTCAATAGGAGTCATTCGATATGGGGCTTTGGAAATGGGTTTTGTACCGGGTTTAAGGTCGATACAAAATTCAATTTCACGCTCTGGGGGTAGACCAGGAAGTTCTTCAGGGAATACGTCATGAAATTCATTAACAATAGAAATATTATTCAAAACTGACGTATTTTTGTTTAGATCTGTAACATGAGCTAAGAAAGCTTGACATCTATTTTTTAATAAATGAATAGCTTTATGGCTTGAGATGACAGTGATTGATTTTAATGGTTTGGTTGCTTGAATTCGCATAATAGGTCGAATAGGAATATGAAAGCTAACAACTTTACGAAAACAATCAATTTTTGCATGATGAGTAGTTAACCAATCAATCCCTAGAATTACATCAAATGCAAGTATTTTTAATATAATAAGATTGACAGGTAATGTGTGGGTACCAACTTGAACCAAAAAATACTTATAAACCGTGGATGTAATGAAGGTTTCTCCCAACGGAGTTTCCACAGATAAGTCAAAGTATAATTCCTCCGGAGTCAAATTTAATCGTTGAGCGCAAGTAGGAGAAATAAAAGAATGGGTAGAACCGGTATCAAATAAAGTGTAGACTTCGCTAGAGTTTATGATAAGCTTACCCGTGATGACCTTATTCGGGTTCCTTGCTTTCTGGGAGGTCACAACAAACGCTCTCCCTTGCACTACCGGCTTTGACTTTTCTGGGACAGCCTTTGCTGCCTCCATCCTAGTTGAATTTGTCTTTGGTGAATGAAAAAATTGGGCTAAGTGACCTTCTCTTCCACAATTATAACATGCTTTGGACAGCATCGCGCAATTTGGACTGATGTGTCCTTCCCCTCCGCATTTGAAGCATATGATAGGTGGTCTTTCTCCTTCATTAACAACGGTTACTGGTGCTGACGTCTTACCATCATTGTTGAATCTCCTCTACTTGAAATGTCCATTCTTATTGTTTTAGCCCTGATTACCACCAAAGTGGTTACCATTTCTAGCCTGTTGATTTCCTCCACGCTTGTTGTCACCGCTTCGATGACTGCTCTCACTGGTATTATCATTTTACCGGCTGCTTGACTCGTTATTGCGCTCCACCAACTGAGCCCTATTTACAACATCTGAATACAAACATAGTTTATGAGAAATAAGATGTTGACGTATCTCCGGCTTCAAAACTCTTAAAAACATTCGCGCCATTCTCTGTTTATTATCCGCCAAGTGGGATGCAAACCGGGATAACTCCGTAAATTTTGCCTCGTATTGCGACA
The DNA here is from genome assembly GCA_020205505.1 of Panax japonicus. Taxonomy (NCBI): domain Eukaryota; kingdom Viridiplantae; phylum Streptophyta; class Magnoliopsida; order Apiales; family Araliaceae; genus Panax; species Panax japonicus. The sequence continues at coordinate 36,353,789 of CM035091.1, forward strand.
CAGTCATATTATTTTGCTCCAATTTGATAAACTCCACCTCCTTCATGTGACGAATACTTTCGGGAAAGTATTTATCGTTGAACAGCTCTTGGAACTTCTCCCAAGACATCTTCAGTACGGCAGGTTGAGTACGTTTTACCGATTCCCACCAGTAATCTGCCTCTCCGCGCAACATAAAAGCGGCAAAGGGAACCTTTTGCTCCTCGGAGCATCCCAAGACATCAAATATTTTGGTGATCTGATTTATCCATGCTTCCGCCATAAGTGGTTTTGGCTCTCCCTTAAATTCGGTGGTCTCAGCTCCTTGAACTGTTTAGTGGTGACCGCCCGAGAATTTCCAGTGTTTCCACCTACATTTTGGACAGGAGCCGCTCTCGCCTGCTGTTGCATGAATTGCATAAAGCCTCTGAACAATCCATCATTCATCATTTGGTTAGTGTTGTTGTTTGCATGAGGATTGTCGCCTTCCTGATGCACATTCTCCTGATTATTGATATGTGGAGACTAAACGGTCTCTTGTGCTCCATTACTATTCTCAACATTTTCGGATGTCATTTTCAGATACTGCCACAAAACAAAGGTTAATTGACATGTAACATAATATCTCTAAATTCTAACCAACCAATTTAAATACAAAATAAATTTAAGTAGGTCCTACTAGCGAAGTAATTCCCCGTCTCTCCCCTCCTAATTCTAGTCTTACATCTTAGCCAGGGATCATATCCCTAAGCTTTGATACCAACTGTGATGCCCCCAAAATTAGGTATACATCACCCATCTTGGGTCGTCAGATACATGGTAAAAAATTCAAATACAATTGTCGTGTACAATACGACAAAACATAACTGTGAGTTTGAATACAATTATTGTCTACTAGAGATTATACAAACTCAAAAGGAGTCCTCATTACAATTATTAACACTTTATTTCACAGAATAGTGAGGACTACTAATGTTATCCTCTGGACCGTCACTCCGTTCCCCGACTAATCCTTGCTATGTTCTCATTTCCTGAAGAGAACGGTGAAAGAAAGGGTGAGCTCAACTAGCACAGTAAAAAATATTATAACTAAGATAATGCAGAATAAATTATCGTTAGCCTTCAACAGTGTTAAACTGATAAAATATAATAACATCAAGTTTAACTGCAGCGGATCAAGCAATCCATTAAAAGAGTCAAGTAGAGAATAAAATCTACTATTTTTTATGATTTAAAAAGTTTTTCATCACTTTTATTGCTGAGACTCAGCTTAATAAATAATCCACATCATCCCTGCACTACGGCCAAAGATATTCATTAGGGTCACGACCACAAATTCCATGCACTACGGGCCAAGGATATTTGTGTATTCATCAATGGTCATGATCATGCCAACAACTGTCCATCAATGCACTACGGGCCAATGAGAACTTTTACCACATCATTTGTAATATTACGGTCATGATTACACCGAATAATCCTTGGTCATAACCATTCCAAGTCCATCTATGCACTATAGGCCACAGATGACTTTCAACAAAATATAAACATGAGGATGATGACAATGATATAAGAATTCAATAAAACAAGTTCAAGAATTATTTTATCCAAGAATTATTAACGTCCAAATTGTCAACATGATACTGTTTTGTTGAGTAAAATTGAAGAATGACCAGAAGAATACTTCCATGAAAAGATACTGGATGAAGCGCAAATATCAAGGATATTCTACTAATTTCATGGAGTATAGAAGTCAAAACTTTAACCAACTGAGTATAATAAAGAATGGAATAACAAAAAAAATCACCATGCATGCGGTACTTCGCATAGACAGGTTATTCCAACAGAATAATAATAACGGAACTAGGTCAGGCAAAATTTATACCGACAGGATGTTCCAACAAAATAATAAAGACGGAACTAGGTCCGGTGTAAAACACACAGACAGAATTTTCCAACAGAATAATAATAAGACGGAACCAGGTCCGGTGTAAAACACGCAGACAAGATGTTCCAACGGAATAATAATAAAGACGGAACCAGGTCTGGTGTAAAACACACAGACAGGATGTTCCAACAGAATAATAGAAGAATGTCACCAAGTATAGGGGACCGCGTATACAGGTTATTCCAACAGAATAATAAGAAATGGAATAACAACAGTTCTCTTCATGAATAAGAAAGAATAACACCCTTTACCGTAAAAGAAACTTAATATAAAAGTAGTTAAGTAGCAAAATACTTTTCTTCTATCTCTCTATAGTCTCTCTCTATAGTTTCTCTCTCTAGAGTTCAGAGAATTCGTAAGAAAATAATGAAGGAATGAGCTTCTATTTATAGGAAAATGGAATGCATAGTAACTAATCCATGAACGGTCCAGATTAATTTACTTTAATCTGACGGTCCATATTTAAAGCAAAATCTTTTAAATAAAATATAATATATTTTATTTATACTCTAATAAAACGAATAACTTTATAAAATATTTTACTACGCAAACATTATGTGGGCACTATGCAAACACTATGCATAATAAAATATAATATATACTAATTATTGTCTAATAAAACAGATAGCTTAATAAAAGTATTCTGTTTTATATAAAAAGATTTTCTGTAATATTACATTAATAATACCAACAAAACTGAGTGATTTATCACGTAAGCATCAATAATCAATATCGTGTGCTACTATGCAACCACGTGTATTACTGTACTTTTACTACTGAGTAGTTCAACAGTATTAATAGTAAAACTTTCGCCGTTATTTTCATAAAGTATTTTTGTCGTTTTCTCAATCCGACAATAATTCTATTGTGGGGTCCACCAATGATTGTGCCATCGTACGAATATTTTCTGTTTAAAACGAATATTCCCCGACCAATCGAAGATTATATGACAACTTGCATACTTTGCAAATTTATAAATATTACCCACAACTATAACATTATATTAAATTCATTCCATATTACTCAAAAATAATAATTATAGAAAATTCATTTTTTATTCAAAAAGTTGGGGTCTTACAACGTTACTATTTGGAATCTTGCGCCAAATGTGGACCGTTTGATGTTCATCATATTTTTACATAATACTTATATACAAAACTCTTTAAAATAAATTATAGTATTGATTAATTCTTTCTAAAACTAAAATTAATCCAACTGAATTGAAACTTGATCCTATATTTCTTCCATTTTAAAAAATTGGGATAGCTCACAAGAAAAGTTTTTTGCTATTATTATTATTATTCATGAAATAACTTAAAATAATTTTATGATATGTTTATTTTTTTCTCGGATTAATTAAAGAATTTTCAAAGACCTACTTAAGTCATAAACATGATTATAGATAGCTGACGGCCTTAAAAATAGTATAAAAATTGCCAAGAAAAAATAAACTTATGTTAGACCCCAAATTATTAATAAATGAAATTTAGTTTCCTCTATTTATCATTTTGAAATATTAAGGGTTGATTTGATTAATGTGGTTAGTTATGGATAAAATGCGCAAATATTTTAAATAAGCAGGTGGTTATAAAATATTCATTGTTTGGTCGTGAAATATTCTTGCTATCGGGGAATATTTGTACGACGGCGCAGTCTTTTGTGGGCCCCATAACGGAAAACGATTGAATGAAGAAAACGACAAGTATAAGTTGTTTATAAATAAACGGCGTAGTTATTACCGTTAATACTGTTGGAATACCCGGTGGTTAAAACACAGTAATATGAGTTGTTGCACAGTAACACACGGTATTGCACCAATTATTGATTCTTACGTAAGAAGACACTACTCAATAATTATTACAGTAGTTACTGTTCAGTATTTTATTGATTCAATAATTGCTACGTTGATATTTTATATTACTATTGTTACAATAATTGTCACTACACAGTATTTTCCATTATCGAAGCAATATTTCATATTATCTGAATAATATTATTAGAAAATATTATTGGCAATGTCTAGAAAGTTCTGTCTATGGAGAGGTTTGGTCACCTAATTGCGCGCCAGTAAGGAGAAATCCTTATTGGAAAGCCCCCTCTTTCCTGGAAATGGTCTAATTGCCAGTACTGTGATTCTGTAATATTATTTATGAATAATTAATTATTAATTTATATGATGAGGAAAATATTGATTTTATGTGGTTATAGATGGAGAAAATTTTTAAAGTGACAATTGTTAAAAATTGATATTTTATCTTTTCTAATAAAATAATATTTTATTATATTATATAATAATGATGATATTTTTTACAATGAATGTGGGATATATGAGTATATGAGGAGGAAGAGCATTTTTGTTGCAAAAGTTGTTTAAAACATGTTAAACATGTCTGTGGGGGCCCATTTCTTGACTGAAATTTGATTATAGCCTCTAAAATTGTCCGTTTGTAGATTTTGGTCAATTTCTGTTTGGAATTTGGAAAAACTTCCTTCTGTAAAGTTGTAGATAATGGAATTTCCTATGAAAAAACGCGAGTTTCAAATTTTTCTGACAAAAAAGCTATTTATTTTGAATTATTGAAATTCCAAAGCTCTGAAATAATTAATTTTTGGAAGTTTTAATTATTTATTTTATGAAAAACGTTTTTTATTACTTTTTTTAGAAGGTGGGCATGTGAGAAATGCTAGGAGCTGAATTCTAAAGAGGCGTATAAAATTTTATTATTAATAATATATTTTATTAAATTTTCTGCTTTGGTGTTCTAAGCATTTTCCTATAAATAGGGTGCTTAGGTTAGAATTGAAAATCACACCAGAAACTGAAGTTTTCTCTATATTTCTCTCTCTATATATTGAGCATATTCTTGTGAGGATTCTGATACTTTGAGTAGTGTTATACGGTGCAAGTTTCCTTCAGCACTATACCCAGTATTCCAGCTAGAAGTACTAATCTTTCGAAGTAAGGGGTGTTATTTTCTTGAAAAATGATATTATTTCTTCAATATCATTATGCCGAAATATTGGTTAGAATTTTTATCAAATTTAGAACTTTTTAATGTCGGGGTTACTATTCATGAGTTACTATTCACGAGTTACTATTCACGAGTACTATCCACGAAGCATAATGATGTTTTTTTGTGAAATTTCTATCTTTTGGTGTCAGAGTTACTATTCACGTATACGGTACTATTCACGAATACGACACTATTCATCGAAAAAAATTAAAATTTTTTCTTTTCGTCCAAAATATCTATTATGGATACTAGCTTTGATTGTATCCATATTTTGATCATTCTTGAATTTTACACCACTATGATTATTTATGAGGTATTTTTGGACATGAAATAGCTGAAATACGAATCCTTAATGTTTATTCTTTTGTTTCACTGGATTCGATTCTTTTAAAATATTTTTCATCATCCTCAGTCCTAAATGATGATATACTTGAATATCTTTGGCCTGTAGTGCAAAGATGGTTGATTCTATTATGAATATCTTTGGCCGCGGTGCTAAGATGTACATGTGTTGAGATGAACATGACCAACTGATGAATATCTTTGGCATGTAGTGCAAAGATGAACATTTGACTCAAGTTGTGTATTGATTGATGTTACAGGGATAAAATAATGATGATGGACTGTTAAATTCATAGAGATTAGTAGATTTCATCCTCTACATAACTCTTCTATGAATTATTATTTCCGCTGCGAATATTGATCTAAAACTTGTTGTTTAGTGTATTCTCTCAGATTTTTCCCTGTTGAAGACTAACGATAATTTGTTGTATATTATCTTAGTCATAATATTCTTTACTGGGCTAGTTGAGCTCACCATTTTCCTTTTTATTCCATTTTTCTTCTCAGGAGGCGAGAATATAGCGAGTACTAGTCGGGGTATGAAATTAAGGTTCTAGAGAGAGTTGTTTAGTAGTTCTCACCATTTTTGTAAAATAATATATCAATAAATGTGATGAGGATTTATTTGGGTATAGATATTGTCTAAAAGATAATATTTGTATTTAAACTCACAGTTTTATGGTTGTATTAATAAAGTTGTAGTTGTTTTTGTACCATGTATTGATAACTCAGAATGGGTGATGTATACCTATTTTAGGGGCGTCACAGTTGGTATCAGAGCATAGGGATATGATCTCTGGCGGAGATCGGGGAATAGAACAAGGAGGGGAGAGACGAGTAAATTCTTCGCTAGTGTGTCCTACCTAAGCTTATTTGTTAGTTGGTCAGTATATATGGATATTATGTGATGTATTGATTTCCTTAAATAACCCTTGTTTTATGACAGTATTTGAGAATGTCGACTGAGAATATTAACAGTGGAGTAAATGAGACCGTGGAGATGCCAGTACTCACTAACAAGGAGAACGTGCAACAGGTTGACAATGTTCCTCCTGTGAACAACACCACTGAGCAGATGATGAACAATGGGATGTTTAAATGTTTTTTGCAGTTTATGCAAAATCAGACGAGGGAGACTCGTGTTCAAAATACAGGAGGAAATGATAGCAATTCACGGGTTGTCACAGCCAAGCAGTTCAAAGAGTTGAGACCACCAGAATTCTGGGGAAAGCCAGATCCGATTAAGGCAGAGACGTGGATCAAAAAAATCACCAAGATATTCGATGTCTTGGGATGCACGGAGGAGCAGAAGGTGCCATTCGCCACCTTTATGTTCCGTAATGAGGCAGATTACTGGTGGGAGTCTGTGAAGTGTACCCATCCAGCCGCGCTCAGCATGTCTTGGGAGACATTTCAGAAACTATTTAATGACAAATACTTTCCTGAAAGTGTTCGTCATATGAAGGAAGTGGAGTTTATTAGACTGGAGCAGAATAACAAGACGGTGTCCCAGTACGAGGCGAAGTTCGCGGAGTTATCCAGGTTTGCACCTCATTTGGCGGAGAATGAGGAACGTATGACTCGGATGTTTCTGAGAGGTTTGAAATTCGGCATACGTCAGTATCTCATTTCTCATAAATTTTCTCTCTATTCAGATGTTGTCAATAGGGCTTAGTTGTTAGAACGAGATAACGAGTAAGTTCAACCAAGGGACCATAACCAGGATCATAACGGAGATAGCAGTCAACAGAATAACGATAACCAGTGAAGAAAGAAAAAGATGGACAAAAATGGTAACCACTCTGGTGGTAGTCATGGCCATGAAAATAGAAGAAGCGAGTCGGGAGGAGATTTTAAAAAGAGGAGATTCAATAACGACCATGTGAAGACATCAGTGCCAGTAGCAACTGGTTCTAAGGGAGGAGAACGACCATCGGTCGTATGCTACAAATGCGGAAAAGAGGGACATATCAGTCCAAACTGCCCACAACAGTTCAAGGTATGTTATAATTGTGGAAAGGAATGACATATCACTCGAGATTGTACAGTAGCAAAACCTAGTTCAGCGGGGACGGTGACTCAAAAGGTTGTCCCAGAAAAGTCAAAGTTAACGGTTCCTGGAAGAGCGTTTGTTGTGACTGATCAAAATGTGAGAAACCCAAACGAGGTGATCACGGGTAAGCTAATCATAAATTCTTACAAAATTTATACATTACTAGATACCAGTGCTACCCATTCATTTATCTCTCCTGCTTGTGCTCAACGTTTAAACTTAACTCCGGAGAAATTAGACTTTGACCTATCTATGGAAACTCCATTAGGAGAAACTTTCATCACATCCACTGTTTATAAATCTTGTCTAATCCAAGTTGGCACCATCACCTTACCTGTTGTTCTTATCTCTTTAAAGATACTTGCTTTTGATGTGATTTTAGGGATTGATTGGTTAACTACTCATCATGCCAAAATTGATTGTTTTCGTAAGGTTGTTAGTTTTCTTATTCCTAACCAACCTGTTGTTCGAATTCAAGCAACTAAACCATTAAAATCAATCACTGTCATATCAAGTAATAAGGCCATTCATTTATTAAAAAACGGATGTCAAGCTTTCTTAGCCCATGTTATGGATTTGAATAAAGACACGTCAAATTTGAATAATATTCCTGTTGTTATTAACTTTTCTGATGTATTTCCTGAAGAACTTCCCAGTCTACCCCCGGAACGTGAAGTTGAATTCTTTATTGATCTTGAACCGGGTACAAAACTCATTTCTAAAACCCCATATCGAATGGCTCCTATTGAACTTCAGGAGTTAAAGGTCCAACTACAGGAGTTATTGGATATCGGTTTCATTCGCCCTAGTACATCTCCTTGGGGTGCTCCTGTTTTATTTGTAAAGAAGAAAGATGGGAGTATGTGACTTTGTATTGACTACCGGGAGTTAAATCATGTCACCATCAAAAATAGGTGTCCACTATCTCATATTGATGACCTGTTTGACCAGTTGCAAGGAGCACAATTCTTTTCAAAGATCGATCTTCGTTCTGGATATCATCAGCTGAAGATTTGAACTGAGGATATACCAAAGACTGCTTTTAGAACTCGGTACGGGCATTATGAATTCCTAGTCATGTCTTTTGGATTGACTAATGCTCCTGCGGCTTTCATGGATATGATGAACCGAGTATTCAAGGATTATTTGGATCAGTTCGTTGTTGTCTTTATTGATGACATCCTCTTATATTCTAAAAGTCATGAAGATCATGAGCACCATTTGAAGCTGGTACTCCAAAGGCTCCGTGAAAACAAACTATATGCCAAGTTGAAGAAATGCGAGTTCTGGCTTAAGGAAGTAGCATTCCTTGGGCACGTGGTGTCAAAACATGGAGTATCTGTTGACCCGGCGAAGATTGAAGCAATATAAAGTTGGGAACAACCAAAGACGGTGACCGAAGTACATAGCTTTTTGGGCTTAGCTGGTTATTATCGGAGATTCGTGGAAGGGTTTTCTCGAATCTCTACTCCATTAACTCAGCTAACTCGGAAGGATACAAAATTCATTTGGAGCGAGGAATGCAAGAAGAGTTTCCAAGAGCTTAAGAGGAGACTTATTTCGGCACCTGTTCTAACAATACCATCTGGTTCGGATGGATTTGTTATCTACAGCGATGCTTCGGGCAAAGGGTTAGGATGTGTTCTCATGCAACGTGGGAAAGTCATAGCCTATGTGTCGCGATAACTTAAAGAATATGAGAGGAATTATCCTACTCATGATCTAGAGTTGGCAGCAGTCGTTTTCGCGCTAAAGATCTGGAGGCACTATCTTTATGGGGAGAAAGTGGAGATATATTCATACCATAAAAGCCTCAAATATTTCTTCACTCAAAAAGAACTCAACATGCGGCAACGACGTTGGCTCGAGCTGTTGAAAGATTACGACCACACTATTCAATACCATCCTGGAAAAACAAATGTGGTAGCTGACGCGTTGAGTAGAAGATCATATGCAGGAACGAGTGCGATGATGTCAAATATACGCATAAAACCGACTTTAATCGAAAAAGTTAAAGTTGCTCAAGCCACCGACCCGGAGCTGATGCGTATGAAGAAGAAAGTCTAAGAAGGTGCTATTCCGTAAGCGAGAATAGATGAAGAAGGAATACTTCGAGTCCACTCCAGACTTTGTGTTCCTAACGATTATGAATTGAAGCATAGAATCATGATGGAGGCACACAACACACCGTTTGCAATCTATCCTGGGAGTACCAAAATGTATCATGATATTCGACATACATTTTGGTGGAACAATATGAAGAGAGAGATTGCACAGTTTATCTCGAGGTGTTTAACTTGTCAACGTGTAAAGGCGGAGCATCTAGTACCTAAGGGTCCGTTGCAACCACTTGAGATCCCAAAATGGAAGTGGGAACACATTACCATGGATTTCGTTACGGGTCTTCCCATGGTTTCTCAAGGCATAAATGCTATTTGGGTTATTGTTGATAAATTAACCAATTCTGCTCATTTCTTGCCGATACGGGAGACTTATTCCCTTGAACGTCTTGCTAGTATATATGTAAATGAGATTGTGAGATTGCATGGCATGCCAGTATCCATAGTTCCGGATCGTTACCCAAGATTCACTTCACGATTTTGGGTTAGCTTGCAAAAAGCTATGGGCACGGATTTACGATTTAATTCGGCATACCATCCTCAAACGTACGGACAATCAGAGAGGACTATTCAAACTCTTGAAGATTTATTAAGACTCTGTGTCCTAGACTTCAAGGGCAGTTGGGATAAGTATTTACCATTGGTGGAATTCTCCTACAACAACAGTTATCAGGCAAGTATTGGTGTGGCCCCATTTGAAGCATTGTATGGACGAAAGTGTCGCTCTCCAGTATGTTAGGACGAGGTGGGTGAAACAACATTGTTGGGACCCGAGTTGGTATGGATGACTACGAAAAAGATCCAAATGATTCGACAACGTATACAAACAGCATAGGATCGACAAAAGAGTTATGCAGATCTTCATCGAAAAAACGTGGAATTTAGTATTGGGGATCACGTATTGTTGCGTGTAGCTCCATGGAAGGGAGTTACAAGATTTGGAAAACGAGGAAAGCTCAATTCACGATTTATTGGTCCATTTCAAATTATTGACCGAGTAGGAAATGTAGCCTATAGACTCGCGTTACCTCCGAGTATGTCTCGTGTTCATAATGTGTTTCACATATCTATACTTCGTAAATATGTGAAAGACCCGAACCACATTATTGAGTTAGAACCGGATGAGATAGTCGAAGACTTAACGTATGAGGAGGTACTTATCAAGATCTTGGATAGAAAGGAACATGTCCTGCGCACGAAGGTCATACCACAAGTTATAGTTTTGTGGAGGAACCATTCTATAGAGAAAATGACCTGGGATTTGGAAACAGAAATGAAAGCGGGGTATCCTCACCTTTTTGAAACACCAGGTACGTACGTCAATTTCGAGGACAAAATTTCATAAGGAGGGGAGGTTGTAAGACCCCAAATTATTAATAAATGAAATTTAATTTCCTCTATTTATCATTTTGAAATAGTAAGGGTTGATTAGATTAATGTGGTTAGTTATGGGTAAAATGCGCAAATATTTTAAATAAGCAGGTGGTTATAAAATATTCATTGTTTGGTCGTGGAATATTCTTACTGTCGGGGAATATTCGTACGACGGCGCAGTCTTTTGTGGGCCCCATAACGGAAAGCGATTGAATGAAGAAAACGACAAGTATAAGTTGTTTATAAATAAACGGCGTAGTTGTTACCATTAACACTGTTGGAATACCCAGTGGTTAAAACACAGTAATACGCGTTGTTGCACAGTAACACACGGTATTGCACTAATTATTGATTCTTACGTAAGAAGGCACTACTCAATAATTGTTACAGTAATTACTGTTCAGTATTTTATTGATTCAATAATTGCTGCGTTGATATTTTATATTACTGTTGTTTCAATAATTGTCACTACACAGTATTTTTCATTATCGAAGCAATAATTCATATTATCTGAATAATATTATTAGAAAATATTATTGGCAATGTCTAGAAAGTTCTGTCTAAAGAGAGGTTTGGTCACCTAATTGCGTGCCAGTAAGGAGAAATCCTTATTGAAAAGCCCCCTCTTTCCTAGGAATAGCCTGGTTGCCAGTACTGTGATTCTGTAATATTATTTGTGAATAATTAATTATTAATTTATATGATGAGGAAAATATTGATTTTATGTGGTTATAGATGGAGAAAATTTTTAAAGTGACAATTCTTAAAAATTGATATTTTATCTTTTCTGATAAAATAATATTTTATTATATTATATAATAATGATGATATTTTTTACAATGAATATGGGATATATGAGTATATGAGGAGGAAGAGCATTTTTGTTGCAAAAGTTGTTTAAAACATGTTAAACATGTCCGTGGGCCCATTTCTTGACTGAAATTTGATTATAGCCTCTAAAATTATCCGTTTGTAGATTTTGGTCAATTTCTGTTTGGAATTTGGAAAAACTTCCTTCTGCAAAGTTGTAGATAATGGAATTTACTATGGAAAATCGCGAGTTTTGAATTTTTTTGACAAAAGAGCTATTTATTTTGAATTATTGAAATTCTAAAGCTCTGAAATAATTGATTTTTGGAAGTTTTAATTATTTATTTTATGAAAAACGTTTTTTATTACTTTTTTTAGATGGTGGGCATGTGAGAAATGCTAGGAGCTGAATTCTAAAGAGGCGTATGAAATTTATTATTAATAATATAATTTATTAAATTTTCTACTTTGGTGTTCTAAGCATTTTCCTATAAATAGGGTGCTTAGGTTAGAATTGAAAATCACACCAGAAACTGAAGTTTTCTCTATATTTCTCTCTCTATATATTGAACGTATTCTTGTGAGGATTCTGATACTTTTAGTATTGTTATACGGTGCAAGTTTCCTTCAGCACTATACCCAGTATTCCAGCTAGAAGTACTAATCTTTTGAAGTAAAGGGTGTTGTTTTCTTCAAAAATGATATTATTTCTTTAATATCATTATGCCGAAATATTGGTTGGAATTTTTATCAAATTTGGAACTTTTTCATGTCGGGGTTACTATTCACGAGTTACTATTCACGAGTACTATTCACGAGTTACTATTCACGAGTACTATTCACGAAGCATGATGATGTTTTTTTATGAAATTTCTATCTTTTGATGTCGGAGTTACTATTCACGTATACGGCACTATTCACGAATACGGCACTATTCATCGAAAAAAAATAAAATTTTTCTTTTTCGTCTAAAATATCTATTATGGATACTAGCTTTGATTGTATCCATGTTTTGATCATTCTTGAATTTTACACCACTATGATTATTTATGAGGTATTTTTGGACATGAAATAGCTGAAATACGAATCCTTAATGTTTATTCTTTTGTTTCACTGGATTCGATTCTTTTAAAATATTTTTCATCATCCTCAGTCCTAAATGATGATATACTTGAATATCTTTGGCCTGTAGTGCAAAGATGGTTGATTCTATTATGAATATCTTTGGTCGTGATGCTAAGATGTACAGGTGTTGAGATGAACATGACCAACTGATGAATATCTTTGGCCTATAGTGCAAAGATGAACATTTGACTCAAGATGTGTATTGATTGATGTTACAGGGATAAAATAATGATGTTGGACTGTTAAATTCATAGATATTAGTAGATTTCATCCTCTACGTAACTCTTCTATGAATTATTATTTCCGCTGCGAATATTGATCTAAAACTTGTTGTTTAGTGTATTCTATCAGATTTTTCCCTGTTGAAGACTAATGATAATTTGTTGTATATTATCTTAGTTATAATATTGTTTACTGGGCTAGTTGAGCTCACCCTTCTCCGTTTTGTTCCATTTTTTTTTCAGGAGGCGAGAATATAGCGAGTACTAGTCGGGGTATGGAATGAAGGTTCTAGAGAGAGTTGTTTAGTAGTCCTCACCATTTTTGTAAAATAATGTATCAATAAATGTGATGAGAATTTATTTGGGTATAGATATTGTCTAGAAGATAATATTTGTATTTAAACTCATAGTTTTATGGTTGTATTAATAAAGTTATAGTTGTTTCTGTACCATGTATTGACAACTCAGAATGGGTGATGTATACCTATTTTGGGGGCGTCACAAATTATTATCTATCTATTAAAATAATAAATTTAATTTATAAAAATAACATAACATTAAAATTGTTATATCAAACGAAACCGTTCCTGTCAAACTTTAACATGTTAATTAACTGAATAAGATTTTTAATCACTTATTTATTAAATATTAATTTTCAATATGTACACATGTAATATTAATAAACTAGCTGGGTAACGTGCCTCCAGCACTGTATGAATGGTGTGATTTATCTCAAACTTTAAACGACCCACATGATTTATTGAGTGAGCGAAAAATTCAAAATCATTTATATTTTATTAGATATATGAATAATGTAAGACCCCAACTTATTATAAATAAAATCGAATTTCCTCTAATTATTATTGTGAATAATAAGGTATTAATTTGATATAATTCTCTGGTTATGGGTGAAATGTGTAAGACCCCAACTTATTATAAATAAATTAAATTTTCCTCTATTCATTATTCTAAAATAATAAGGTGTTAATTTGATATAATACTTTGGTTATGGGTGAAATGTGAAATTTTTTACAAAATAAACAAGTGGTTATAAAATAATCATTGTTGTCGGAGAATATTCGTTTGGTCGTAGAATATTCTTTTTGTCGAGAATATTCGTACGACGGCACAGTCAATTGTGGGCCCCATAACAGAATAACGGTCGGATGAAGAAAACGATAAATTTGGGTTTTTATAAATAACGACATAATTTTTACCGTTAACACTGTTGGATAATTGGTGGTTAAAATACAGTAATACGCGTGGTTGTACAGTAGCACGCGGTATTGTACAGTATGGTTGAATTATTGATTCGTACATAAGAAGGTATTACTCAATAATTGTTACAGTAGTTACTGTTCATTATTTTATTATATTGATTCAATAATTGCTGCATTGTAAGTTTATATTATTATTGTTTTAATAATTGTCACTGCACAGTATTTCTCATTATCAGATTAATAATTCATATTATTTGAATAATATTATTAGATAGCATTATTGGCAATGTCTAGAAAGTTCTGTCAAGGAGAGGTTTGGTCATCTAATTGCGCGCTAGTAAGGAGAAATCCTTATTGGAAAGCCCCCTCTTTCCTGCGAACGGCCTGGTTGTCATAAATGTGATTCTGTAATATTATTTGTGAATAATTAATTATTAATTTATATGATAATAAAATATTTATTTGATATAAATGACGAATTTATTTATTTTATGTGGTTATGATTGAAGGAATTAAATGCTGAGGTGTTTTATCAATATTTTGTCGGTGTAGAGGTATTAAAAATCATCCGTTTGTGGATTTCGGATATTTTATGTTTGGAATTTGAAAAAACTCAAAGTTACAAAGTTGTAGAGAATTCGATTTCAGGCAGAATGGACATAAAATTCGTATTTTTCTGATAACCAGGCTATTTTTTATGAATTATTGAAGTTTTAGAGAATAAAATAATTTTTATTAAATTTATGGGTGGGACCCACTTTGGTTGGTGTTGATTATGCATGAGGGCTACTGGAGTTTTTGTTCAAGGTTGGCTTGCTTGGTTGGTGGAGACGTAAGAATTGAAAAAGAATAAAAAAATAATATATTTTATTATTTTAGTCTCCTTTGGCGTTCTAACATTTTCCTATAAATAGAGGGCTAAGTTAGAATTGAAAATCACACCAGAAATAAGTTTTCTCTCATTCTCTCTCTATATTATCGAGCGTATTCTTGTGAGTATACTTTAAGTGTTGCTATACGGTGCGAGTTTCTGTCAGCACTATACCCGAAATTCAGTCAAAAATACGGTTATTTTGAGGTAAGAGATGTTATTTCTTTCGTAAATGGTATTATTTTTCTTCAATATCATTATGCCAAAATATTGGTTGAATTTTTTATCAAATTTGGAACTTGTTGTATTGGGGTTACTATTCACATATACGACACTATTCACGTATACGGCACTATTCACTAATACGTCACTATTCACCTAAAAATGAAAAAAAAAATTTGTCCAAAATATCTATTATGGGTATTATCTTTGATTGTATCCATATTTTGGTCTTTATTTTTGAAATTCTGCTTCATATTTGGTTATTATGGAGTATTATTGAATTTGGATATACTGAAATACGAATCCCTAAAATTTGTCCTTTTGTTTCACTGGATTCGTTCTTAAAAATATTTTTCATCATCCTCAGTCCTTAATGATGATATTATTGAATATCTTTGGCCTGTTGTGCAAAGATAAATGATTACTGATGAATATCTTTGGCCCGTAGTGCAAAGATGAACAGGTGTTGAGATGAACATGACCAACCGGTGATATAAATGAATATCTTTGGCCTGTAGTGCAAAGTTGATTAAAGATGTATATTGATTGTTGTTATATGGATAAAATATTGATGATGGACTCTTAAATACTAGAAGATAGTAGAATTCATCATCTACATGACTCTTCTAATGGATTGCTGTTTCCGCTGTATTTGTTGATCTAAAACTTGTTATCTATTGTATTCTATCAGATTTTTCAATGTTGAAGACTAACGATAATTTATTGTATATTATCTTAGTCATAATATTATTTACTGGGCTAGTTGAGCTCACCCTTTTCCTTTTTGTTCCATTTTACTTCTCAGGAGGTGAGAACATAACAGGATCGAGTCGGGGTATGGAGTGAGGTTTCTAGAAAGATGTTTTAGCAGTCCTCTCTATTTTCATAAAATAGTGTTTGAATAATTGTAATGAGGACTTATTTGCGTGTGGATATTGTCTAGAAGACAATATTTGTATTTAAACTCACAGTATGTATTGTCGTATTTCACACGACATTTGTATTATTGAAGTTTAGTTTGCTTTATGTACCATGTATTTGGTGACTCAGAATAGGTGTTGTATACCTATTTTGGGGGCGTCACAAAATGTGCAAATTTTGTAAAATAAGCAAGTGGTTATAAAATAATCATTGTTGTCGGGGAATATTCGTTTGGTCGTGGAATATTCTTGTTGTCGGGGAATATTCGTACAACGGCGCAGTCATTTGTGGGCCCCATAACAGAATAACTATCGGATGAAGAAAACGACAAGTTTGAGTTTTTATAAATAACGGCGTAGTTGTTACCGTTAACACTATTGAAATACCCGGTGGTTAAAATACAGTAATACGCGTGGATGCACAGTATTTTTGAATTATTGATTCTTACGTAAGAAGACACTACTCAATAATTGTTACAATAATTACTGTTCAATATTTTATTTTATTGATTCAATAATTGATGCGTTGATATTTTATATTATTATTGTTTCAATAATTATCACTACATAGTATTTCCCATTATAAGATCAATAATTCATATTATTTGAATAATATAATTAGATAGCATTATTGACAATGTCTAGAAAGTTCTGTCAATGAGAGGTTTGGTCACCTAATTGCGCGTCAGTAAGGAGAAATTCTTATTGGAAAACCCCCTCTTTCTTGAGAACGGATTGGTTGTCATAATTGTGATTCTGTAATATTATTTGTGAATAATTAATTATTGATTTATATGATAAAAAAATATTTATTTGATGTGAATATAAATGATGAATTTATTTATGTGGTTATAAATGAAGGAATTAATGCTGAAGTATTTTATCAGTATTTTGTCGGAAGGGAGGTATTAAAAATCACCCGTTTGTGGATTTCGAATATTTTTGGTTTAGAATTTGGAAAAACTTTCTTCTGTAAAGTTTTATAGAATTCGATTTCAGGCAGAATGGACATAAAATTCGTATTTTTCTGATAAACGGGCTATTTTCTATGAATTACTGAAGTTTTGAAAAATAAAATAATTTTTATTAAATTATGGGTGGGACCCACTTGTGTTGAATACACATGGGCTGCTGGAAATTGGTTCAAAGTTGGATGGTCTAGATTTGCAACTTAGCACATGCGTAGAAGAAATAAAAAAGAAATAATATATTTTATTATTTTAGTCTCCTATGGTGTTCTATCATTTTTCTATAAATAGACGCTTAGGTTAGAATTGAACCAGAAACAAATTTTCTTTCTCTTTAGATTATCCAGTGTATTTTTGTGAGTATTTATATACTTTGAGAGTTGTTGTACGGTACAAGTTTCCTTCGACTTTCTATTCGATATTTCGATCAGAAGTACCATTATTTTGAGGTAAGGAATGTTATTTTCTTCATAAATGATATTATTTCTTTCCATATCATTAATTATGCCAAAATATTGGTTTGAACTCTTTTTTATCAAATTTGGAACTTTTTTGTGTCGGGGTTACTATTCACGTATACGGCACTATTCACGAATACGACATTATTCATCGAAAAATGAAATTTTCTTCTTTTTATCCAAGATGTCTATTATAGTTATTATCTTTGATTGTATCCATGTTTTGATATTTATTTTTGAATTCTGTTACAAAATTAGTTATTATGGAGTATTATTGATCTTGGATAAACTGTTATACGAATTCCTACTATTTGTCCTTCTGTCTCACTGGATTCGTTTTCTTTAAAATATTTTTGATCATCCTCAGTCCTAAATGATGACATTACTGAATATCTTTGACCTGTAGTGCAAAGATGAATAATTAACTGATGAATATCTTTGGGCCGTAGTGCAAAGATGAACAGGTGTTGAGATGAACATGACCAACTGGTGATACAAATGAATATCTTTGGCCTGTAGTGCAAAGATGAATATTTGATTAGAGATGTATATTGATTGTTGTTACAGGGATAAAATATTGATGATGGACTTTTAAATCTTAGAAGATAGTAGAACTCATTCTCTACTTGACTCTTCTAATGGATTGTTGTTTCCCCTGCAGTTGATGATCTAAAACTTGTTGTCTATTATATTTTATCAAATTTTTCACTGTTAAAGACTAATGATAATTTGTTGTATATTATCTTAGTCATAATATTCTTTACTGGGCTAGTTGAGCTCACCCTTTTCCTTTTTGTTCTATTTTTCTTCTCAGGAGGTGAGAACATAACAGGATCTAGTCGGGGTATGGAGTGATGGTTCTAGAAAGATGTTTTAGCAGTCCTCACAATTTCTGTCAAATAGTGTTTGAATAATTGTAATGAGAACTTATTTGAGTGTGGATATTATCTAGAAGACAATATTTGTATTTATACTCACAGTATGTGTTGTCGTATTTTGCACGACAATTGTATTATTGAAGTTGTAGTTTGCTTTCTGTACCATGTATTTGACGACTTAGAATGGGTGTTGTATACCTATTTTGGGGGTGTCACAAATAACATGAAGGCAACATTCATTTTATTTTTTTTGTAATCAAACAGAATATAATTCCTTTAACAAAAGATTGTTTAATTAATAATATATATGGGTTAGTCAATTTACAAAAAACATAATGCTAATTTTTAAAAAATGACTAAAAGGTTTATAACTCCAGTGTGACGCCCCCAAAATTAGGTATACATCACCCATCTTAAGACGCCAGATACATGGTACAAAATTCAAATACAACTGTCGTGTACAATACGACAAAACATAAACTGTGAGTTTGAATACAAATATTGTCTACTAGAGAATATACAAACTCAAAAGGAGTCCTCATTATAATTATTATCACACTATTTCACAGAATACTGAGGACTACAAATGCAAACATCTAGGATCATCACTCTGTTCCCCGACTAGTCCCAGCTACGTTCTCATTTCCTGAAAAGAACAGTGAAAGAAAGGGTGAGCTCAACTAGCCTAATAAGAAATATTATGACTAAGATAATGCAAAATAAATTATCATTAGCCTTCTACAGTATTAAACTGATAAAATATAACAAACATCAAGTTTAACTGCAGCGGAACAAGTAATCCATCAGAAGAGTCAAGTAGAGAATAAAATCTACTATCTTTTATGATTTAAAAGGTTTTTCATCACTTTTATCGCTGGGACTTAGCTTAATAAATAATCCACATCGTCGAATCACCCATGCACTACGGCCAAGGATATTCTTTAGTATCACGACCACAATTATCCATGCACTACGGGCCAAGAATATTTGTGTATTCATTAATGGTCATGATCATGCCAACAACTGTCCATCAATGCACTACGGGCCAATTGTAAGACCCCAACTTATTATAAATAAAATTGTGTTTTTCTCTATTTATTATTTTGAAATAATAAGGATTAATTTGATATAATGATCTGGTTATGGGTGAAATGTGCAAATTTTATAAAATAAGCAAGTGGTTATAAAATAATCATTGTTGTCGGGGAATATTCGTTTGGTCGTGGAATATTTTTTTTGTTGGGAATATTCGTACGACAGCGCAGTCAATTGTGGGCCCCATAATGGAATAACTGTCGGATGAAAAAAATGACAAGCTTGAGTTTTTATAAATAACGGCGTAGTTGTTACCGTTAACACTATTGGAATACCTGGTGGTTAAAATACAGTAATACGCGTGGTTGCACAGTAGCACACGGTATTGCACAGTATTTTTGAATTATTGATTCTTACGTAAGAAGGCACTACTCAATAATTGTTACAGTAATTACTGTTTAATATTTTATTTTATTGAGTCAATAATTGCAGCGTTGATATTTTATATTATTGTTGTTTCAATAATTGTCACTGTACAGTATTTTCCATTATCAGATCAATAATTCATATTATTTGAATAATATTATTAGATAACATTATTGGCAATGTCTAGGAAGTTCTGTCAAGGAGAGGTTTGGTCACCTAATTGCGCGCCAGTAAGGAGAAATTCTTATTGGAAAGCCCCCTCTTTCCTGGGAACGGCCTGGTTGTCATAATTGTGATTCTGTAATATTATTTTTGAATAATTAAATTAATGGTTTTTATGATAAGGAAATATTTATTTTATGTCGATATAAATGAAGGAATTTTTAGCATGAAATAATGTTTGATATATTTTCTGTGGAATTACAATTATTTCTTTGATAAAATATTCATTCAAGTATATATATATATATATATATATATATATATATATATATATATATATATATATATATATATATATATATATATATATGCATGTGATTAAAGTGGTGTGTGATGGATTTTCGTTGCCTGCCAAGTTTGTTCAAAGATAGTGGGTACCAACCTTTGAAATGGTAGAGTTAGGCTTTGGTTTTGGCAGGGGAAAAAAATTGCATTGTTAGGCCAATTATTTGGTAGATAACATGATGTTGCTTGCAGTGATGGTTTTCAAAGTGTGGACCTCACCTATAAAGAAGTGAGTGGTTAGTGTTTTGTTAGGCCATTGATTGGTGGAAGTGGGTTGGTGAATATGATTCCTGCTAGCTAATTTTCAAAGAGTGGGCCGCCAATATTGAACAATTAAGAGTTAGGCATAGTTAGGCATGAAAAGTTAGGCAGCATCATGTTGATTTTTCCTCCGAGGAATTAACTATAAATAGAGGGGTAACCCTCCTTCCTCAAACACACCTTCATAATTAGAAATTCTTATTCTAAAGTATTGTGAGTATTTTTTTGAGTATAAGAATATTTTGAGCGTAGTTTTTCTGCAAGATTTTCTCAGAATAATATCCGATATTCCAGTCAAATCCAGTTTCTACTAAGGTAAAGGATATTATTTTATTGCAACACTCGTGAGAAATATTATTTTCTTTCATACTCCATATTACGAAAGTGATATTATTTCATCTCGTATTCTTAAATTTAAACTTTCTATAGTAAGTATTGCTTCTATAATTTCTGAAATGATTAGAAATTTTGTTTCATCTAATATCATTTCTTAGGATTATTGGTCTGAACTTTTTATCAAATTTGGAACTTTTCATGACTGAGTACTGTTCACGGGTACTATTCACAAAAGAAAAAAAAATTATTTTTTTTCTCTTCCAAGTTATCTGTTGTGACCCTTATTCTTGAAATTTAATCCATGTTTTGATCTTCATTCTTGAATTTCACTCCACTATAGTTTATTATGGAGTATTATTGAACTTGGATAGACTGAAATATGAATCCCTAATATTTGTCCTTCTGTCTCACTGGATTCGTTCTTTAAAATATTTTTCATCTTCCTCAGTCCTAAATGATGATATTACTGAATGTATTTGGCCCGTAGTGCAAAGATGAATGATTAACTGATGAATATCTTTGACCCGTAGTGCAAAGATGAACAGGTGTTGAGATGAACATGACCAACTAGTGATACAAATGAATATCTTTGGCCTGTAGTGCAAAGATGAATATTTGATTCAAAATATATATTGATTGATGTTACAGAGATAAATTATTGATGATGGACTTTTAAATCTTAGAAGATAGTAGAATTCTTTCTTTACTTAACTCTTCTAATGGATTGCTGTTTCCGCTGCAGTTGATGATCTAAAACTTGTTGTCTATTATATTTTTATCAGATTTTTCCTTGTTGAAGACCAATGATAAATTGTTGTATATTATCTTAGTCATAATATTCTTTACTGGGCTAGTTGAGCTCACCCTTTTCCTTTTGTTCCATTTTTCTTCTCAGGAGGTGATAACATAGCAGGAACTAGTCGGGGTATGGAGTGATGGTTCAGGATAGATGTATTAGTATTCCTCACTATTTTGTAAAATAGTGTATCAATAATTATAATGAGGACTCCTTTTGAGTTTGTATAATCTCTATTAGACTATATTTGTATTCAAACTCACAGTATATGTGTTGTCATATTTTGCACGACAATTGTATTACTAAAGTTGTATTTATTTCTGTACCATGTATTTGGCAACTCAAAATGGGTGATATATACCTATTTTGGGGGTGTCACACCAATGAGGACTTTTTACCACATCATTTGTAACATTACGGTCATGATTACACCGAATAATCACTGGTCATAATAATACCAAGTCCATCTATACACTACAGGCCACAGATGACTTTCAAAAAAATATAAACATGAGGATGATGACAATGATATAAGAATTCAATAAAACAAGTTCAAGAATTAATTTATACAGGAACTAATAATGTCCAAATTATCAACATGATACTGCTTTGTAAAGTAAAATTCAAGAATGCTCAGAAGAATATTTCTATGAAAAGATACTGGATGAAGCGCAAATATCAATGATATTCCACTAATTTCATGGAGTATAGAAGTCAAAACTTTAACCAACTGAGTATAATAAAGAATGGAATAAAAAAAGAAATCACCATGCATGCAGTACTTGGCATATACAAGTTATTCCAACAGAATACTAAATAACGGAACCAGGTCAGGCGAAATTCGCACCGGCAGGATGTTCCAACAGAATAAAAAAGAATGGAATAACAACAGAAATCACCATGCATGTGGTACTTCGCATAGACAAGTTATTCCAATAGAATACTAATAAGGACGAAATCAGGTTCAGGATATTCCAACAGAATAATAATAAAGACGGAACCAGGTCCGGCGTAAAACGCACAGACAAGATATTCCAACAGAATAATAAAGACGGAATCAGGTCCGGCGTAAAACACACAGATAGGATATTCCAACAGAATAATAAAGACGGAATAATAGAATAATGTCACCAAGTATAGGGTAGCCTGCGTATACAGGTTATTCCAACATAATAATAAAAGAATGGAATAACATAAGTTCTCTTCATGAATACAAAAGAATAACACCCCTTACGAGTACAATAAATGATATTCCCTACCTTAAGAAGAAGAGTACTGGATATATAAGTAATGAAGTAGCAGAATACTTTCTTCTTTTCTCACTATAGTTTATCTCTCTAGAGTTTTAGTGAATTCGTATGAAAATAATGAAGGAATGAGCTTATATTTATAGAAAAATGAACTGCATAGTAACTAACTCATGAACGGTCCAGATTGATTTACTTTAATCTGACGGTCCATAATTAAAGCAAAATCTTTTAAATAAAATATATTATATTCTATTTATAATCTAATAAAACGAATAACTTTATAAAAGATTTTACTATGCAGGCACTATGCAGAATAAAATATAATATATTCTAATTATTGTCTAATAAAATAGATAACTTATAAAAGTATTCTGTTTTATATAAAAAGATTTTACTATACAAAATACTATGCAACACTATGCAGACACTATGAACACTTTGCATAATAAAATATAATATATTCTATTTATAGAATAACTTTATAAAAGTATTCTGTTTTATATAAAAAGATTTTCTGTATTATTACATTAATAATACCAACAAAACTGAGTGACTTATCACGTAAGCATTAATAATTAATACCGTATGCTACTATGCAACCACACATATTACTGTACTTTTAACACCGGGTGTTTCAATAGTTAACGGTAAAACTTCCGCCATTATTTTCATAAAATATTTTTGTCATTTTCTCAATTCGATAATAATTCCGTTGTGGGGTCTACCAATGATTGTGTCGTTGTACGAATATTCCCCGACCAATCGAATATTATATAACAATTTGCGTACTTTGCAAAATTTATAAATATTACCCACAACTATAACATTATATCAATTTCACTCCATAATATTCAAAAATAATATTTATAGAAAATTTATTTTTATTCAAAAAGTTGGGATTTTACATCCAGTATTTAAAGTAATTCATAGTGTCATATATAATGCATTAATTCTATATATCCAATTTGATTCTTGTATTTTATAACCAACAAAATGATTTTTTTTGTTAAAATAATAATAATAATAATAATAATAATTAAAATAATAATAATTATTGTAATAATGATTATTGTAATAATAATAATAATTATTATTATTATTTAAATTATTTAAAATTTATTATTATTATTACAATTCCTAGTACAGTGTATTATCTCATTTTTACATGCATAGAAACGATGGTAGGTGATTTAAATATTAGTGTTACATAAATTTTAGCATGGTAGGTAGTTGGTTCAGTGGCTTTTATTGAAGTATAAGGTTTATAGTTTGAAGAGGTCTGGAGTTTGTTGTGAGTAACATTTTTTTAATGCAATTTTTAACCTATTACGTCAACAAAAATAACGGTCAATATGTACAGTCAACATTCCGTCCATTTTTTTGAAAATTAAAAATAATGACTATTTTATAATTTTTGAAAGTACAATTTTTCGATTGTAACAAAAAAAATTTCGATAACCGCAATAAAAATCAGACCTCAATGCAATAACCAAAAAGTTTATTATCCCCACCACAAAAACACCAATTCCAGCTCCAAAAGCAATTTGAAGGCGGTTTTGCATAAGCCCATCAGCCTCGATATTCATATCTCAGATCTTCGCTGCTTGCCCCAACATCTTCACTTTCTCTTTCTTTCATCTTCCCAAAACTTTTAAATTTTTTCCCCTTTCAACAAATTCAATTGCGCTGGAACAGGCCCCTCGATTCGCAGGACTATCTTGAAGAAAGGAGACATGGAGAGGATGATAAGAGAGAAAACTTTTGATATCTCTGATTTCTCTCTTGTTTATCTCACTCAAATCGTTGAAAAAGACTATAATGACCGTAGCGGAGGTTACATCAAATAAGGTCAGCTATTTTTTTAACACTAAATTATTGTGTATTTTGCAAATTTTTGTTTATGGTTTAGTTGCCTTTTTGTATTTTTATTGTAATATTAGATATATATAAGATTTTTTTTACAAACCCTCCCCTTTTTGCTACAGTGAATGTTTCAAATGTTTTTTTTAATGATTTCAACGAGTTGGTGTTGAAGAAGACTGACATGAAAAATGAATTAGGTGGATTATAAGTTGTAATTCAGGATAGAAATTGAAAAATATGAAGAGTTAGTATTTTGACTAGAAGTTAGGGTCTTATCTTGGTATATGGTATGTTTAATGAGAATAAGGGTCAGAGAGGGAGATGTTGTTTGTAGTGGATATGTTAGATCGTTGACTTCTGTTCTCTCCCTCTCCACCACAAAAACATCAATTCCAACACCCAATCATAGTTTTCAATTACATACCACAAACCCCAATTCAACCCATCAAATTCTCACAATACCCTTCAACTCACCCCAATTCGAGCATCAAACTATATGGGTCTCCAAGAAATTTGTTCGGTCCTTTTTGTTCAAATTCAACCCCTTCAATTTCTGTTAGCGAAGATTTTGATGTCGAATTGGAACACATGTTATTGTTGTTATCGGAAGAGATGCGACGTAAAATTAATGAGCATTTGGAGTGCCATCAATTGATTGAAGTGGTTATGGATTTGGGATGTGAGTTTTTAAAGTAGGCTAACAGTTGAAGAATAACACTTACCCATTATTACACTTCGGTGTTCCAATGTACGTGGGTTACACTTCTATGGTCCTTTATCGACGCCGTTGTGGCCTCATCACTTTCATCTTGGCTTTAGGCCAACATACCGTTTTTGGTATAAATTTAAACAATCTAATAAATCATAATCTTGGTCTGTATTGAAACATATGACAGAATGCAAATTGAAATTTAGAAGCAAATTAGAAGGTGACTCGGTGAATCAATTGATTTCTATTAAAAGATGATTCCAACTTTTTGAACTGTTTATTAGTCCCAATTCGCGGTTGAATGTCCCAATAACTAATTTAATCTTCAAGTTCAAAAATGACTTCCACTATGTTGGAATCATTAATTAGGTAAGGTTTTGACATCACACATGAATGAGAGGAAAATTAAATAGGTTAGATGTATGCATAAATAATATTTTTTCCGGTTGTTTTAGTTAACTTAATTTGGAAATTGATTTTTAATTAATTGTTGTTCTTGAAAATATATGTTTGATATAATTTATCCAAGTATAATTGTTTAGGTCTCTTTACTTCCATTATATAGTTGCAAGTTACCCATTTGATAATATGCTTAATATAAAAGGAATTCTTTCTAAATATTATTTTTTATAAGTTTCTCTATATGCATGTTGCATCACAATTTGTTTTCAAATTTGAACATATTTGCTTGATGTTTTCAATTATAGTTTCCATGTTATGAATGGCTTTCATAAATCACTACAAAAAAGTAAGAAAAATAGAATCTATGCATGTCTATATGTATATCTACTGCTCCATATATGTTCATTATCATGTTTGATAATTGGTATGGTTGATAAAATATCATGAGGAGTAATTTGCAACATGTGGGTTGTTTTTCATGCTCTTTTTCTCTAGACTAAAGAAAAGTTTGATCATGTCATTTTATTACCTGGAGAAATGATTTGTTTGATCAATTATTATAAGACTGAATATTTGACAAAAGTCCACAAATTTTAACTTGGTTATGAGCCAATTTGACAAGAGTCCGCAAATTTTAAATTGGTTATGAGCCAATTATTTCTCATTTATTTGGTATTAACAAGCATCATATATATGTTATTATCATGTTAATAATATGTGCAATTACAAAATTGTTAATGGGTCTATAGCTTCAAAAGCTACATCTAATATATTTAATACTAGCTATAACCCGTGCCTGAAGGCACGGTGTAACGAAAAATTAAATTAAAATTTAAAAAATATTACATTATCTAAAGACACATATCACCACAACAATTAATACATACTCAATCATCAATACATATCCAACCACCAAAATATCGAGCTAGTCGGTACTAATTTCAAGAAATTTCGGCAAAATTTCTTTTAAAAATAAATATCCAGAAAATTTTAAACCTGTCTACAAAACTTACAATCATCATTACATATTCAAACCACAAAAAAATTATCATTTCATACCCAAAATCATCATAACCATGTATAATTAGTTAACTTTACAAAATATGGAACACACAATCATCAACACATATCTAACCACCAAAACATCAAGCTAGTCGCTACTAATTTCAAAAAATTCAACAAAATTTTCTTTAAAAATAGATATCCAAACAAATATAAACATGTCTATAAAACTTACAATCATCCACACATATCCAAACCACCAAAAAAAACATCATTCCATACCAAAAATAATCATAACCATGCATAATTAGTTAAATTTACAAAATACGGAACACAAAAAAATACATATATGAAGAAATTAATACATACTCAATCATCAACACATCCAACCACCAAAATATCAAGCTAGTCGCTACTAATTTCAAGAAATTTCGGCAGAGTTTCCTTTAAAAATATATATCCAAAAAAATCTAAACATGTTTACAAAACTACAATCATCCATACATAGCCAAACCACCATAAAAACCATCATTTCATACCCAAAATCATCATAACCATGTATAATTAGCTAACTTTATAAAAGACGAAACACAATGAATACATACATGCATAAAACAGAGAAACAACATGTTGAGTATAATACCCTTTACTTTAGAGCTTACACCATGTATCCTTCAATATATACCTGAAAATATTTGAAATTTAAAAATTATCGAAATATGTGAGTCAAAATTAAACAATTGTAAATCTGAAACATAATGAGAACACATATTTGTATGTAGGGGGAATGAGAGAGAGAGCTCTGTGTGTGTGGTAGAATAGATAGAGGGTTTAAAATTTGAATAAACTGGAACGAGAGAGAGAGCAGCTGACGTAAACTTGATGTGACATTTGTCTATTTTCTCTTTCCGCTCTGTTTTATATTATAGATTTGTATGTGTTAAAGCAAAAATGGGGTTTTTATTCATGTCTATATGTATGGCTACTACTCCATATATGTTCATTATCATGTTTGATAATTGGCATGTTTGATAAAATGTCATGAAGAGTAATTTGTAATATGTAGCTCTTTTTCTCCATCCTAAAGAAAAGTTGATCATTTCATTTTATTGTTGGGGAAATGATTTGTTTGATCAATTATTACAAGTCTGCATAATTGACAAGAGCACACAAATTTTGAATTGGTTATGAGACAATTATTTGGTATTAACAAGCATCTTATGTTATTATCATGTAAATAATATGTGCAATTACAAAATTGTGAATGAGTTTATAGCATCAAAAGCCACAATTGATATATATAATATTTGTATGTGTTAAAGCAAAACATGGTTTTTTATTAGTCCTTGATTAGTTTTTCAATACTATATTTTCTCATTTCAAACCTTTTTTGGTTTTATTTTCAGTTTCATATTTGTGCTATTTTTCTTTTCAATTTTCGTGGGATAACTTCTTTTTGATTGGAATAGAATGAGATGAGGCTGACTTATAGAATCACTTTCACTTGCGCATGCTTTCTTTCATTTTTTAATTTATTTCATCGATTTTAGGATCGTAACAGTAAAGTTGCTGAATCAGTTGAAGAAGAAAACTATCAAGACAATTCACCCAAAAAAGATGAAGATCATAATCACGAAAAAAGAGTTACAATTTCAGGCCTAGAAAACCTTTGTGCAAGCAGAATAATGCGAATAATAGAGGAACAAAGCTCAGATTCGGTTGGATGCGAATACTAATCACACCTTATTATATATTAGTATTGATTTCTTGATTTACTAATGTTTGATTTTATTTAATGTTTTGTACAAAATTTATTTTACCACCACGACGTTCCTTCTTCGAATGGGGTGATTAGCCGAATAAGAGGTGCATATTGAAAGAAAAGAGAAAGAAAACGAAGAAGAGATATAAACTTCATAGGAGTGAACAAGAAAAGACAAGGGTATTGTGAAGATTAATAGGTAGAATTATTTTTAAAGCGTTAACTGAAGATTAATTGTACGTACCTGATTTGCATCATTATCTTCAATAGGATTCTCAGACCGAATAAACCCTTCTGAATCTACCTTCTCATCAGCAGTAATTTCATCCTCTTTTCCAATTTTTCCAAATTCCCACAAATTCTCTTCTTTCTCTCTTTAAAGCTATGTTCAACATATCTTCATCGGAATCATTTCCTCTTAAACTACTACAACCTTCTAAACAATCTCCAGTATTTTTCCCAAATTCAGTACGCCTAAGTGGAATACTATTAAGCCCCGACTCCTTCATTGCTCAGGGTATCACTCTACTTACCAAGAATTATTTATGACACTGTTATGTTCTAACCAACACTCATTCGTTATTTGTATTAATTTATTTCTCAGGAAGAACGAGGAGAGCATTGGTTTGTCTAGAGGACCTAATCAGATTGAGTGAGCACATCTGTCTATTCTATTCTTATATTATTGATGTAGTACTCTCTCTTTTTTTGACATTTTGCCTCACTCATCCACAAATTATATATTTCAATTTAGGTTAGAGAGTGAAGATAACATGTCTGAGATACATATATTTTGTTTCAGAGTTGAGTTATTTAGCAAAAGATTAACATTGTTAAATCATGATAAACATTGTTGTGTTCTTTTTATAATAGCTTAAGTTTTTAGAGCAGTTGGTAACTTCACAGAACCGATATATTTTTTTCTGGGACAGTTGCAAAGTATGAATCCTCAGCCATAAAAGATGCATACTGACATTTGACAACTTTTTAAGGAAGCTCAACAGAGTAAAAGTTCTTTGCATTCTCCTCCCTTTACAAATCTGTCATTTTTTTCTACAAATGAATTGGTATGTGCATCATACTCCAATATATGCTTTTTATATTCTGTTTGATAATGCTTGCCATTCAGATATTCTTTACTTAAACAAGCAACGTCTGAAGGCCTTAGAGGAGCTGGACAAAATGAAGAGAGAAAAGGTGAACAAGCAGGCCATCACCGGGAAAGGTGATGGTCACTTGAATATGATATTTATGTACAGCTTATGTAGTTGTTACTACTCCCTCCGTCCCAGAATAAAAGTCCTGGTGGACTTTTCACGCATATTAAGAAGAGGAATAAAATGACAAAATTGTCCATAATAATGTCATTAAATATGGAGAGAGAATTAGAATAAGAAAAGTATGAGATATTTAATGCTACGGGCAAAATAGGAAAAAATGTGTACAAGTTTGGTTATTAAAAGAAAGTGAACATTTAACATGGGACAACCCAAAATAGTAATAAGGACTTTTATCCTGGGACGGAGGGAGTATTTAATTGTCTCCGACTGGTGTTCTAACCTTCTACTTAGCAGTGAGCCGTTGAAAGGGGCTCATGGTTTGGGTTACATAGAATGTAATTCTATCCAATTAAAATTATAATGACGTTAACAGTTTTTTTTAGTAAGTTTTGACAAGATTTTTACAATGGCCATAATGGTGTATATAACTAATGTGTTTGGTCTGAAGTGTATTATAGAAAGAGGAATTACAATACAGGTATAAAAGTGATATATACAATTCATTATTCAAATTAACTCGTGCATTGCACAGGCTATCAACTAGTAATATTTAATTGTATGAATTAAATATTAAGATATATAATGGAATTTGTAAGCAATTCAATTTTCAATGTATCTGTAAATTATAGTTTCCTCTATTTCTTTGTATGTATTTAATTATATCTTTTCTTCTCTTTGAAGGAAACTTGAAGTGTATTATATATTTATCTATAATCCTCTTTTAATTATTCTTTTTCCTTTTTTTTTATTTTTTTTCTTGATGAGCCAATATATTCTATTAAACACTAAAAACGGGTATGAATAATATTATTAGAAAGATTATATACCTAACTATTTTAATAAATAATGATTAAAATAATAATTTAAAGTCACTTTATATATAATTTTTAATTAATACTCATTTTGTTCTAAAATTACGGATGCAAAAAAAATTTAGTTAGGACCAAAATTAGAGATATTATTCTATTTTACAACAAAGTGACATAATGGACTTAATTTGTTATCATTTTTTAACTATCATTTGTAGGAATTTGGCTCTTCTCCATTATACATTTCTTCCAATTTCATCCAATACACAAATTATTTTATCTTAATAATTTTGTTAGTAATAATCAAAATATGCTAATAGATAATTGATGATATTAAGATTAATCTTGCCAAAATTAGAATCCTAAAAAATATTTTCATCGCTAAAAGTCTAAAATAATTTTCATCTATTGAAATTTTGATAAAAATTCACATGTTCATCAAATGATAAAAAGTGTTAGATTACTTTTATTTTTAAAACAATTATGTTATTCGATATAATAAATTAATTAACTCGTATCGATTTTAATTATAAAAATATAGGCTAATGGATAAAATTAGAGAGAATGTGTAATGGAGGCGATCCAAATCCCATTTATAGCATTACAATACAATTACTTGATTACTATTAAGAGTTATAGTAATATAAATAACAATTAATAAATAAAATACAATTGTAAATCACGTGTTTGGCACATGACAACCGAGCTCGTAAACATTAAGTAACAAAAGTAGGATTAAATACACTTTTTCTCACTTTATTAGGGGTTGGTTTACAAATGGCAAAAAACACTTTTACCCCACTGTGGTTGTAGTGTTTTAAGCAATTAGTCACTGTGCTTTAAAAATATTCAACTGACCAACTGTGGTTTTTTAAAAATGTACAATCAAACCATTCCGTCCAATTTAACAAACAGACGTATAAAAATTTCCTACGAGACTTTTTTGAAAAAAAATAAATATTTGGCTCTTTTTTTTCCTTTTATCTCTTTTCCAAATAATACAAATGATATATCAAAATTTTTGTATCTGTAAAATTCCAAATTTTACGAATAAATATTTAATTTTCTCGGATTTTTTTTGAATATTATGGTGTGGATTTGAGATAATGTTATAGTTGTGGGTAACATTTATATATTTTAAAAAGTATGCAAGTTGTAGTATAATATTCGATTGGTCGGAGAATATTCTTTTTGTCGGGGAATATCCGTACGACGGTACAATCAATGGTGGACCCCATAACAGAATTATTGTCGGATTGAGAAAACGACAAAAATATTTTTATGAAAATAACAGAGGAAGTTTTTGTGACGACCCCAAAATAGGTCCATTCCATCCAACCCATTTTGAGTCGCCAAATACATGGTACAGAAATAACTACAACTTTATTATTACAACATATAAATTATGAGTTTAAATACAGATATTGTCGTCTAGACAATATCCACACGCAAATAAATCTCCATCATAATTATTGATACATTATTCTACAAAAAATGGTGAGGACTACTAAACAACTCTCTCTAGAACCTTCATTCCATACTCCGACTAGTACTCGCTACATTCTCGTCTCCTGAGAAGAAAAATAGAACAAAAAGAAAAAGGATGAGCTCAACTAGCCCAGTAAAGAATATTATGACTAAGATAATATACAACAAATTATCGTTAGTCTTCAACAGGGAAAAATCTAATAAAATACAATAGACAACCAGTTTTAAATCAACAACTGCAGCGAAAACAACAATTCATTAGAAGAGTTAAGTAGAGAATGCAAACTACTATTTTCTATATATGAATTTAAAAGTTCATCGTCGATATTTTATCCATGTAACATCAATCAATATATATCTGGAATCAAATATTCATCTTTGCACTACAGGCCAAAGATATTCATCAGTTGGTCATGTTCATCTAAACACCTGTTCATCTTTGCACTACGGGCCAAAGATATTAATCAGTCGGTCATGTTCATCTCAACATCTGTTCATCTTTGCACTACAGGCCAAAGATATTCAGTAATATCATCATTTAGGACTGAGGATGATGAAAAATATTTTAAAGAAAACGAATCCAGTGAAACAAAAGAACAAATATTAAGGATTCTTACTTTAAACAATTCTCATTCAAAAATACTTCATAAATAATCAGAGTGGAGTAAAATTCAAGAATGATCAAAATAATGATACAATCAAAGCTAGTATCCAGAATAGATATTTTGGACGAAAAGAAGAAATTTTATTTTTCGGTGAATAGTGTCGTATTCATGAATAATGTCGTATACGTGAATAGTGCCGTACAAGTGAATAGTAACTCCGACACCAAAAGATAGAAATTTCACAAAAACATCATCATGTTTTATGAATAGTACTCGTGAATAGTAATTCGTGAATAGTAACTTATGAATAGTAACTCGTGAATAGTAACTCATGAATAGTAACCCCGACATGAAAAAGTTCTAAATTTGATAAAAATTTCCAACCAATAATTCGGCATAATGATATTGAAAAAATAATATCATTTTCGAATAAAATAAAATCCCTTACCTCGAAATATAGTACTTCTAGTTGAAACACCGGATATAGTCTATGACTTGAACTTGCACCGTATAGCAATACTCAAAGTATACTAAAAATACTCACAAGAATACGCTCGATAATATAGAGAGAGAAAACTTCAGTTTCTGTTGTGATTTTCAATTCTAACCTAAGCACCCTATTTATAGGAAAATGCTTAGAACACTGATAGACACATAATTCATATACTTTATTATCCCTACTTTTGTCCTTTTAATTATATTAGTTTATTAAATTAATATGTTTTATTTTATTTTGTAGGATTTAATATTTATTGCAATAAAGTCAAAATCTTGGTGATTAAACATTATTTAATGCTCTTATTCATATAAGGAATGTCCAAGAAGAATCCAACAAAGAGAAAGAAAAGTCTATTTAGAAGATCTTTTTGAGAAGTTGATTGTTATTAGGAAGTTGAATCCTACATGGAAAGGGAATCAAAGTGTCCAAGTTCAATGAATCTAAATTAGGGTTCAAAGTTATTTTTCCTATAAATAGGCCTCTTGTTTTAGAGAGAAAGACACCACTTATTATTTTCTTTTTCTCAGTTTTTTACTAGTGTAGGAAGGAGTAAGATATTGAGAGTTTGTCCTTTCTCTTATTCCAATCACGTGTGGAACATACTGTCAAGGAGTATTTGTCACTTTCTTTTATTTACATAATAGAAATTCTCTTTTTAATTATTGTTCTTATTTCATGCGAATAGTAGTATTAATATTATTTATTTTTGTTTTTAATTCCATGGCTAGCTAAATTTCTAATACCTAGAATTATGATGAAGCTAAGTATTTCATAACTATATTTTCTTTCCGTTCCTAAATTAATGCCTAATTATTTTCACCTTCATATTTTCCTCCGTATAAATTGCATATGATTTTTATATTGATTACGAGGTTTTGATAAGTTATAGTTAATCTGTGAATTTTTCATAACTTATGCTTGCCCATATTAATTATATGAATCATTATTTTTAAAGGGAAGGGAAAATAATTTGGGAATTGATTTAGAAAATAAGAAATTATTTATTATGTTAATATTTGGTAGATTCTAATTCCTAGGTATCTTTTCTCATTAATAATTTTTGTTTTTAATTAATAGTTCGCATAATTTAGTTAAAAAATCTTCTCCACCATTTTTATTTCTAATTTGCCTAAAATATTAATTAAGGATATATTAAATAATTAATCTAGTCTCTGTGGGTTCGACCTGTACTTGCCAGTTCTTCAATTCGACACTGTGCACTTGCAGTTACATATTTTATCACATCAAGTTTTTGGCGCCGTTGCCGGGGACTAGAATTAATTTTTATTTATTCGAATTAGTTTTAACTCATTTTTTTTCAGGATTATTGAAGTGGATCGAAGAAGCGAAAAGATAAAGATTTTGTTGCTGTGCTTTCTTCGGTACTTCGTATCTCCATATTTTTTTTGAAATAAAAAAAAATAGTAGTTTAGATTTTTTTTATATATATTTTTTTGTCGCATTCATGCATTCACTCACGTAGAGTACATCCTGTTAGGTTTTATTTTTTATTTTTTTATTTTTTTATTTTTTGTCAAATATAAACTGTGGTGATTGCTGGAGGATTGAGGTACGTCAAAATTTCTCCTTCTTTCGTAATTCACATAGTTTTAGGACATTTTATTTGTTTATAGTTTTTTTTTGTGCATTTTCATCTTTAATCTAACATTAAGGGCACAACCTGTAACAAGATAAGGTGGGGATTTCATCTCCCTTCCTTCGCCCACAAACAACCCAATTTACATTGTGCGTGACCATGACCTAATAAAATCAAGTAGACGTTGGCCCCTAGGACTCTCGAGCTCAATTAGGACAAGAAACTCCAAGAGGAGTCTGAATTTTAAATTAATCAAACTACTGGTGTCTAGGCAAGTGGTTCAAAAGGTATACGCCTAAAGATTGTGTGGTTATTTAATTAGTCACCGTTTCTACGGAGAGACTCCCACCTTTCTTACACTTACCTGGCTAGTGGTGTGATTAATTTCGAATTTGGTGGACCTTGCGGTGTAACTTGGAACAGTTAGGAGCTGTCTAGATTTTATTTAGGTTAACCTTAGAAGTAAATTTTTTTTATTTTTAAAAATTTTAATTTTATTTGTATTTTTTTATTTTTTTTGTGCTTATCTGATTATTTGTTATTTAGTGTATGCAAAAAGTGTGGTTAAGGGACGAAACATCCCGATTAGTGAGAAAACTTGATTTTTCGATTTCACTTTAAAAGATCTCACTTTAACAAAAATGGAGGGCGCCCAAACTGTTTCTTTAAGGGATCGATGTTATCCTTCCCACTCTGCCCAACCTTCATGTATTAGTCTACCACCGGTAACCGGTAATAATTTTGAACTTAAGCCACATTTTATAAATATGTTACCTAGGTTTACGGGGATAGAAGATGCATATTTATTTATTCAGGAATTTGAGGAAGTTTGTGCCTTAATGAAAATCCAACAATTGTCTGATGACTCAATTAGGCTAAGATTTATAACATTTGCTTTAAAAGATAATGCTAAAAAGTGGTTATATAGCTTACCAAATAATTCCATATCAACCTGGGAGGGATTTGTCGTTACATTTCTAAAAAAATATTTTCCAAATCATAAAACTGCTAAAATTAGGACTGCAATTCATCAATTTTGCCAACTTGAAAAAGAGTCCTTCTGGAAATATTTTGATAGATTTAAAAATTTGTTATCCCAGTGCCCACACCACGGAATTGAGAAATGGAGATTGTGTCAAATTGCCTATGAAGGTTTAGACTATCCCACTAAAACAATGTTTGAGTCAATGTGTCAAGGGGATTTTTTGAATAATGATGAGGAGAAGGCTTGGGAGTTTTTAGAAGACTTAGCAGAAAAAACTATGCAATGGGAAACCACCCGAGAGACAGATAAACCTAGTTCATCTAGGGGTGTTCATACAATTGACAATTCAATTGCTACAGAAGTTAAGTTGGCTGGTGTACTTAAAAGACTTGAAGATTTAGAAACTAGGGGATCACACGTGAACCAAGTCTCAACACCAACACCTTTGTGTCTAAAGTGTAATTCACCAAGCCATGTGATTGAGGAATGTCCTAGAGTCGTGCCCCAATTTGAAGAATATGAACAAGTCAATGCAATGTTTCAACGACCTAGGAATGACCCATTTGCACCCACTTATAATCCTGGTTGGAGGAATCATCCTAATTTTGCATGGAACCAAGGACCCTACCCAAATAATTCTTCAAATCAGGTCAATCAGTCTGTAAATCAATCTTTTCAACCTTACCAAAAGTCAAATCCTGGTCCGTACCAAAATTCAAATCCAGCACCTCAATATCCACCAGGTTTTTCTAATGAAAGTGAGAGGAGACTTAGCACCTTAGAGAAGAGTATGGAAACTTTAATAAAATCCGTTTCTCGCTTAGAGATCCAAATGAGTCAATTGGCCACTGCAGTTAGTGAAAGAGAGAAGGGGAAACTTCCTAGTCAACCCGAGACCAATCCAAAATTTTCAGTCCCTACTCAAAAACCTTATCATGTTAATTCACTTGAAAACAACCAAGTCAATCATGTGAATTCTGTAATTTCGTTAGGGTCTGAAAATTATTTTAATAATCATGCTGGCATTGATAATGAAGAAGAGAAAATTTTAAACGTTGAATCTAACAATCCATCTTTAAAGTCAGTCCAGCCAGAAAAGGCCACAAACTCTGAGTCAGTAGTTCAATCTACTAAGCTTGTGTCAAAAAATGATCAAACCAATTCTTCTGAATTAAATTAAAAAGTCTTTAAACCAAAAGCCCCGTTCCCTCAAAGACTTATTTCAAACAAGCAGTCGGCCCAGTTGGACAAAATTCTAGAAGTGTTCAAACAAGTGAAATTAACATTCCTCTTCTAGATGCCATTCAACAAGTTCCCTCATATGCTAAATGTCTAAAAGATTTGTGCACACATAAAAGAACCACTCATGTTCCTAAGAAAGCTTTTCTAACAGCCCATGTGAGTTCTATCTTGTCATGTCAAGTCCCAGTAAAGTATAAGGACCCCGGTTGTCCTACTATTTCATGCATCATAGGTGACACATTAATTGAAAAGGCTTTGCTTGATTTAGGAGCTAGTGTGAACCTGTTACCATTTTCTGTGTATGAAACCTTAGGCTTAGGAGAGTTGAAAAAGACAAGTGTCACACTCCAATTAGCTGACCGTTCCATTAAAGTGCCAAAAGGAATAGTTGAAGATGTACTTATTAAGGTTGGTGATTTTGTCTTCCCTGTTGACTTTGTTGTCCTTGAAACCCAGCCTGTTGTAAATCCCAATGGTCAAATTTCGGTCATTTTAGGTAGACCATTTCTAGCAACCTCTAATGCGTTAATTAATTGTAGAAATGGGCTAATGAAATTGACATTTGGGAACATGACAATTGACTTAAATGTGTTTAATGTGGGAGAGCCACCTAGTGATTTTTTGGACCAACCCATTAAAGTAAACATGATACAAGAGTTTTCAATGATCCAAGAAATAAATGAAAATAGACTCTTGATTGAAAAAGATCCAATTGATTTTTTCTTAAATCGCCTTGACCAAAATTGGAATGAATCTGAATATTTAGATAAGGTCAATGAGCTGTTGAGATCCACTACAAATAAGTCAACTAAACTAGAATATGTATTTGAACCAACTCTTCCATCATTTGAACATGTTAATGAAAGTTTTCTTGAGGTAACCTTGAAGCATAACTGTGATGAAAATTCTGACTATTTTCAATTTCCTAGACCTCCTAAAAATAATGAAAAGTTCACACTCACTTATCCATTTGTAGCATTCATTTTTAGTCATATAATTTTAGGATTTATAAAATTTGTAGATATGTACATTTGTTTTCTTTCTCACCACATCTTCTTGCAGAACAAATGCCCCGCATACAAGGTACAATTCTTTCATATCTTTGTTCTCTTTTCTTCATTTGCATACATTGAGGACAATGCATGATTTAGGTATGGGGGGAGTTTGTTTGTATTATTGTATTAGATTTTTTTTAGGAAAAAATCGTTAAAAATTAAAAAAAAATTGAAAAAAAATTAAAAAATTAAAAAATTTTGTTTGACTTTTTATGAATTGAATTAATTCTAATAAGTGTTGGTGGAGCAAAGCGCATGAGTGAGATTGAAAGATTTAGAACTCTTGAATTGTTGATAAGATACAAAATCTTAGTTCAAAATACCATCTGGATTTAAAATTGATTTCACAAGCATTTTTACACTTCACGTTTGCACTAATTCTTAGTTGTGGGGTATAAACCATGATTCGAGTAATTTCAAAAAAAAAGAAAAAAAAAGAAAAAAAAAAGAAAAAAAATGAAGTTGAGAAAAGTTGAAAAAAGAAAAAAAAAGAAATAAATAACTGCTTCAATGTCCATTAAACGAAATAACTGGGTATCCAAGCCTTGGGAAGCATCGGTATTCACGCTGAAAAGTATGATGGATAAAAGCAGCTTGACTAGTCTAATTTTGTGGCCTTTGTTACTCGAGTTAGTAAATCCTTAGGGGTGTCTCTACACCTAGTGCCCTAAAGCCATCTGGTTTGGGAGTCATTGGTCTAACGCTCGCTCTACATGGGTAACTCTGAAAAGCCTAAGAAAATGAGACATTGCACAAGTCAAGAATAATAAAAAAAATGGAGAAAAAGAAGGAAAAAAAGAATGACAAAGAAAAAAAAAGAGTTTGCTTGATTTTCATGATAAAAATTCCTACTAAGAGTTACATCACATACACATGTATGCATTACATGAAATTGATTTAATGAAGGATGGTGTCTAAAATGAAGATCGAGTATTTTTGATAAGGTGAAAGTGTGATTTTGAATTTAATCTTGCTTATGTATAATGCCCATAAATATTTAGAAGTTTTCTTTCAATTTCATAATTTGTTGAACCCAAAAATATTTTTAAATTTTGTGGGTATATTCAATGCAAACCCTCACGAGACACAACTCGTCCACTTGGGGTAACCTTGGGGTTTAAAGGTTTGTTGCACATGCTAAGTGCAATCGTGTTTCCTACGAAAATGGGGTAGTGTAATTTTTATTTTATTTTTGTTTTTATTTATTTTACTCTAGGACGAGCAAAAGCTAGGTATGGGGGTATTTGATAGACACGTAATTCATATACTTTATTATCCCTAATTTTGTCCTTTTAATTATATTAGTTTATTAAATTAATATGTTTTATTTTATTTTGTAGGATTTAATATTTATTGCAATAAAGTCAAAATCTTGGTGATCAAACAATATTTAATGCTCTTATTCATATAAGGAATGTCCAAGAAGAATCCAACAAAGAGAAAGAAAAGTCTATTTAGAAGATCTTTTTGAGAAGTTGATTGCTACTAGGAAGTTGAATCCTACATGGAAAGGGAATCAAAGTGTCCAAGTTCAATGAATCTAAATTAGGGTTCAAAGTTATTTTTCCTATAAATAGGTCTCTTGTTTTAGAGAGAAAGGCACCACTTATTATTTTCTTTTTCTCAGTTTTTTACTAGTGTAGGAAGGAGTAAGATATTGAGAGTTTGTCCTTTCTCTTATTCCAATCACGTGTGGAACATACTGTCATGGAGTATTTGTCACTTTCTTTTATTTACATAATAGAAATTCTCTTTTTAATTATTGTTCTTATTTCATGCGAATAGTAGTATTAATATTATTTATTTTTATTTTTAATTCCATGGCTAGCTAAATTTCTAATACCTAGGATTATGATGAAGCTAAGTATTTCATAACTATATTTTCTTTCCGTTCATAAATTAATGCCTAATTATTTTCACCTTCATATTTTCCTCCGTATAAATTGCATATGATTTTTATATTGATTGCGAGGTTTTGATAAGTTATAGTTAATCTGTGAATTTTTCACAACTTATGCTTGCCCATATTAATTATATGAATCATTATTTTTAAAGGGAAGGGAAAATAATTTGGGAATTGATTTAGAAAATAAGAAATTATTTATTATGTTAATATTTGGTAGATTCTAATTCCTATGTATCTTTTCTCATTAATAGTTTTTGTTTTTAATTAATAGTTCGCATAATTTAGTTAAAAAATCTTCTCCACCATTTTTATTTCTAATTTGCCTAAAATATTAATTAAGGATATATTAAAGAATTAATCTAGTCTCTGTGGGTTCGACCTATACTTGCCAGTTCTTCAATTCGACACTGTGCATTTGCAGTTACATATTTTATCACATCAAACAACAAAGCAGAAAATTTAATAAAATATTAATATTAATATTACAATTCCTACGTCCACTTTTAAGGATCTGAAATTAGCAAATTCCAACACATGCAAGCCCCACAAAAATGACAAAAAATGTTTTTCATATTTAAAATATTTTAAACTTCCAAAAATCAATTATTTCGGAGCTTCGGAACTTCAATAATCATAATAAATAGCCCTTTTATCAGAAAATTCGAATCTCGCGGGATTTTATAGGAAATTCAATTCTCTACAACTTTGCAGAAGAAAGTTTTTCCAAATTATAAACATAAATTAACCGAAATCCATAAACGGACGATTTTATAGGCTATAATAAATTTTCGGTCAATAATTGTGTCCACCAACATACAAAATATGTGTTAAACATTTAATGCCACAAAAATACTCTTCCTCCTCATATACTCACATATCCCACATTCATTATAAAAATATCACCGTTAATATATTATTAAAATAATATATTTAAATAAATTATTTTATCTTTGGCCCGTAGTGCATGGATAATTCGTGGTCGTGATACTAAAGAATATCATTGGCCTGTAGTGCAGGGATGATTTAATGATATGGATTATTTATTAAGCCAAGTCTCAGAGATAAAATTTATGATAATTTTTTTAAAATCATAGAAGATAGTAAATTTTATGCTCTACTTGACTCTTCTAATGGATTGCTTATTCCGCTGCAGTTGTTGATCTAAAACTTGTTGTCTATTATATTCTATCAGTTGTTATACTGTTGAAGGCTAAGGATAATTTATTCTACATTATCTTAGTCATAATATATCTTACTGGGCTAGTTGAGCTCACCATTTCTTTCAATGTTCTCTTCAGGAAATGAGAATATAGCTAGGACTAGTCAGAGAATAGATTGACGGTCCAGATGATTGCATTAGTAGTCCTCATTATTCTGTAAAATAGTGTGATAATAAATGTATTGAGGACTTATTTTGAGTTTGAATACTGTCTAGAAGATAATATTTATATTAAAACTCACAGCTCATGTTGTATATTTAAGTTTGTATTTGTATTATGTACCATGTATTTGGCGACGTCACAGTATCAATGAGATCTATTACAACATTATATTAATTTCTACAAAAATTAAAAATAAAAAATCGTTAATTACGTGGCAAAAAATAATTAAAATAATAATAAAATTAAAATAAATATTTTAATTCATTTTCTTTATTTTCATTCTTTTCCTTATCTCTTTTCCTTTTTTTTAATAATTATTTTTATTTTAAAATTAATACTAATATATATTTTAATGATATAAAAAAGGTAAGTACATAATTAGCATAAAATAGAAAATTAGTTTTAAAAATAAAAACAAAATATTAGTTTGATTGAGACGGCCATGGTGATAATTTTAAAAATAAAAATAAAACATTAATTTTAAAAATAATTAATTAATTTTAAAATAAAATAATTAATTTTAAAATAAAATAATTAATTTTAAAAATAAAATAATTAATTTTAAAAATAAAAATAATTAATTAATTTTAAAATAGAAAAATTAAAATTAATATTTAGAATTAATGATTAATAATTAATCATTAACTTTTAAAATGATTATTTTATTTTTATTTTTAAAATTAATTATTTTATTTTAATTATTAATCATTCCGGTTAAAATAAATCATGGTCGCCTCGGAAATATTTTCCACTGTGAGGTAAAATTAATT
The DNA here is from genome assembly GCA_020205505.1 of Panax japonicus. Lineage (NCBI taxonomy): Eukaryota > Viridiplantae > Streptophyta > Magnoliopsida > Apiales > Araliaceae > Panax > Panax japonicus. The sequence continues at coordinate 36,396,279 of CM035091.1, forward strand.
AATTATTTTTAAAATTAATATTTTATTTTTATTTTTAAAATTAATTATTTTTAAAATAAAATAAAATATCCTACGTTATTTTTAAACTTAATTTGCAGCTTGTGGAATATAAGGTAATTTAGTTTCTAATTTTTTTAATTTTTAATATTTTTGGAGAAGGAATTATATAAGCAGTAATATACATGAAAAATTAATATTTTAATTTTAATTTTTAATTAATTATTTTTAAAATTATCACCATGGTCGTCTCAATCAAACTAATATTTTTTTATTTTAAAAACTAATTTTCTATTTTATGTTAATTATATACTTACCTTTTTTATATCATTAAAATATATATTAGTATTAATTTTTAAAATAAAAATAATTATTAAAAGAAAGGAAAAGAGATAAGGAGAAGAATACAAATTAAGAAAATAAATTAAAATATTTATTTTAATTATTTTTTGACACGTAATTAATGATTTTTTATTTTTTATTTTTGTAGAAATTAATATAATGTTGTTGTAAAACCCCTACTTTTTGAATAAAGATGAATTTTCTATAAATATTATTTTTGAATATTATGGAGTGAAATTGATATAAGGTTATAGTTGTGGGTAATATTTATAAATTTTACATAGTATGCAAGTTGTTATATTATATTCGATTGGTCGGGAAATATTAATTTTAGCAGGAAATATTAGTACAACGGCGCAATCATTGGTGGACCCCACAACAGAATTATTGTCTGATTAAAAAAATGACAAAAATATTTTTATAAAAATAACGGCAAAAGTTTTACCGTTGATACTGTTGAACTACTCAGTAGTAAAAGTACAGTAATACGCGTGGTTGCATAGTAGCACACTGTATTGATTATTGATGCTTAAGTGAGAAGTCATTCAGTTTTGTTCAATTATTGCTTTAGTAATTGTTGCATAGTATCTCACGTTATTTGATTCAATTATTGTCGATATTTTTTATATTGTTAAAATCAATAATTGAGACGACAAAATTATTAATATTATTATTTGCAATATTAACGATGTCCAGAAGTTCTGTCAAGGAGAGGTTTGGTCACCTAATTGTGCGCCAATAGGGAGAAATCCTTATTGGAAAGCCCCCTCATTCCTGGGAACCACCTGGTCGATTAATATTGTGAATTGTAATAAAGATGATGAATGTTGTTAAAATTATTAAGGTGATTTTTATGAAGTTTGCTTATTTTATGGATTCCTATTTACCTATTTTTCAAAATAATCGGTAGAAAATTATTTACATGTGGGGGCCACATGTGGGGGCCACATGTGGGGCCCATATACGCCGGACCTGGTTCCGTTAATTATTATTCTGTTGGAATAACCTGCCTGTGCGGTCTATCGCATGTCTGGTGATTTCTTTTGTTATTCCATTCCTTATTATACTCAGTTGGTTAAAGTTTTGACTTCTATACTCCATGAAATTAGTGGAATATTCTTGATATTTGTGCTTCATCCAGTATCTTTTTATGGAAATATTCTTCTGAGCATTCTTGAATTTTACTCTACAAAGCAGTATCATGTTCACAATTTGGACGTTAATAATTTCTGGATAAAATAATTTTTGAACTTGTTTTATTGAATTCTTATATCATTGTCATCATCCTCATGTTTATATTTTGTTAAAGTCATCTGTGGCCTGTAGTGCATAGATGGACTTGGTATGATTATGACCAGGGATTATTCGGTGTATTCATGACCGTAATGTTACAAATGATGTGGTAAAAGTTCTCATTGGTCCGTAGTGCATTGATGGACAGTTATTGGCATGATCATGACCATTAATGAATACACAAATATTCTTGGCCCGTAGTGCATGAATAATTGTGGTCGTGATACTAAAGAATATCGTTGGCCGTAGTGCAGGGGTGATTCGATGATTTGGATTATTTATTAAGCTGAGTCCCAGCGATAAAAGTGATGAAAAACCTTTTAAATCATAAAAGATAGTATATTTTATTTTATACTTGACTCTTTTAATGGATTGCTTGTTCCGCTACAGTTAAACTTGATGTCTTTTATATTTTATCAGTTTAACATTGTTGGAGACTAATGATAATTTATTCTGCATTATCTTAGTCATAATATTTCTTACTGGGCTAGTTGAGCTCACCCTTTCTTTCACTGTTCTCTTCAGGAAATGAGAATATAGCTGGGACGAGTCGGGGAACGGAGTGATGGTCCAGAGGATAGCATTAGTAGTCCTCACTATTCTATGAAATAGTGTGATAATAATTGTAATGAGGACTCCTTTTGAGTTTGTATAATCTCTAGTAGACAATATTTGTATTCAAACTCACAGTTTATGTTTTGTTGTATTGTACACGACAATTGTATTAGTAAGTTGTATTTGGATTATGTACCATGTATCTGGCGACCCAAGATGAGTGATGTATACCTAATTTTGGGGGCGTCACAGTTGGTATCAAAGCTTAGGGATATGATCACTGGCTATGATGTGAGACTAGAACTAGGAGGGGAGTGACGGGGAATTCCTTCGCTAGTATGACCTATCTAAGTTTATTTGGTATTTAATTGGTCGGTCAAAGTATATGGATAATATGTTATATGTTAATGAACCTTTATTTTGTGGCAGTATCTGAAAATGACATCCGAGAATAATGAAAATAGCAATGGAGCACAAGAGACCGTTGAGTCTCCAAATATCAATAATCAGGAGAATGTGCATCAGGAAGGCGACAATCCTCATGCAAACAACAACACTGACCAAATGATGAATGATGGACTGTTCAGAGGCTTTATGCAATTCATGCAACATCAGGCGAGAGCGGCTACTATCCAAAATGTAGGTGGAAACACTTGAAACTCTCGGACGGTCACTGCTAAACAGTTCAAGGAGCTGGGACCACCGGAGTTTATAGGAGAGCCAAAACCACTTAAGGCAGAAGCATGGATAAAGCATATCATCAAGATATTTGATGTCTTGGGATGCTCCGAGGAGCAAAAGGTTCCCTTCGCCACCTTCATGTTGCGTGAAGAGGCAGATTACTGGTGGAAATCTATAAAACGTACCCAGCCTGATGCACTCAAGATGTCTTGGGAGAAGTTCCAAGAGCTATTCAACGACAAGTACTTTTTCGAGAGTATTCGTCACATGAAAGAAGTGGAGTTTATCAAATTGGAACAAAACAATATGACCGTGTCGCAATACAAGGCTAAATTTGCGGAGTTATCCCGGTTTGCATCCCATTTGGTCGATAATGAGGAGCGAATGACGCGAATGTTTTGAAGAGGTTTAAAACTGGAGATATGTCAATATCTTGTTTCTCATAAACTGTGTTTATACTCAGATGTTGTAAATAGGGCTCAGTTATTGGAGCGCGGTAACGAGTCAACGCAACTAAGAGAAAGCAGCCGGTAGCATGAAAATACCAGTGGTATCAGTCATCGAAACGGTGACAACAAATATGGAGGGAATCAACATGCCAGAAATGGTAACCACTTCGGTGGTAATCATGGCCAAGACAGTAAAAATGGATATTTCAAGAAGAGGAGATTCAACAATGATGGAAAGACGTCAGCACCAACACCTATTGTTAAGGAAGGAGAACGACCACCTATTATATGCTTCAAATGCAGAGGAGAGGGACACATCAGTCCAAATTGTGTGGTGCCATCCAAAACATGTTATAATTGTGGAAGAGAAGGTCACCTAACCCGATTTTGTCGTTCACCGAAGACAAGTTAAGATAGGATGGAGGCACCAAAGGCCGTCCCAGAAAAGTCAAAGCCAGTAGTGCAAGGGAGAACGTTTGTAGTGACCTCCCAAAAAGTAAGGAACCCGAATGAGGTCATCACGGGTAAACTTATCATAAACTCTAGCGAAGTCTATACCTTATTTGATACCGGTTCTACCCATTCATTTATTTCTCCTACTTGCGCTCAACGATTAAATTTGACTCCGGAGAAATTAGACTTTAATTTATCTGTGGAAACTTCGTTGGGAGAAACCTTCATTACATCCACAGTTTATAATAAGTCTTGTTTGGTTCAAGTTGGTACCCACACATTACCTGTCGATCTTATTGCATTAAAAATACTTGCATTTGATGTAATTCTAGGGATTGATTGGTTAACTACTCATCATGAAAAAATTGATTATTTTCGTAAGGTTGTTAGCTTTCATATTCCTAATCGACCTATTATGCGAATTCAAGCAACCAAACCATTAAAATCAATCACTTTCATCTCAAGCCATAAAGCTATTCGTTTATTGAAAAATGGATGTCAAGCTTTCTTAGCTCATGTCACAGATCTAAACAAAAATACGTCAGTTTTGAATAATATTTCTATTGTTAATGAATTTTCTGACGTATTCCCGGAAGAACTTCCTGGCCTACCCCCAGAGCGTGAAATTGAATTTTGTATCGACCTTGAACCCGGTACAAAACCCATTTCTAAAGCCCCATATCGAATGGCTCTTATTGAACTTCAGAAGTTAAAGACTCAACTACAGGAATTGTTAGACAATGGCTTTATTCGTCCTAGTACTTCTCCTTGGGGTGCTTCTGTTCTATTCGTGAAGAAGAAAGATGGGAGTATGCGACTTTGTATTGATTATCGGGAGTTGAATCATGTCACCATCAAAAATAGGTACTCATTGCCACGTATTGATGACCTGTTTGACCAGTTGCAAGGAGCCAAATTCTTTTCAAAGATTGATCTTCGTTCCGGATATCACCAATTGAAGATTAGAACCAATGACATTCCAAAGACGGCTTTCAGAACTCGGTACGGGCATTATGAATTCCTAGTCATGTCCTTTGGATTGACTAATGCTCTTGCTGCCTTCATGGATATGATGAACAGAGTATTCAAGGAATATTTGGATCACTTTGAGGTCGTCTTTATTGATGAAATCCTTATTTATTCCAAAAGCCGTGAAGATCATGAGCAATACTTGAGGCTGATACTCCAAAAGCTTCGTGAATATAAGCTTTATGCCAAGTTAAAGAAATACGAGTTCTGGCTTGAGGAAGTAGCATTCCTTGGGCACGTGGTATCAAGTCATGGAATATCTTTTGACCCAACAAAGATTGAAGCTATTCAAAGTTGGGAGCAACCTAAATCAGTGACCGAAGTACGTAGCATTCTCGGCTTAGCTGGTTATTATCGGAGATTCGTAGAAGGGTTTTCTCGAATCGCTACTCCACTAACTCAGGTAACTCGGAAAGATATAAAGTTCGGTTGGAGCGAGGAATGTGAGAAGAGTTTTCAAGAACTCAAGAGGAGACTCATTTCAGCACCTGTTCTGACAATACCATCTGATTCGGAGGGATTTGTCATCTACAGTAATGCTTCGGGCAAAGGGTTAGGATGTGTTCTCATGCAACATGGGAAAGTCATAGCCTATGCCTCACGACAACTCAATGAATATGAGAGGAATTATCCTACTCATGACCTAGAGTTAAAAGTTGTGGTCTTCGCACTTAAAATTTGGATGCATTACTTGTATGGGGAGAAGGTGGAAATCTTTACGGATCATAAAAGCCTCAAATATTTCTTCACTCAAAAGGAACTCAATATACGACAACGATGTTGGCTTGAACTGTTGAAAGATTATGATCATACCATCCAATACCATCCTGGAAAAACGAACGTGGTAGCTGACGCATTGAGTAGAAGATCATATGCAAGTATGAGTACGATATTGTCAACACAAAGGCCCATTTTGTGTGACTTACAAAGGATGGAGATAGAGTTAAAGACTCCAGGGACCCATGTGATGATGGCGAATATATGAGTAGAACCGACTTTAATTGATAAAGTTAAAGCTGCTCAAGCTACAGACCTGGAGCTGATGCGTATGAGGAAGAAAGTGGAAGAAGGTGCTATGCCGGAAGCAAGAATTGATGAAGAAGGAATACTTCGAGTCAACTCCAGACTTTGTGTTTCTAACGACCCTGATTTAAAGTATAAAATCATGATGGAGGCGCACAACACACCGTTTGTAATCTATCTTGGGAGTACCAAAATGTATCATGATCTTCGACATATATTTTGGTGGGGCAATATGAAGAGAGAGATAGTGCTATTTATCTCAAGGTGTCTAACGTGTCAACGAGTCAAGGCGGAGCATCAAGTACCAAAAGGTTCATTGCAACCATTTGAAATTCCAGAATGGAAGTGGGATCACATTACCATGGATTTCGTTACCAGTCTTCCCAAGGTTTCTCAAGGTATAGATGCGATTTGGGTCATTGTTGATAGATTGACCAAGTCTGCTCATTTCTTACCGATACGAGAAACTTATACACTTAAACGTCTTGCTCGTATGTACATAAACGAGATTCTAAGACTGCATGGTATGCTAGTATCCATACTTTCTGATCGAGACACAAGATTCACTTCAGGATTTTGGGTTAGTTTGCAAAAAGCTATGGGCACAGACTTACGATTTAGCTCGGCATATCATCTTCAGACGGACGGACAGTTGAAGAGGAATATTCAAACTCTTGAAGATCTATTAAGACTCTGTGTCCTTGATTTCAAGGGAAGTTGGGACAAGTTCTTACCATTGGTGGAGTTTTCCTACAACAACAGTTAACAAACAAGTATTGGCATGGCTCCATTCGAAGCGTTGTATGGAAGAAAATGTTGTTCTCCAGTATGCTGGGATGAGGTGGGTGAAACAACGCTATTGTGACTGGAGTTTGTACGTATGACCACGGAAAAGATTTAAACGATTCGGCAACGTATAAAAATCTCACAAGATCGACAAAAGAGTTATGCTGATCTTCATCGAAAAGACGTGGAATTCGATATAGGAAATCATGTGTTGTTATGTGTTACTCCATGGAAAGGAGTTACAAGATTTGAAAAGAGAGGAAAGCTCAATCCTCAATTCATCGGCCCATTTTTAATCCTTGATCGAGTAGGAACTGTGGCCTATAGACTCGCTTTACCGCCAAGTATGTCTCGTGTTCATAACGTTTTCATATATCCATGTTACGTAAATATGTGGAAGACCCGAACCACATTATTGAGTTAGAATCAGACGAAATAGCTGAAGATTTGACGTATGAAGAGGTTCCTGTTCAAATCTTGGATAAGAAGGAACATATTCTACGCACCAAGGTTATACCTCAAGTCAAAGTTTTGTGGAGAAAACACGATGTTGAGGAAATGACTTGGGAGTTAGAATCTGAAATGAAATCAAGGTATCCTTACCTCTTCGACATACCAGGTACGTACCCTAATTTCGAGGGCTAAATTTCATAAGAAGGGGAGATTGTAAAACCCCAACTTTTTAAATAAAGATGAATTTTCTATAAATATTATTTTTGAATATTATGGAGTGAAATTGATATAATGATATAGTTGTGGGTAATATTTATAAATTTTGCATAGTATGTAAGTTGTTATATTATATTCGATTGGTCGGGGAATATTCGTTTTAGCAGGAAATATTAGTACAACGGCGCAATCATTGGTGGACCCCACCAAAGAATTATTGTCAGATTGAGAAAACGACAAAAATATTTTTATGAAAATAATGACAGAAGTTTTACCATTGATACTGTTGAACTACTCGGTAGTAAAAGTACAGTAATACGCGTGGTTTCATAGTAGCACACGGTATTGATTATTGATGCTTAAGTGAGAAGTCATTCAATTTTGTTCAATTATTGCTACAGTAATTGTTGCATAGTATCTCACGTTATTTGATTCAATTATTGTCGATATTTTTTATATTGTTAAAATCAATAATTGAGACGACAAAATTATTAATATTATTATTTACAATATTAAAGATGGTTTGGTCAACTTATTGCGAGCCAATAGGGAAAAATCTTTATTAGAAAGCCCCCTCATTCCTGGGAACGACCTGGTCGATTAATATTGTTAATTGTAATAAAGATGATGAATGTTGTTAAAATTATTAAGGTAATTTTTATGAAGTTTGCTTATTTTATGGATTCCTATTTACCCATTTTTCAAAATAATCGGTAAAAAATTATTTAAAGGTGGGGCCCACATATGGGGGCCATATGTGGGGCCCATATGTATTGGAAAAATGATTTTTGAAAATGGAAGAGTATGAGTATGGAAGTATATGTATGTATTGAGTATATGGTGGGAGAAAATGATATGTAAAAGTGATAGGTGTGTGATGTGTGTGAGTGGAAAATGGTAGAAAAGTGGTAGTGTGATAGTGATGTGTAAGAGTGTAGTGAAATTGATTTTTGGGTGGGTGGGGGATTGATGTTGGTTATGGGGGAGAAAAATTAAGTGGTGTATATATAATATTGATATATATAAGTTGAAAACATGTGTTTATATATATGTATTATATTTTAATTTTTGTTGTGATTTTATTGGTTAGTTGATTGAATTTATTGTATTTGGTTGAAGAAATAATTCTGCAGAAATAATTCGTTCATAAATATTACACTTCCATTCTCCTATAAATAGAAGCTCATTCCATCATTATTTCTTACGAATTCACTGAAACTCTAGAGAAAGAAAATTATAGAGAGAAAAAAGAAAAGATTTATGCTACTTAACTACTCTTATATTCAGTTTTTATACGGTAAGGGGTGTTATTCTTTCTTATTCATGAAGAGAACTGTTGTTATTCCATTTCTTATTATTCTGTTAGAACAACCTGTATACGCGGTCTACCCTATACTTCGTGACATTCTTCTATTATTCTGTCTTTATTATTCTGTCGGAATATCTTGTCTATGCATTTTACGCCGGACCTGATTCCATCTTTATTATTATGTTGGAATATCCTGTCTGTGCGTTTTATGCCGAACCTGATTTCGTCTTTATTATTCTGTTGGAATATCCTGTCTTTGCGTTTTACGCCGGACCTGGTTTCGTTAATTATTATTCTGTTGAAATAACCTGCCTGTGCGGTCTATCGCATGCCTGATGATTTCTTTTGTTATTCCATTCCTTATTATACTCAGTTGGTTAAAGTTTTGACTTCTATACTCCATGAAATTAGTGGAATATTCTTGATATTTGCGCTTCATCCAGTATCTTTTCATGGAAATATCCTTCTGAGCATTCTTGAATTTTACTCTACAAAGCAGTATCATGTTCATAATTTGGACGTTAATAATTTCTGGATAAAATAATTTTTGAACTTGTTTTATTGAATTCTTATATCATTGTCATCATCCTCATGTTTATATTTTGTTGAATGTCATCTGTGGCCTGTAGTGCATAGATGGACTTGGTATGATTATGACCAGGAATTATTCGGTGTAATCATGACCGTAATGTTACAAATGATGTGGTAAAAGTTCTCATTGGTCCGTAGTGCATTGATGGACAGTTGTTGGCATGATCATGACCATTAATGAATACACAAATATTCTTGGCCCGTAGTGCATGGATAATTATGGTCGTGATACTAAAGAATATCCTTGGCCGTAGTGCAGGGGTGATTTGATGATGTCGATTATTTATTAAGCTGAGTCCCAGCGATAAAAGTGATGAAAAATCTTTTAAATCATAAAAGATAGTAGATTTTATTTTCTACTTGACTTTTTAATGGATTGCTTGTTCCGCTACAGTTAAACTTGATGTCTATTATATTTTATCAGTTTAACATTGTTGGAGACTAATGATAATTTATTCTGCATTATCTTAGTCATAATATTTCTTACTGGGCTATTTGAGCTCACCCTTTCTTTCACTGTTCTCTTTAGGAAATGAGAATATAGCTGGGATGAGTCGGGGAACGGAGTGATGGTCCAGAGGATAGCATTAGTAGTCCTCATTATTCTATGAAATAGTGTGATAATAATTATAATGAGGACTCCTTTTGAGTTTGTATAATCTCTAGTAGACAATATTTGTATCCAAACTCACAGTTTATGTTTTGTCATATTGTACACGACAGTTGTATTAGTAAGTTGTATTTGAATTCTGTATCATGTATCTGGCGACCCAAGATGGGTGATATATATCTAATTTTGGGGGCGTCACAGTTGTAATAGATCTTATTGATAAAAAAATATTTATATATTATTTGTATTAATTGGAAAAGAGATAAAATGAAAAAAAAAGCCACGTAGGATATTTTTAGATGTTTGTTAGTCAAATTAGACGAAATGACTTAATTGTAAATTTTTAAAAACTACAATGGGTCAATTGAATATTTTTAAAGCACAACGGCTAATTGTTTAAAACACTACAACCACAGTGAGGTAAAAGTATTTTTTTGTCGTTTACAAATATATCACTAAAGTAAACTTTTTTACGGTCAACTCATTGAACTATAATTTTTTTTATAAAAATTAAAATTTCCGTCTAAAAGTGTTAAAAGTTAACGGAATGTTTATGTGGCACTACGTCAGATGCCTAAATGAACACATCAGATGCTTAGGTGGATATTCAACAATTAAAAAACACAACAATTGTCAATTCTATAATAAATAGTTATCCAAAATATAAATCAAATTAATGTACATAACAAATAATTAAATTAAATAAATAAATTAATAATAAATACATTAATGTATAATTTTTACAAATATATTTATATAAATTAATGAATTCATTTTATTTGTTAAAATTTTAAATATTTTAAGTTCATTTTAAAAATATAAAATTATCTAATATTTTAAAAAAGATATATTATTATTATTAATAATAACCCAAAATTAGACAATCCAAAATCATCTAGAACCACCCAAAATCATAGCACAAAATCGTCAAAATCAGTTTAAAACATTTAAAATCATAACTTCCTATCACAATTAAAACATTTTCAGTTTAAACCTCCGATCACAACCACCGCCACCATCGTCCATAACCACCACCATCATCCATAAAACTCCGATCACAATCACCGCCACGTTCGATCCATCGCCGCCATCGCCGCCGCCATTGCGCCTATACCGAACAACCTCCTCCTTTGTCCTTAACGCCAAAATCTAGTTTATTTAAATCGGATCTGGTCATATCCGACTTGATTAACGCCATCAGAGCACATGAAATCAGAAGCAACAAACCAAACCACCATGGAATCTGGCGAAAAGGAGAGAACATCAATAAACCAAGCCATGGAAAATTTGAGTTCTCAAGGCCAGAATTCGAAGAGCTAAACATAATTTTTTTTGACGAAGATGGAGATAATAAAAGAGGAGAGAAAATTCAATTGAGTATTTCTTGTTTTGATACCAAAATCCCCATGGGACATCGGAGGATCAACATTATGGGAAATAACAGAGGGAGGCAGATCTGAAGATGGAGATGAATTAATAATTTTAGTTTTATTTGAAAATGGGTTAATTAAATTAATAAATTTAATGAATTATTTAAATTAAAAATATATATATATTTATGTGTAATTTATATAATTTATTTAAAAGTGTACCAAATTGAAAAAAAGAAGATTTTTTGTATGCTATAATACCAAAGTTTTACCATACCAAACAAATATTAATGATTAAAATAAATTTTAAAAAAATATTTTTATTACATGGCAGTTCGTGTAATTTTTCCGTTCAAAGTCAAACAATTTAACAGAATTTGTAACGGTTTGTAAAAAAAATTGAAGTTTAGCTAGTCGTGTGACGCCCCCAAAATAGGTCCACACGACCCATTCTGAGTCGCCAGATATCGCACTATAAAAATCAAATATAAACTTCATTTATGCAACTATTGAACTATCGTGCAGAGTACGATAATATATTTATACAAATATATATAACTCTCGTGGTGCCTTGACCACAAGTGTAAGACCCCGAATTTTATAAAAAAAAGTATTCAATTTTTCTATTTAGTAAATGGTTAAATTGATAAAAGGTTAAAGTTAAGGGTGATATATGAATTTTTTCAAAATAAGCAAGTGGTTATAAAAATGTTATTGTTGTCGGGGAATATTCGTTTGGTCGTGAAATATTCTTTCTGTCGGGGGATATTCATACGACGGCACAGTCATTTGTGGGCCCCATAACAGAATAACTGTCAGATGAAGAAAATGACAAATTTGAGTTTTTATAAATAAAGGCGTAGTTGTTACAGTTAACACTGTTAGAATACCTGGTGGTTAAAATACAGTAATACGCATTGTTGCACAGTAGCATACGGTATTGCACAGTATTTTTGAATTATTGATTCTTACGTAAGAAGGCACTACTCAATAATTGTTACAGTAATTATTGTTCAATATTTTATTTTATTGATTCAATAATTGCTACGTTGATATTTTATATTATTGCTGTTTCAATAATTGTCACTGCACAGTATCTCCATTATAAGATCAATAATTCATATAATTTGAATAATATTATTAGATAGCATTATTGGCAATGTCTAGAAAGTTCTATCAAGGAGAGGTTTGGTCACCTAATTGCGCGCCAGTAAGGAAAAATCCTTATCGGAAAGCTCCCTCTTTCCTGGGAACTGCCTGGTTGTCATAACTGTGATTCTGTAATATTATTTGTGAATAATTAATTATTGATTTATATGATAATGAAATATTTATTTGATGTGGATATAAATGATGGATTTATTTATGTTGTTATAAATGAAGGAATTAATGTTGAGGTATTTTATCAGTATTTTGTTGGATTGGAGGTATTAAAAGATTAAATCAGTGTTCTTACAGCTTTATTGTGTGAGTTATAATTTTTAATCTGACCGTTGGATCGTTTTGATTTTTGGATATGTTATACATATATAAGTTGAGTATATGTTCACAAATTTTGAACCGTTAAAAATCAACGAATGATTTGTTATGAATTTTAAGAGGTGACTGATTTGGAAATTAGGTTTATAAATGATTTTAGGGGAAAATTCTAGAAATGGGTGGGGCCCACTTTTGGTTGTTGGGGAAGATGACTGATTTTTGGTGGGTGGAATAGTAGCAGGTAAAGCTATCAGGTAACAAGTCAAGTCTGCTTCGGCGTGCTAACATTTTCTTATAAATAGAGGGCTAAGTTAGAATTGAAAATCACACCAGAATTCATAAGTTTTCTCTCTTTTTCTCTCTAGATTATCGAGTGTATTTTGTGAGTATTTAGATACTTGGTGAGTTGCTATTCATCAGTGCAAGTTTTCTACAGCGTCATATCCGATATCCAGTCAGAAGTGCTGCTCTTTTGAGGTAAGGGATTTTAAGGGATTGTAAGGGATATTTTTTCGTAATGATGTTATTCTTTCAATATCATTATACCAAAATATTGGTATGGATTTTATTGTGAAAGTTCTATCTTTTTGAATCGGGGTTACTATTCACGTATACGACACTATTCACGTATACGACGCTATTCATGTATATGGCACTATTTACGTATATGACATTATTTACATATACGTTACTATGTATGAATACGGAGTACTATTCACGAGTTACTATTCATGAGTTACTATTTATAAGTTACTATTCATGAGTTACTATTCACGAGTTACTATTCACGAGTTACTATTCACGGGTACTGTTCACGACAAAGTTGGTTTCTTTTTCTGACCAAATTATTGTTGATTTATGAATCTTACTCTTGAAATTAAATACAGTTGTTGATCATATTGTTTTTATTATCATATATAACATTTTTATAATCATGGTGATGAAATTTCTCTTTGACTTGAGTGTAAAGATGGGTAGATTATTGGTATGATCATGACTATGGGTTCTCTTTGGCCAGTAGTGCAAAGTTGAATCGTTGACTGGTATGATCATAACCATTGAATTTACAATTGAATGTTTTTAGCTTAAGTGCATTGATGAATATCTTTGGGCTGTAGTGCAAAGATGAACTGTTGTTGAATATCTTTGGCCCGTAGTGCAAAGATGACCTGTTGTTGAATATCTTTGGCCCGTAGTGCAAAGATGACCTGTTGTAGAATATCTTTGGCCTGTAGTACAAAGATGAACTGTTAATGAATATCTTTGGCTCGTAGTGCAAAGATGAATTTATTAGTATGATTATGAACATGAACTCTGATTTGGTATAACCATGATCTTTGATGTTTCAGGTAAAGATAGGTGATGAAAATTATCTTCGTCCTAGATGAGAAGAGGAATTTAGAATCACAATTATGATTATGAGTTATTCATATGATTGTGGAAAGGAACTGTTGATTTAAATTACAGGGATAAAACATTGTTGGTGAACTTTTAACATGGAGAAGATAATAGACTTTATGGTCTATTTGACTATTCTAATGGATTGCTCGTTCCGCTGCAACTATGGTTGAAAAGTTTTATCAATTATCATATGTTCTAAATCTCTGATTTATTACCGATGAAGGCTATTGATAATTTAATTATCTTTAGTCATGATATTCTTTACTGAGCTAGTTGTGCTCACCATTTTGCTTCACAATTCCTTTCACGTAATAAAAATATAGCTGGGTCGAGAGGGGAATAACAGGGGAATAGAACGGTGGTCTATAGCTATTGAGGTTGTCCATAAATAGTATAAAAATAATTTTATTGAGACTTTAGATAAGTGTGTCGTATTATATACATCATTTGATATTTAATTTTGGTGAACCGAATAGGGTGAGGTGAACCCAACGTTGGAAGGGTGTTTTCTCACTATCATACAAGATGTCTAATGACATACAACCTCGTGTCATCATAAGACAGGGTTGTACTCATCCACTTACTGAGTATTTTTACGAGCACTACCTATATAATCTTGGTGTTTGATTGAAGTATAACTCTCAATTAGAGACAGTGAAGATAATGATGTATCAAGAAAAGACTCACCATTACAAAGAATATGATAGTAATCTTCTCGTTTTTCTTTGGGGTCTATTGGGTCAACCAAGGATAATTCTGTGGCCATATGATATCTATCATAACCTAAAAGCATGGCCTCCCATGTACGAAGGTTTCCTTGAGCACTTCCCAAAGATTCTAATTTCTAAAACAGTTTTTGACTATACCTTTATGTAAGGTATCACTGTGAGGCGATGTCCACGGTTGGGACACGTGTTATAGTTGGTATATATTTGTATCCAAACTCACAACATATGTGTTGTTGTATTTTGTACGACAATTGTTGTAATAAATTTGTAGTTGTTTTCTGTACCATGTATTTGGCGACTCAGAATGGGTTGGATGGAATGGACCTGTTTTGGGGGCGTCACAACAAAACCTTACAATGGTACCTTACATAAAGGTACAGTAAATAATTGTTTTAGAAATTAAAATATTTAAAAAATACTCAAGGAAACCTTCGTACATGGGAGGTCATACGTCTAGGTTATGATAGATATCATATGTCCACAGAATTATCCTTGGTTGACCCAAAAGTTCCCAAAGAAAAACAAGAAGATTACTATCATCTTCTTTCAAATGGTGAGTCTTCTCTTGACATATAATTATCTCCGTTGTCTCCAAGTGAAAATTATATTTCAAATAAACTCCAAGATCATATAGGTAGTGCTTGTAGATATACTCAGTAAGTGGATGTGTACAACCATGTCTTATGATAACACGAGGTTGTATGTCATTAGACATCTTTTTTAATAGTGGCAAAATACCCTTCCAAAGTTGGGTTCACCTCACCCTATTCGGTTCACCAAAAGTAAATATCAAATGACGTATACAATACGATACACTTATCTAAAGTTCTTAAATAAATTATTTCCATACTATTTAGGGAGAACCTCAAGAACTATAGACCACCGTTCTATTCCCCTGTTATCCCCGCTCGATCCGGCAACACTCTTATTACCTGAAAGGAATTGTGAAGCAAAAAGGGTGAGCACAACTAGCCTAGTAAAGAATATCATGACTAAAGATAATTTACATCATCAATAGCCTTTATAAGTAATAAATCAGATATTTAGAACATATGGTAGATGATAAAACTTTTCAACCATAGTTGCAGCGGAATGAAGAATTCATTAGAAGAGTCAAATAAACCATCAGGTCTATTATCTTCTCTATGTTAAAAGTTCACCAATAATATTTTATCTCTGTAACATCAATAAATAATTCCTGTCCACAATCATATTAATAACTTGTAAGACCCCAAATTATTAATAAATGAAATTTAATTTCCTCTATTTATTATTTTGAAATAGTAAGGGTTGATTTGATTAATGTGGTTAGTTATGGGTAAAATGCGCATATATTTCAAATAAGCAAGTGGTTATAAAATATTCATTGTTGTCGGGAAATATTCGTTTGGTCGTGGAATATTATTCCCGTCGAGGAATATTCGTACAACGGCACAGTCTTTTGTAGGCCCCATAACGGAAAGCGATTGGATGAAGAAAACGACAAGTATATGTTGTTTATAAATAACGGCGTAGTTGTTACCGTTAATACTGTTGTAATACCCGGTGGTTAAAACACAGTAATACGCATTGTTGCATAGTAGCACACGGTATTGCACCAATTATTGATTCTTACTTAAGAAGGCACTACTCAATAATTGTTATAGTAATTATTGTTCAATATTTTATTTTATTGATTCAATAATTGTTACGTTGATATTTTATATTACTGTTGTTTCAATAATTATCACTACATAGTATTTTTCATTATCGAAGTAATAATTCATATTATCTGAATAATATTATTAGATTATATTATTGGCAATGTCTAGAAAGTTCTGTCTAAGGAGAGGTTTAGTCACCTAATTGCGCGCCAGTAAGGAGAAATCCTTATTCGAAAGCCCCCTCTTTCCTGGGAACGGCCTAGTTGCCAGTATTGTGATTCTGTAATATTATTTGTAAATAATTAATTATTAATTTATATGATCAGGAAAATATTCATTTTATGTGGATATAGATGGAGAAAATGTTTAATGTGACAATTGTTGAAAATTAATATTTTATCTTTTTCTGATAAAATAATTCATTTAAATATATTATTTTAATAATATAATAACGATGATATTTTTACAATGAATGTGGGATATATGGGTATATGAGGAGAAAGATTATTTTTGTTGCAAAAGTTGTTTAAAATATGTTAAACATGTCTGTGGGCCCATTTCTTGACTGAATTTTGATTATAGCCTGTAGAATCGTCCGTTTGTGGATTTCGGTCAATTTCTGTTTGGAATTTGGAAAAATTTTCTTCTGTAAAGTTGTAGATAATAGAATTTCTTATGGAAAAGACATTAGGTTCGAATTTTTCTGACAAAATGGCAATTTATTATGAATTATTGAAGTTCCGAAGTTTTGAAATAATTGATTTTTGGAAGTTTTAATTATTTTTTTAAGAAAAATGTTTTTTACATTTTTGGGCCTCATTAAACATGTGTTAAGTTGCTAAATTCAGATTCTTGGTATACGTAAGAATTTATATATAATATATTAATATTATATTAAATTTTCTACTTTGGTGTTCTAAGCATTTTCCTATAAATAGGGTGCTTAAGTTAGAATTGAAAATCACACCAGAAGCTGAAATCTTCTCTCTCTTTCTCTCTCGATATATTGAGCGTATTCTTGTGAGTATTTTGATACTTTGAGTGTTGTTATACGGTGTAAGTTCCCTTCAGCACTATATTCAGTATTCCAGCCAGAAGTACTATTCTTTTGAGGTAAGGGATGTTATTTTCTTCGTAAATGATATTTTTCTTTCAATATCATTATGCCGAAATATTGGTCTAAATTTTTATAAAATTTAGAACTTTTTGTGTCGGGGTTACTATTCACGTATACGGCACTATTCACGAATACGGCACTATTCATCGAAAAAAATAAAATTTTTTTCTTTTTGTCCAAAATATCTATTATGGATACTGTTAGTTCCTAGTAGGCACAAGTTATCTAGAAGGGGGGGGGTTGAATAGATATTTGAAAATCTTTTCGTTTTAACTTGTTCTTAGATAATGATTAAAACTTTGCGGAATTAGTATTTGTTTTAATCTTCTTTACCAATCAATGGAGTTATGAGCGAGTAAGGCAGTTATAGCAGTTATAGCATGAATGTAAACGACACAGTTGTTTTTAAGTGTTTCAGAGCACTCAAAGCTCCTAGTCCACTCTTTTACTCAACGAGTAGGATATCCACTAAGGATGTCTTTTACAATCTTCTGAATCACACAGATTCCTTCTAGACCAGCAGTCTAGGAACTTCTCTAGTTCACTCTTGAACTCTTAAAGTCCAGCAGACTTGGCTTTCTTACAGTTCACTATGAACTCTTCAAGTCCAGCAGACTTGGTATACTTCTTCAGTTGATTGATAGTTGTTGAGTTCTTGATGGTTGCTACTCAGTTGCTGTGTAAGCACTGGTTCGTTAAGAACTGAGTAGCTGAGCAAGCTTTGCAATATCTCAGATCGTAGAGTTGAGCTTGAGAGAGATGTTCACGTTGTTTTATTAATGCTTGCTTATTTTTCTCTCTCATCTATCTGATCTGTATATATGTGATGTTGAAAACTATCCGTTGGATCCATCCGTTGTGGCATTAAATGCATCTGAACTTTCTGTACTGTGATGGAGACATTTCTGCACATCTTCTGAATTCTGCATTCTGGCCCACTGACACTGCAGACTGCTTTCTCACCTACCACCTGAAAAGGTATTTTGTCCCTTTTACCCATAGTACTATCCTTAGCTTCTTCAATACGCTTCTTTGTTACATACTAAGGATATTTTATACAATCTGGGACTGATGAGTACTGCAGCATCTGGGATCCATTCCTCACTTGTTGAAAACACAGATCATTCGGCTTGACGTTTTCTGACGTGAGATAGATGATGCTCTACGATTTGGATCGTGGTGTTCTACGATTTAGATCGTGGTGTCTTTTACATCTTTTCACACTACGATGCTATTAGTTGAGAGCACTACGATTTCCCTTTAAAACCTTCGTACACTACGATCTTCTCTTGCTCATGTTGTTGACTCTACGTTCCCGAGAGCACACTACGATCGTTGACTTGTAAACTTTATGTTTACTTCAGTACACTACGATCGTGGAGTTAGCTCGGAAATCGTTGGGACCACTCTACGAAGTCCGAAGAGTCTCCTTCAAGGCAGGCATACTATGATCTTCAGGCTCTACGTTTTCTGCCTTGACTTCTGCAATGTTGATCAAACTGATGCACTATGATTTCTTCAAGACTAATCTATTACATCTTAAGATCAACATAACAATTTTGATCTTTCTATCTATACATTCTTTAACAGAACGATACACGTTGAAAGTTTAGATCAGCATAATAATTTTGATCTATCACTAAGTCCTTGTACATATATTCATTTAAGGACCTTACAAATAATCATGAACACATGCATTAAAACATCAAATCATAATATGCATTCTCCCAACAATCTCCCCCTATTTGATGTTGACATAACCAAGGAGATTTGTTGTCATGATTATTAGTGACTAGATGCATTTACAGGAAATTAAACATGACTTAGTATTTCAGTGAGCAGCTAAAATTTCTAGAGAATAAGTATGAATTTACTGATGATCAGAAGATATTACAATTCAGCATTACATCAATAGGAAATTTAAGTTTTAACTTATCTCTGTTTCCTTGGCCTCTTATGTGGAGGTGGATTGGCATACTCCTCAGCCCTTCTTTTCCTTTGAGCTTCCTCATTTCTTGCTAGCTCTTCCAGATCGCTTAGACTTAGAACTGGATTCTCTTCATGTCTGCGCATAAATGCAGGATCTCCAATTGGCATTCGGATGCGTACCGTAGACACGTCTTGTGAGCTAGGAGTTGGCTCCTTATGACTCAGAGGAATAGCTGTAGGAATAGCTGTTACAATTTCCTGTTTACCAGATAGTTGAGTTTGAGCATGAAATTGACTTCTCCCCCTTTCTTGAGTTTCATGACCTCTTCCTCTGCCTTTACCTCCTTGATCTCCTTTCCTTTTATTATTCCCCCCCTTTATATCAGCATCAAGGGTTCAAATATCGGCAGACAGCCGATTAACTCCTTGAACAAGCTCATTCAGTTGGCTTTGGGCTTGAGCAATGTCCTCTCTATTCACTTTGATCTATTTTTCAGCTCTAACTTCTTTATTTTGGAGGACTGTCAGAATCATATCATTATGCTGCTCCTGATTAGCATAAGATTTTTGGAAGTCATAGACAGAAGCTTTCAAGTTGAGAATATTGTCCAGCATAATTTGATGTTGACGATCTTGGTTTTTCTGCATTTCAAGCATAGCCTCTCTTTGTCTGGCAGCAACCTGGAAATGGATCTCATCTCTATCTGATATACTCTTCAGAATCTCTTTGATAATTTCCCTTAGCCTCGTAGTGAGCTCAATATTCATTGTTCTAGGGAATTTATTAGCAGCTTTTATCATTTGATTCAGGTGGATGTTGAGGAGATCAGAGTGGGATTCCAGACTTGCTTCGATAGACTTGATCATCTGCTCAGAGGTTTCTTTTAAGTCATCCTTGGTAGGAAAGCTTGGGAGAGCATTATTATTGAGGATTGTCCATTTGAGGGGTTCTTGGTGGAGATTGATTTTGCAAATTGTACAACGCAAGATCAAGACTGAAAAAGTCATGTGATGAGGAGGATGGTATATCAGCTGGAGGGGTTTGGGTTTGGATATCTGGGATAGGTGACTCTATGATTTTAACATTGGACTCTACGATGTGGCTTGAGTCTGGAATCGTAGAGTTGGTGATTTGAGGGAGTAGGGTAAGGTTGACTTCTTCTGGTTCTTCAGTTACAGAATTTTGGGATTCTGCAACTGGAAACTGATTTATTGGATTGGGAATCACTTCCAGCCATTTAGGAAATTCATATAAATAGCTAAATGAAGATGATGACAGGTGATTAACTCTAAAACTGGTAGTGATAGTCAATACCTCAGGTTTGTCATTTGATAAAGAATGGTTGGTAAGCAGCTTTTTGGCGAAGATGACTTTCCCTGGAAATCCATGAGCCAGAACTGAGATTGCTAGATATTCCTTGAAGCTCCAGAACATGTGATCCCATGATTTCAGGATTTGAGCTTGATGGTATGCCATCATGGGTAGGTAAGAAAATATTTGGTTGTACAGATAGCTTCTGTATCCATCTTTCCCTACACCAGTAATTTCAAGCTCATCATCATCATCATTTTCTTTCTCTTCTTTGGTTTCTTCTGAAGAATCCATTATCTCAATGGCCTCTGGAAGGTTTGGCATTGGTTCATCTCCATCTTGAGCAAGGACCTCTTCTTCAGCCATTGGGATATTATGAGGCTCCCCCTCACTATGAATATCTTCTTGGAGGTTTAAAAACTCCCCCTCAGCTGGTAAATCTTCTTCTAAGTTTAGAGAGTCCCTTCCAGCTGGAAGCTTTTTTTGAGCAGCAGGCTTCTCCCCCTCAGCCGATGTATACTCGATAATGTGAATTTCAGGAATCTCCCCCTCAGCTGGAGCATCTTCTTCTAAGTTTACTTGGGATAGTTCTACTTTTGCAGCCACACCCTTGGCTTCCTTCTTCAGTATTTTTTAATTCTCAATAATATACTTCTTGACCAGCTTTCTCCTTGCTTTGCTGGTTTTAGTCACCACTTCTGGACTCACTTGAGTCTTTGTTTTGCCACGTTGATCAGCCACTCTTCTTGAATCAGCTTCTTCCATTTATGCCACACTTGATCTGGTCTCAGAGAACAACAGAGACTCTATGATCGAACACATTGTTGGTCTTTTGGACTTATGACCAGTCTTGTTCTTCTTTAAGATCTGTGAAATAGTGGCTTGATCCTCTTCAGCTTCCTCTTGCTGTTGCATGTTCCTTAACCTCCTTAGAGTCTCTATGTCAGAGGACTCTACAGGAATGTTAGTTATAGATCCTTGAGGCTCTTCGACTTGTCTTGCCCTTAGCTTTCTCTTGCCCTTGCTTTTTCTGTCAAGAGTAGAGGGTTCTCCCTTGTCTGTTTCTTCTTCTTCTTTAACTTCTTTGACAACAGACATTCCTCCTAGAAAGCCTGCTTCCTTTTGTTCCCCAGTTCTCCCATTGGACTCTGTCATCATTCTTACATAATCAGCAGGGTTCCTTTCCCAGTTCTTAAACAACTACTGTGTCATTCTTCGATTTGGGTTGATAGCTTCTCCTTCATCATCCCCAATTTTGTCACCCAATGCAGATTGCAGAATGATGCTAATGAATCTCTCATACAGCATCTTCAGAGTACTCTTTGATTTCTTTGAGCTGACTATCCACTTGTCGATCCACTCGAGTAATACAGCCCCATAATTGAGTTGAGTACCATGAACCAAAGCATACATGAGCTTGAGCTGAGTCTCATTTACCGAGTCATGACCTGAGCTCTTGCAGCAGATGCATTTCCCAATAATATCAGCCAAAAATTCGTACCTTTAAGGGAACTCCTTCTTTTTGTAGCCTTTCACAGAGGGATTCTTTTTGTGGTGCATTTTCTTCAAACCCTCTTGGAAGCTTATGCTGTCTAGAAATGGGTGCCCCACGTTCTTGAAACCTAGGGCCAGATTGAAGTTTTTTTCCCTTAGCATCATTTCAACTCCTCTTACTCGTGTAGTGATGGTGTTGTGTTCGTACACTCCATTCTTGTAAAACTCCTTCACTAGCTTGGGATAGATGAGGGTGTCGGTGCTCAGCGCCTCTTCGAGACCTGCCTTCTTTAGTAGTTCTAAGGTCTTGTGAAATTTTGGTGGAGCATCCTTGAACTCATCGAAACAGAGTCTGTAGCCTGAGATTACATTTGAAGCAGCCATGATTCTGTAGTTGAGAAGTGGAATACGACTGAGCTTTCTCTTGAGTTAGGGTTTTTCTTTGAGAGAGAGAGATAATCTTTTGATATTCAGATTTCAAAAAACACGGTTCCAATTTGTACTTGTAGCTTCCCTATCTCTTTTTTGACTTAGTGGGACATGTGTCGCCTTATGTTTGGCTCTACGATTTTGACTGTGCATTAATGTACTGATTTTCCCTTTGAGTCTTCAGTGCTGAGATGTCCTTAGGATGAGTACGATCGTAGAGATAGTCTTCTGGTCGTTGAGTCTGTCCTGCGATCGTCGAGTCTGTCCGGCAGTCGTTGAGTCTGATCATCATTCGTAGATTCTGTCCTACGATAGTCGAGTCTGTCCAGATCCTTGTGATGAGTTTTTGACTAAGCATTCTTTTTAAGGTAACTCAGGAAGGGTCAACTTCTTGGTGATTCAAGGGTTAGGTTTGTCCCTGAGGTACCTCTTAGAGAAATTGCATTGTTATGAGGCTTGTCATCACAGGATTCACTTTGCTTGTTGGAAGGGCTTTAGGTCATAGTCGAGTCTGCACTATGATAGTTGAGTCTTTGCTACGATCGTTGAGGTAGTTGTCAGTTCGGCTCTACAATCATGAACTTCACTTGATCATGTCTACGATTTTGAGTACAACCTTTATATCTGTCATGGTTAGCACAATCTAGAGCATACAGTTCATGGTTGAAGATTTAGCATGCCTAGCTCACTTATTAACTTGTTAAATCTGGATTCATCTAGTGGTTTTATAAAAACATCAGCAAGTTGATTTTCAGTAGGGATATATTTTAAAGATATAGTTCCATTTTCCACATGATCCCTAATGAAGTGATACCTTATTTCTATATGCTTGGTCCTAGAATGCATGACAGGATTATGAGTTATTGCTATGGCACTTGTGTTATCACAGTGTATGGGAATAGATTTAAAATCGAACCCATAGTCAGCTAGCTAATTTCTCATCCATAGGATCTGAGCACAGCAGCTACCAGCCACAATATATTTAGCTTCTGCAGTTGAAGTAGACACTTAGTTTTGCTTTTTGCTAAACCAGGACACAAGCCTGTTTCTAAGAAGTTGACAGGTGCCACTGGTACTTTTTCTGTCTATTTTGTATCCTGTAAAATCAGCATATGTGTATCCTATCAGTTCAAATGAGGATTCCGTGAGATATTATAGCCCCAAGTAGGGTGTACCCTTAAGATACCTGAAGATCCTCTTTACAGTAGACAAATGTGACTATTTAGGGTTAGCCTGAAATCTAGCACATATGCATGTTACAAACATTATATCTGATCTATTGGCAGTTAGGTATAAAAGAGAACCTATCATACCTCTGTATTGAGTTATATCAATACATTTACCTTTCTCATCCTTGTCAAGCTTGGTTGCAGGAGCAATTGGTGTTTTCATGGGAGAGGCTAATTCCATGCCATACTTCTTTAGTAAGTCTTTGATGTATTTGGCTTGGTTAATAAATATTCCTTCATCAGTCTGCTTCACTTGCAGACCAAGGAAGAAATTCAGCCCACCCATCATGCTCATTTCAAACTTTCTCTGCATTAGCTTAGAGAATCTCTTACATAACTTCTCGTCAGTAGAACCAAAAATGATATCATCAACATATGTTTGAACTAGTAAGACTTTGTCTTTATGCTTTCTAAAAAATAGTGTGGTATCTACTCTACTTCTAGTGAACCCATTTTCTATTAAGAAGTTAGTCAATGTTTCATACCATGCTCTAGGTGCTTGTTTAAGACCATATAAAGCTTTGTCTAATCTATAGACATAATTGGAAAGAGATGGATTGATGAAACCTGGAGGTTGTTCTACGTAGACTTCTTCTTGAAGCTCTCCATTTAGAAATGCACTCTTGACATCCATTTGGAAGACTTTGAACTTCATGTGGGCAGCAAAGGCAAGAAAGATTCTGATGGCCTCTAGTCTGGCAATAGGTGCAAATGTCTCATCATAGTCAATGCCTTCTTCTTGAGAATATTCCTTTGCCACTAATCTTGCCTTGTTTCTGGTGATGACCCCATCTTCATCCATTTTGTTCCCGAAGACCCACTTGGTTCCTATGACAGGATGACTCTTTGGTCTTGGTACCAATCTCCATACTTTGCTTCGTTCAAATTGGTTGAGTTCTTTCTGCATGGCTTCTATCCAACTGGAGTCTTCCATAGCATCCTCTATCTTCTTTGGCTCTATCTGTGACAGGAAGCTTAGATAGAAGCATTCATTCTGAGTAGCAGCTCTTGTTTTAACTCTTGCACTTGGATCTCCAATGATTAGATCCTGAGTATGATCATTACCCATTTGTTCCCTGTTGGGACATCTGTCCTGATCCCTTCCTGTCTTAGGTCTTCAAGGTTTATCTCTTCTTCTTGGAGTGGAGGCTCGCTGTCATGGATGGACCTCTCTTCGATTTCATTATCATGCTCCACAATTTCATTGTCTGGTACTACGATCGTAGTGTTGAGCTCGACGATTGCATTCGTAGTGTCTGTACTATCAGTCATAGTGTCTAGAGGCACTACTTTGTCTGTGTCAGTTTCATCGAAGATGATGTGTATTGAGACTTCGACATTCAGTTTTTTCTTGTTGAACACTCTGTAAGCTTTGCTGTCTGTGGCATATCCAAGAAAGATCCCTTCGTTTGACTTGGGCTGGAATTTTGTCTGATATTGCTTTCCATTATTGAGAATATAGCATGCACAGCCAAAGATATGGAAATAGTTGACACTTGGTTTCCTTCCTTTCCACGATTTGTAGGGTGTCCTCTTGATCATAGAGTGAATTAATGATCTGTTCTGTGTGTAACATTCAGTGTTGATAGCTTCTGCCCAGAAGTATTCAGGTAGACGAGCTGCTGCTAGTAGGGTCCTTTCATCCTCTATCAAAGTTCTGTTCTTTCTTTCAGTAACTCCATTTTGTTGAAGAGTTAGTGGAGCTGAGAAGTTATGACTGATGCCATTGTCTGAGCAGAACTTGTCTATTTCTGAGAAATCGAATTCTCTTCCATGATTACTCCTTATTGCCTTGATTTTCTCTCCTTTCTCATTCATCACCAGTCTGAATATTTTGATTAATTCGGAGCTCGTTTCATCCTTTGAAGTTAGGAAGAATACCCATGTGAATCTGGTGAAGTCGTCGACTATGACTAGAGAGTATCTTTTGCCTCCAAGACTAGCTGTTGGGATTGGTCCAAAAAGATCCATGTGGAGCAGCTGTAAGGGTTTGTCAATGGAGTTGGCAGTCTTGCTCTTGAATGAGCTTCTGGTTTGCTTTCCAAGTTGGCAGGCGTTGCATGGCCTTTCCTTCACAAAGTTAAACTTGGGTAGGCCAGCTACGAGATCTTTTGATGCCAGTTTGGACATGTTTTTGAAATTTAAGTGAGATAGCCTTCTATGCCATAGCCAGCTCATTTCCTCAGATGCTTTTGCCAGAAAACATATTGTCTCATCAGAGCTCAGTTAACCAAGATCTATTGTGTAGACATTTCATTTTCTTGTTCTGGTCAGCTTTATGGCAGATGTCTTCAAATGTCTGACTAGACATTTGGTTATTGAGAAATGTTACTTGGTGACCCTTATCGCAGAGTTGGCTGATACTTAGAAGGTTGTGTTGGAGTCCTTCCACATAAGCTACTTTGTTGAAAGATACTGCACCATTGCCAGTAGAGCTATATCCTCTTGTCTTGCCCGAGCCGTTATCTCCAAAGATGACTGAGGGACCCTCCTTTTCTATATAGTTGGATAGTAGAGCTTTGTTCCCTGTCATATGCCTTGAGCAACCACTGTCCAGATACCATGTTGAGGTCGTGGAGCTCTTTTCCTGTCAAAACATTTGAACCTTCATTTTGGTACCCATATTTGCATGGGTCCTTCTTTGTTAGTGCCTTTGGGGACCCAAATTTGTCTAATCTTGGGTCTCACATGCATGGAATTATAATAACACTTTGTAGCCCTATGATCATTTTTATTGCATATATAGCATCTATTATAATGCATGCCTGTGTGTGTGTGGTGATTCATCTTCCACTTGGACTTGTGTGGCTCCTTAGTTAACCTTCTGTTAAACTAATTCTCTTTCTTTCACGTGTCCTTAGGTTTCATAAATAGTGATGAGTGTGCCTTACCTCTACTGTACCTTCCCAGTTGATTCGTAGAGTTGATTTTGTTTGACTCTACGATTCTTCGAGGTTGGTAAGTAGAGGTTGGATTACTCTTTTCCTTGATGAAACCCAGACCAGCGTGAGATCTTTTACTTCTCTGAGTATAACTAGAGACAGTAGAACAAGGTTGAATTGGTTCTTCCAACTGTAAGGATTTCACAAAAGCAATGCCTCTACCAAAACTTGAGATATTACTAGTGCTGGTTTCCATTGACTTTTCCACACTTAGCTCTGAGATGGATTCCCCAAAGCCTAAGACTATTCTGTCGAATGTGCTTCTCTGACTAGAGAGCAGGCAGTCCATGGATGATGAGGATCTGTTCCATGCAGAGATAGTCTTCTCTAGATCCTCAATTTTAGAGGTTAGCTTAGACTCTCTTTGTGCATGATGTGTGTTTGTCTGTTTTAAAGTTTCATTCTCAGCTTTAAGCTTGGAGAGAAGATTAGTACTTAGAAGAGTTATTTCAAGCTCTTCTTGAACTTTCTTCTTCTCCTCTTGAAGAAGTGAATGATCTTTAGACAAGACTCTGAACCACTTCATGTATTGATATAGGTCAGTGGTTATGCTATGCAAAGCAGTTCTCAAGTCACTTATATCTACATCAGGAGAATTAAAGTCAAATACCTCATCGATACTTACATCATGTATGTTTAGGCTTTGTTTGTCCTTTGCATGTTTGGCCATTAAGCACAGATTGGCCATATGTGATTCTTCCACATCTCCGGATTCTGCATTTGAGTCATTATCTGAATCACTCCACGATCCTCCGGCAACCAGGCCTTTGTCTCTTTTCTGAGGCCTCTTGGTTCCTTTGTATTCTTTCTTTGCCATAGATTTCTTCTTTAGCTCTTCTTTGATAGGCTTGTTGCAGTTGGCAATGAAATGACCAGGTTTCTTGCAGTTGTAGCATAAATCATTCATTTGTTCCTGGCTGACGTAGTTGCTAACTTTCTTTAGCTTGCTGGTTCTGCCTTGTCGCATGAACCTTCTTAGTCTCTTTACCAGCATAGCAAAGTCATCGTCATCATCTTCATCATCATCAGAGTCAATTTCGGTGATGACTTTCGATGCACTTTCATTTGCCTTGAGAGCAACACCCTTATCCTTTCTTCTTTTTTCTGATAAGGTTTCGACGCGTTGGGTCAGCTCCAGTTCGTACGTCAGGAGATTTCCATACAGTTGTTGACCTGTCATCTCATTAAGATTCTTTGATTCTCTTATTGCTGTGGTCTTTGCATCCCACCTGCTCGGTAGGGCTCTCATGAACTTTATGGTTAGATCCTTTTTAGGATAGATCTTCCCATACGCTCGTAGAGAGTTGAGCAGAATGTTAAATCTTTCATAAGTTGCAGTCACTTTTTCTCCCTGCACATGAGCGAACATTTCATACTGCTGTGTCAGGAGAGACTGCTTGTTCTCTCTGACTTCTTCAGTTCCTTCGTGCATAATCAGCAGTGCTTCCCAAACTTCCTTAGCTGTTTTGCGGTTTACAACATTTTCAAACAGATTGTCCTCTAAGGATTGGAACAAGATGTTCTTTGCCTATTTATCAAGTTGGAAAGCTCTCTTCTCTGTGTCTGTCCATTCTTCTTTCACTTTTATTTGTACTCTGTTTGGATCGTCAATGGTTGGTGCAAGCTTTGTCGGTATATAGGGTCCAGTAAGAATAGTCTCAAATAGATTTTCATCTATTGAGTCCATGTAAGCTTGCATCATGACTTTCCAGTTAGCAAATTTATCTTTGTTGCACATTGGTGGCTTGCTGCCTCCCTCGGTCCTGGATTCGCTTGGTACGAGTGCCATTTGGATCTACTAAAGCGTGTAAACTATAAAATAGAACCTACTTTGATACCAATTTTTAGTTCCTAGTAGGCACAAGTTATCTAGAAGGGGGGGTTGAATAGATATTTGAAAATCTTTTCGTTTTAACTTGTTCTTAGATAATGATTAAAACTTTGCGAAATTAGTATTTGTTTTAATCTTCTTTACCAAGCAATGGAGTTATGAGCGAGTAAGGCAGTTATAACAGATATAGCAGTTATAGTAGTTATAGCATGAATGTAAACGACACAGTTGTTTTTAAGTGGTTCAGAGCACTCAAAGCTCCTAGTCCACTCTTCTACTCAACGAGTAGGATATCCACTAAGGATGTCTTTTACAATCTTCTGAATCACACAGATTCCTTCTAGACCAGCAGTCTAGGAACTTCTCTAGTTCACTCTTGAACTCTTCAAGTCCAGCAGACTTGGCTTTCTTACAGTTCACTACGAACTCTTCAAGTTCAGTAGACTTGGTATACTTCTTCAGTTGATTGATAGTTTTTGAGTTCTTGATGGTTGCTACTCAGTTGCTGTGTAAGCACTGGTTCGTTATGAACTGAGTAGCTGAGCAAGCTTTGCAATATCTCAGATCGTAGAGTTGAGCTTGAGAGAGATGTTCACGTTGTTTTATTAATGCTTGCTTATTTTTCTCTCTCATCTGTCTGATCTGTATATATGTGATGTTGAAAACTATCCGTTGGATTCATCCGTTGTGGCATTAAATGCATCTGAACTTTTTGTACTGTGATGGAGACATTTCTGCACATCTTCTGAATTCTGCATTCTGGCCCACTGACACTGCAGGCTGCTTTCTCACCTACCACCTGAAAAGGTGTTTTATCCCTCTTACCCATAGTACTATCCTTTGCTTCTTCAATACGCTTCTTTGTTGCATACTAAGGATATTTCATACAATCTGGGACTGATGAGTACTGCAGCATCTGGGATCCATTCCTCACTTGTTGAAAACACAGATCATTCAGCTCGACGTTTTCTGACGTGAGACAGATGATGCTCTACGATTTGGATCGTAGTGATCGTTGAGAGCACTACGATTTCCCTTTAAAACCTTCGTACACTACGATCTTCTCTTACTCGTGTTGTTGACTCTACGTTCCCGAGAGCACACTATGATCGTTGACTTGTAAACTTCATGTTTCCTTCAGCACACTACGATGGTGGAGTTATCTCTGCAATAGTTGGGACCACTCTACGAAGTCCGAAGAGTCTCCTTCAAGGCAGGCACACTACGATCTTCAGGCTCTACGTTTTCTGCCTTGACTTCTGCAATGTTGATCAAACTGATGCACTATGATTTCTTCAAGACTAATCTATTACATCTTAAGATTAACCTAACAGTTTTGATATTTCTATCTATATATTCTTTAACAGAATGATACACGTTGAAAGCTTAGATCAGCCTAACAATTTTGATCTATCACTAAGTCCTTGTACATATATTCATTTAAGGACCATACAAATAATCATGAACACATGCATTAAAACATCAAATCATAATATGCATTCTCCCAACAGATACTAGCTTTGATTGTATCCATGTTTTGATCATTCTTAAATTTTATTCCACTATGATTATTTATGAGGTATTTTTGGACATGGATAAACCGAAATACGAATCCTTAATATTTGTTATTTTGTTTAACTGGATTCGTTTCCTTTAAAATATTTTTCATCATCCTCAGTCCTAAATGATGATATTACTGAATATCTTTGGCATGTAGTGCAAAGATGAATGATTTCTGATGAATATCTTTGGCCCGTAGTGCAAAGATGAACAAGTGTTTAGATGAACATGACCAACTGATGAATATCTTTGGCCTGTAGTGCAAGATGAGTATTTGATTCTAGATATATATTGATTGATGTTACAAGGATAAAATATCGACGATGAACTTTTAAATTCATATATAGAAGATAGTAGATTTCATTCTCTACTTAACTCTTCTAATGAATTATTATTAGAACTGGTTGTATATTCATCAGTTGGTCATGTTCATCTAAACACATCAGGCCAAAGATATTCATCAGAAATCATTCATCTTTGCACTACATGCCAAAGATATTCAATTAGGGATAAGGTCCAAAAATACCCCTGTTGTTTACACGGATGTCCCACTTCCACCCTAAACTAATTTTTTTTTCCAAAAGTACCCTTAACGTTACAAAATTCAGCCCAATTATGCCCCTCCCGTTAAAAAAAATGACAGCTAGACAAACGGATGTTAATTTATTTATAATGTGGCTGACACGTAGCAAAAATATTTATTGACATGGCAAATAATTAAAAGCTGGTTGACATGGCAAATAATCCCCAATCTCTCTGATGAATATAACCCAAATTCACAAGCTTAAGTCGACCGATTTCTGGTTGATCTCTTCTCTCTATCCCCAATCTCCAATCTCTTCACAAGTTGGTTGACATGGCAAATATAACCCCAATCATAAGCTGGTTGATCTTTCTCTCTATCCCTTCCCCCAATTTCTGAAAATCAATGACTATATTCGACTTCTTCGATTATGTTTAATTTAGGGTTTCATTAAGAGAGATTGGGGATTTGTGGGCTCTGCTTTGTGGTGGGGTTTTGATCGGTCTGATTGTTACCTATGATTTCCCTTCTAATCGTAAATTGCTCTGTTTATTGCTGCAAATTCATGGGTTGTTTGATCCCTTTTCATATTTGCTTGCTTGCTTTGAATCTGATTATTGGATTTGTTTTTTAATTTTTGTTGTCCTGTTTCGTCGGCACCTTTGGATGCAGTTTTTAGACTGTCAATTAACTTCTACAATTTCACTGGACATGCAGTTTTTAGACTGTCAATTATCTTCAAGGCTGTCAATTTCTTTTTGAATACTTGTGTACAGTGAAATTGTAAAAATTTGACACCCTATGAGGGGACGAAAATAAACTATAGAAATAGAACAGGAAATGGAGGAGAAAACTTGTGTGGTGGGAAGAGCACTAGTATTACAGTCTAATATACGTATGAGATTGATATCATATTTCCATGTCATTTCTTTGTTGTTCGTCTCAATTCTTGTCCAGGTTGTGCAACTTTTATAAGTCCAAATGTCAAGGAAATTAAGATCATTATTTGTCTCCTACTATTGTCGCTATTTTGTTCATGGGTGTTTGTTCGATTTTAGTTTTGTTGTTTTAAAACAGAGGAAGAAGAAGAAAAAACAGAGAGAGAGAGAAAGGGAGAAGAAAGGAAGAGGAAAGAGAGAGAAGAAAAAGAGAAAAAAAATTAATTTTGCTTCGTCAGCAAATTTTGTCCACGTGTCTGCTCCGTTTGCCTCGGTGGCAAGTCTGTTAACGGGAGGGGCATAATTGGGCTGAATTTTGTAACGTTAAGGGTACTTTTGGAAAAAAAATTAGTTTAGGGTGAAAGTGGGACATCTGTGTAAACATCAGGGGTATTTTTGGACCTTATCCCTATTCAATTATATCATCATTTAGGACTGAGGATGATAAAAAATATTTTAAAGAAAACGAATCCAGTGAAACAAAAGAACAAATATTAAGGATTCATACTTTAAAAAATTCAAGTTCAAAAATACTTCATAAATAATCAGAGTGGAGTAAAATTCAAGAATGATCAAAACATAGATCCAATCAAAGATATAAATCATAACAGACAAGACACAGAAAAGAAAAGAAAATTTAATTTTTCTGTGAATAGTGCCGTATACGTAAATAGTAACTCCGACACTAAAAGATAGAAATTTCACAAAAAATATCATCATGCTTCGTGAATAGTACTCATGAATAGTAACTCGTGAATAGTAACTCATGAATAGTAACTCGTAAATAGTAACTCATGAATAGTAACCCCGACATGAAAAATTTCCAAATTTGATAAAAATTTCTAACCAATATTTCGGCATAATGATATTGAAGAAATAATATCATTTTCGAATAAAATAACATCCCTTACCTCAGAAAGAATAGTACTTCTGACTGGAATATTGGAGATAATGCTGAAAGAACTTGCACCGTATAGCAATACTCAAAGTACTAAAATACTCACAAAATACGCTCGATATTATAGAGAGAGAAATCTTTAGTTTCTGGTGTGATTTTCAATTCTAACATAAGCACCCTATTTATAGGAAATTGCTTAGAACACCAAAGCAGAAAATTTAATAAAACATTATTATTATTTAATAAATTTCCTACGCACACTCAAGACATCAGATTTTAGCAATTAACATGTGCAATCAACTTGTTAAAAACATTTTTCTTAAAATAATTAATTAAAACTTCCAAAAATTAATTATTTCGAAATTTTGAAACTTCAATAATTCATAATAAATAGCTATTTTATCAGAAAATTTGAATCTCGCGACTTTTTATAGAAATTTCAATTCTCTACAACTTTACAGAAGAAAATTTTTCCAAATTCCAAACAGAAATTGACCGAAATCTATAAACGGGCGATTTTACAGGCTATAATCAAATTTTAATCAAGAAATGGGTCCACCAACATGTTTAACATGTTTTAAACAACTTTTGCAACAAAAATACTCTTCCTCCTCATATACTCATATATCTCACATTCATTGTAAAAATA
Source organism: Panax japonicus (assembly GCA_020205505.1). Classification (NCBI taxonomy): domain Eukaryota; kingdom Viridiplantae; phylum Streptophyta; class Magnoliopsida; order Apiales; family Araliaceae; genus Panax; species Panax japonicus. The sequence goes on from CM035091.1 coordinate 36,429,538, forward strand.
TCACCATTATTATATTATTAAAATATAATAATAAATTATTTTATCAAAAAAGATAAAATATTATTTTTCAACAATTGTCACTTTAAAAATTTTCTCCATCTATATCCACATAAAATCAATATTTTCCTCATCATATAAATCAATAATTAATTATTCACAAATAATATTACAAAATCACAGTACTGGCAACCAGGCCGTTCCCAGGAAAGAGGGGACTTTCGAATAAAGATTTCTCCTTACTGGCACGCAATTAGGTGACCAAACCTCTCCTTAGACAGAACTTTCTAGACATTGCCAATAATGTTATCTAATAATATTATTTAGATAATATGAATTATTGCTCCGATAATAAAAAATACTGTGTAGTGACAATTATTGAAACAACGGTAATATAAAATATCAACGCAGCAATTATTGAATTAATAAAATAAAATACTGAATAGTAACTACTGTAACAGTTATTGAGTAGTGCCTTTTTATGTAAGAATCAATAATTGGTGCAATACCATGTGCTTCTGTGCAACAACGCGTATTACTGTGTTTTAACCACCGAGTATTCCAACAGTATTAACGGTAACAACTACGCCGTTATTTATAAACAACTTATACTTGTCGTTTTCTTCATCCAATCGCTTTTCGTTATGGGCCCACACAAGGCTGCGCCGTCGTACGAATATTCCCCGACAGTAAGAATATTCCACGACCAAACGAATATTCACCGACAACAATGAGTATTTTATAACCACTTGCTTATTTGAAATATTTGCGCATTTTACCCATAACTAACCACATTAATCAAATCAACCCCTCACTATTTCAAAATAATAATTAGAGAAATTAAATCTTTATTTATAAAAAGTTGGGGCCTTACAACCTCCCCTCCTTATGAAATTTCGTCCTCGAAATTGACATGCGTAGGACATGCTCCTTCCCATCCAAGATCTTGACTGGTACCTCCTCGTACGTTAAATCTTATGCTATCTCGTTTGGTTCTAACTCAATAACGTGGTTCGGGTAATCCACATATTTACGTAACATCAATACGTGAAAAATATTATGAACACGCGTCATACTTGGCTGTAAAACGAGTCTATAGGCCACAGTTCCTATTCGATCGAGAATCTCAAATGGACTAATAAATTAATGGTTTGAGCTTTCCTCACATCGCCGATTCTCGCTTTTGGAATAATGACTTCTTGTATCTTCTTCTTCATATTCATCAACTCCAGGTCTGTTGCTTGAGCATCTTTAAATTTATCTATTAAAGTTGATTCTAATCGTATATTCGTTATCTTCACGCAGGTTCGTATATTCACACTTGTAAACGTATACGATCTTCTGCTCATCGCGTCATCTACCACGTTCGTTTTTCTAGGATGGTATGGTCAGAACATGTGCCGAAATGAGTCTCCTCTTGAGTTCTTCGAAGCTCTTCCCACATTCCTTGCTCCATTCGAATTTTGTATCTCTACGAGTCAGCTGCGTTAATGGAATAGCGATTCGAGAATATCCTTCAAATGAATCTCCGATAATAACCAACTAAGACTAGAAAGCTACGTATTTCGATTACTGACTTAGGTTGCTCTCAACTGTGACTCATATCCCAATCTTGGATAGCACGTCACAATGACACCTATCAGTTTTCTACCACACAAATATGGCGTCTCCTACAGAGAGTCTGGCGTCAGTGCATTCTACAAAAGAAGTCACCAGATAAAGGCTCGGGTACAAACTTTTACAGTTAAATTTTTAACTCCTAAAGTTTAATAGGAGCCATGAGATTTTAGAAATGGGTTTTGTACCGGGTTCAAAGACGATACAAAATTTAATATCACACTTTGGGAGTAGGCCAGGAAATTTTTCAGGAAATACGTCAGGAAATTTACTAACAACAGAAATATCATTCAAATCTGACGTATTATTGTTCAAGTCCATAACATGGCTAAGAAATCTTGACATCCGTTTTTCAATAAACGAATGACTTTACGGCTTGATATAAAAGAGTTTGACTTCAATGGTTTGGTTGCTTAAATTCGAATAACAGGTTGCTTAGGAATATGAAAACTAACAACCTTACAAAAGTAATCAATTTTAGGATGATGAGTGGTTGACCAATCAATTCCTAAGGTCACATCAAATGCAAGAATTTTTAAAGAAATAAGGTCAGCAGTTAATGTGATGGTGCCAACTTGGATCAAACAAGATTTATAAATAGTGGATGTAACGAAAGTTTCTCCTAACAAAGTTTCAACAAATAAGTCAAAGTCTAATTTTATCCAGAGTCAAGTTTAAACATTGAATATAAGCAGGAGAGATAAATGAATGGGTAGAACCGGTATCTAATAAGGTATAACTTCGTAAAAATTTATAATTAACTAACTCGTGCTAACTTCGTTCGGGTTACTCTCTTTTTGAGAAGTCACGAAAAACGCTCTTCCAAGAACCGATGACTTTGACTTGTCCGGGACAGCCTTTTGAGTCACCATCCCCGCTGGACTGGGTTTCTCTACCGTACAATCTCGAGCGATATGACCTTCTTTTCCACAATTATAACATACCTTGGAAGGTTGTGAATAGTTTGGACTTATGTGTCCCTCTTCTTCGCATCTGTAGCATCTAACTGGCGGCCTTTCTCCTCCTCTAAAATTCGTTGCTGGTGTTGGTGCCGACGTCTTCCCGTCATTGTTAAATCTTCTCTTCTTGAAATTTCTACTTGAGTTATTTCTTTTATTACCTTGGCCATGATTACCACTGAAGTGGTTACCATTTCTAGCATGATAATTTCCTCCACGATGGTTATCATTGTTCCGATGACCATCGTCACCGGTACGATTATCATCGAGTGCTTGGCCATTATTCTTTAGTTGAGCCGACTCATTATCGCGCTCCAATAACTAAGCCCTATTTACAATATCTGAATATAAACAAAGTTTGTGAGAAATGAGGTATTGACGTATTTTGGGTTTCAAACCTCACAGAAACATTCGCGTCATTCTCTCCTCATTATCAACCAAATGGGATGCAAATCGAGACAACTCGGCAAACTTAACTTCGTACTGCGACACGTTCATATTGTTTTGCTCCAACTTGATGAACTCTACCTCCTTCATGTGACGAATACTTTCAGGAAAGTACTTTTTGTTGAACAATTCTTGGAACTTCTCCCAAGACATCTTCAGTGTGATAGGCTGAGTATGCTTTACGGATTCCCACCAATAATCTGCCTCTCCTCGTAACATGAAAGTGGCGAAAGGAACCTTTTGCTCCTTTGAGCATCCCAAGACATCAAATATCTTAGTGATCTGCTTTATCCACGTCTCTGCCGTAAGTGGTTCTGGCTTTCCCAAAAACTCTGGCGGTCCTAACTCCTTGAACTGCTTAGCGGTGACCATCCATGAGTTGCCAGTGTTTCCACCTGCATTTTGAACAGTAGTCTCTCTCGTTTGGTTTTGCATGAATTCTAGAAAGTTCCTAAGCATACCATCGTTCGTCATCTGCTCAGTGGTGTTGTTCACAGGAGAAACATTGTCAGCCTGTTGGACGTTCTCCTCATTAGTGAGCAAAGGTGTCTCCACGGTCTCATTTACTCCATTGTTAACATTCTCAGTCGATATTCTCAAATACTACCATAAAATAAGGGTTAATTTAATAAATTAAAAAAATCACATAATACCCATATATTATGACCGACCAACAAATAAGCTTAGGTAGGACACATTAGCGAAAGATTTACTCGTCTCTCCCTTCCTAGTTCTATTTCCCGATCTCCGCCAGAGATCATATCCCTAAGCTCTAATACAAATTGTGACGCCCCCAAAATAGGTATACATAACCCATTCTGAGTTGTCAATACATGGTACAGAAACAACTACAACTTTATTATTACAACAGTAAAACTGTGAGTTTAAATACAAATATTATCTTCTAGACAATATCTATACCCAAGTAAATCCTCATCACATTTATTAATACATTATTTTACAAAAATGGTGATGACTACTAAACAACTCTCTCTAGAACCTTCATTCCATACCCCGACTAGTACTTGCTATATTTTCGCCTCTTGAGAAGAAAAATGGAACAAAGAGGAAAACGGTGAGCTCAACTAGCCCAGTAAAGAATATTATGACTAAGATAATATACAACAAATTATCGTTAGTCTTCAACAAGGAAAAATCTGAGAGAATACACTAAACAACAAGTTTTAGATCAATATTCGCAGCGGAAAATACTAATTCATAGAAGAATTACGCAGAGGATGAAATCTACTAATATCTATGAATTTAACAGTCCATCATCATTATTTTATCCCTGTAACATCAATCAATATATATCTGGAATCAATATATTCATCTTTGCACTACAGGCCAAAGATATTCATCAGTTGGTCATGTTCATCTAAACACATGTTCATCTTTGCACTACAGGCCAAAGATATTCATCAGAAATCATTCATCTTTGCACTACAGGCCAAAGATATTCAATTATATCATCATTTAGGACTGAGGATGATGAAAAATATTTTAAAGAAAACGAATCCAGTGAAACAAAAGAACAAATATTTAGGATTCGTACTTTAAACAATCAAAGTTCAAAAATACTACATAAATAATCAGAGTGTAGTAAAATTCAAGAATGATCAAAACATAGATCTAATCAAAGATATGAATCATAACAGACAATTTTGGACACAGAAAAGAAAATTTAATTTTTCTGTGAATAGTGTCGTATTCGTGAATAGTACCGTATACGTGAATAGTGTCGTATACGTGAATAGTAACTCTGACACTAAAAGATAGAAATTTCACAAAAAATATCATCATACTTCGTGAATCGTACTCGTAAATAGTAACTCGTGAATAGTAACTCATGAATAGTAACTCGTAAATAGTAACTCATGAATAGTAACCCCGACATGAAAAAGTTCCAAATTTGATAAAAATTTCCAACCAATATTTTGGCATAATGATATTGAAGAAATAATATCATTTTCGAATAAAATAACATCCCTTACCTCAGAAAAAATAGTACTTCTGACTGGAATATTGGATATAGTGCTGAAAGATCTTGCACCGTATAGCAATACTCAAAGTACTAAAATACTAACAAAATACGCTCGATATTATAGAGAGAGAAAGAGGGAGAAATCTTTAGTTTCTGGTGTGATTTTCAATTCTAACCTAAGCACCCTATTTATAGGAAATTGCTTAGAACACCAAAACAGAAAATTTAATAAAACATTATTATTATTTAATAAATTTCTTACGCACACTCAAGACATCAGATTTCAGCAATTAACATGTGCAACCAACTTGTTAAAAACATTTTTCTTAAAATAATTAATTAAAACTTCCAAAAATTAATTATTTCGGAACTTCGAAACTTCAATAATTCATAATAAATAGCCCTTTTATCAAAAAATTCGAATCTTGAGACTTTTTATAGGAATTTCAATTCTCTACAACATTACCGAAGAAAGTTTTTCCAAATTCCAAACAGAAATTGACAGAAATCCATAAACGGGCGATTTTACAGGCTATAATCAAATTTCAGTCAAGAAATGGGTCCACCAACATGTTTAACATGTTTTAAACAACTTTTGCAACAAAAATACTCTTCCTCCTCATATACTCATATATCCCACATTCATTGTAAAAATATCACCATTATTATATTATTAAAATATAATAATAAATTATTTTATCAGAAAAAGATAAAATATTAATTTTCAACAATTGTCACATTAAAAATTTTCTCCATCTATATCCACATAAAATCAATATTTTCCTCATCATATAAATCAATAATTAATTATTCACAAATAATATTACAAAATCACAGTACTGGCAACCAGGCCGTTCCCAGGAAAGAGGGGACTTTCCAATAAAGATATCTCCTTACTGGCGCGTAATTAGGTGACCAAAACTCTCCTTAGACAGAACTTTCTAGACATTGCCAATAATGTTATCTAATAATATTATTCAGATAATATGAATTATTGCTCCGATAATAAAAAATATTGTGTAGTGACAATTATTGAAACAACAGTAATATAAAATATCAACGCAGCAATTATTGAATTAATAAAATAAAATACTGAACAGTAACAGTTATTGAGTAGTGTCTTCTTATGTAAGAATCAATAATTGGTGCAATACCGTGTGCTACTGTGCAACAACGTGTATTACTGTGTTTTAACCACCGGGTATTCCAACAGTATTAACGGTAACAACTACGTCGTTATTTATAAACAACTTATATTTGTCGTTTTCTTCATCCAATCGCTTTTCGTTATGGGCCCACACAAGGCTGCTCCATCGTACGAATATTCCCCGACAGTAAGAATATTTCACGACCAAATGAATATTCTCCGACAACAATGAGTATTTTATAACCACTTGCTTATTTGAAATATTTGCGCATTTTACCCATAACTAACCACATTAATCAAATCAACCCCTCACTATTTCAAAATAATAATTAGAGAAATTAAATCTTTATTTATAAAAAGTTGGGGCCTTACAGTTTATGTTTTGTCAAATTGTACACGACAGTTATATTATTAAGTTGTATTTGAATTTATGTACCATATAAGTGGCGACCCCAGATGGGTGACGTATACCTAATTTGGGGGCGTCACATTACTGTTCAATATTTTATTTTATTGATTCAATAATTGCTACGTTGATATTTGATATTAATGTTGTTTCAATAATTGTCACAACACAATATTTTCCATTATCGGTGCAATAATTCATATTATCTGAATAATATTATTAGATGACATTATTGGCAATGTCTAGAAAGTTCTGTCTAAGAAGAGGTTTGGTCACCTAATCGCGCGCCAATAAGGAGAAATCCTTATTGGAAAGCCTCATCTTTCTTGGGAACGGCCTGATTGCCAATATTGTGATTCTGTAATATTATTTGTGAATAATTAATTATTAATTTATATGATAAGGAAAATATTCATTTTATGTGGATATAGATGGAGAAAATTTTTAATGTGACAATTGTTGAAAATTAATATTTTATCTTTTTCTGATAAAATAATTAATTTAAATATATTATTTTAATAATATAATAATGAGGATATTTTTACAATGAATGTGGAATATATGGGTATATAAGAAGGAAGAGTATTTTTGTTGCAAAAGTTATTTAAAACATGTTAAACATGTCTGTGGGCCCATTTCTTAACTGAAATTTGATTATAGCCTGTAGAATCGCCCGTTTATGAATTTCGGTCAATTTTTGTTTGGAATTTGAAAATATTTTCTTCTGCAAAATTGTAGATAATATAATTTCATATAGAAAATACACAAAGTTCAAATCTTTCTGACAAAAGGGTCATTTATTATGAATTATTGAAGTTCTGAAATTCCAAAATAATTAATTTTTGGAAGTTTTAATTATTTCTTTTAAGAAAAATATTTTTTACATTTTTGGGCCTCATTAAACATGTGTTAAGTTTCTGAATTCAGATTCTTGGTGTATGTAGGAATTTATATATAATATATTAATATTATATTAAATTTTCTGCTTTGGTGTTCTAAGCATTTTCCTATATATAAAGTGCTTAGGTTAGAATTAAAAATTACACCAGAAACTGAAATCCTCTCTCTCTTTCTCTCTCGATATATTGATCGTATTCTTGTGAGTATTTTGATACTTTGAGTGTTGTTATACGGTGCAAGTTCCCTTCAGCACTATATTCAGTATTCCAGCCAGAAGTATTATTCTTTCGAGGTAAAGGATGTTATTTTCTTCGTAAATGATATTATTTCTTTCAATATCATTATGCCGAAATATTGGTCTGAATTTTTATCAAATTTGGAAATTTTTGTGTCGGGGTTACTATTCACGTATACGTCACTATTCACTGAAAAAAATATGAAATTTTCTTCTTTTTATCCAAAATATCTATTATGGATACTAGCTTTGATTGTATCCATGTTTTGATCATTCTTGAATTTTACTCCACTATGATTATTTATGAGGTATTTTTGGACATTGATAAACTGAAATACGAGTCCTTAATATTTGTTATTTTTTTTCACTGGATTCGTTTCCTTTAAAATATTTTTCATCATCCTCAGTCCTAAATAATGATATTACTGAATGTCTTTGGCCTGTAGGGCAAAGATGAATGATTTCTGATGAATATCTTTGGCCCGTAGTGCAAAGATGAACAGGTGTTTAGATGAACATGACCAACTGATGAATATCTTTGGCCTGTAGTGCAAAGATGAATATTTGATTCCAGATATATATTTATTGATGTTACAGGGATAAAATATCGACGATGAACTTTTAAATTCATATATAGAAGATAGTAGATTTCATTCTCTACTTAACTCTTCTAATGAATTATTATTTCCGCTGCGAATATTGATTTAAAACTGGTTGTCTATTGTATTCTATTAGATTTTTCCCTGTTGTGGACTAACGTTAATTTATTCTATGTTATCTTAGTCATAATATTCTTTACTGGGCTAGTTGAGCTCACCCTTTTCCTTTTTATTCCATTTTTCTTCTCAGGAGGCGAGAATGTAGCAAGTACTAGTCGGGGTATGGAATGAAGGTTCTAAAAAGTCGTTTTAGTAGTCCTCACCATTTTTGTAAAATAATGTATCAATAATTGTATTGAAGACTTATTTGGGTATGAATATTGTCTAGATGACAATATTTGTATTTAAACTCACAATTTTTATGTTGTATTATTAAAGTTGTAGTTGTTTCTATACCATGTATTTTGACGACTCAGAATGGGTGTTGGGTACCTATTTTGGGGGCGTCACATAACTCGTAATTGTAATTATGATTCTAAATTCCTCTTCGCACCCAGGACGAAGATAATTTTCATCACCTATCTTCACCTGAAACATCAAAAATTATGGTTATACCAAATCACAATTCTTGTTCATAATCATACTAATAAATTAATCTTTGCACTACGACCAAAGATATACAACTGTATTTTAGAAGAGTCAAGTAGAGCATGATATCTACTTTCTTCTACGAATTAAAAGTTTATAATCAATATTTTATCGTTGAGACTCAGCTTAATAAATAATCCACATCATCGAATCATCCCTACACTACGGTCAAGGATATTCATGTAATCATCAATGGTCATGATTATACCGAATAATCCCTGGTTATAATCATACCAATAATTGTCCATCAATGCACTACGGGACAATGAAGACTTTTACCACATCATCTAAAACATTACGAATCATGATTATAGCGAATGATCCCTGGTCATAATCATACCAATAAACAGTTCATCTATGTACATACGCCAAAGAAACTCATTAATCACTAGTTCATCTTTGGACGTAAGCCAAAGATATACAACTGTAAAACCAATAATCAACAGTCCATCTTTCCACGTAAGCCAAAGATATATAAACAACTATAAAACGAATAATCAACAGTTCATCTTTGCACGTAAACCAAAGATATACAACTGTAAACCAATAATCAACAGTCCATCTTTGCACGTAAGCCAATGATAACTTTCATCATAATATAAGCATGAGGATGATGACAATGATATAAGCATTAATCAAACGAAATCAAGGATAAATATTAGAGACTTTAAATTTATCCAGAGTTTAAAAATATCCAAATTGTTAACATGATACTGCTTTATGGAGTAAAATTCAAGAATAATATTCATGTACCAAAAATAATTTGGACAGAAAAAAAAATATTTTTCTGGTAACTAGTACGTACCCCGTGAATAGTACCCCGACATGAAAAGTACTCCAAATACCCGAGTGAATAGTAATCGGGTGAATAGTAACCCGTGAATAGTAACTCGTAAATAAAATACCAAATAAAATGATATTTCGTGACGAGTACAAAAGAAATGATATCTCATACGAGTATAATAGAATATACGAAACTGCAAATGGATTTTTATCCGCCATGCGGTAATCCACATAGACAGATCATTTCCACAATTTAATAAAGAATGAATACGAAAGATCATTCACCATCAATGCGGTAGTCCGCGTAGACATGTTATTTCAACAGAATAATAAAGAATGAAATAACAAAAGAATTCACCAGGCATGCGATAGACCGCACATACAGGTTATTCCCAATATAATAATAAATAATGGAACCAGGTCATGCGTAATACGCACAGACAAGATATTCCAACAGAATAATAAAGAATGGAACCAGGTCATGCGTAATCCGCACAGATAAGATATTACAACAGAATAATAAAGAATAGAATAACAGAAGAATTTCATCATGTATGTGGTACTTTACATAGAAAGTTTATTCTAACATAATAATAAAGAATGGAATAACAGAAGCTCTCTTCATAAATACGAAAGAAATAATACCCCTTACTATAATAATAATATCCCTTACTATAATAATAATATCTCTTACCTCAGAAGAAAACTGGATACTGGAATAGCGAGGTAGCAGACTTCTCTTATACTTTCTCTCTATAATTTCTCTCTATAATAATTGCTCTATAGCTTTAGTGAATTGGTAAAAAATAATGAAGGATGAAGGAATGAGCTTCTATTTATAGAAAAATATAGTTTCAATAATTGCACGTTTTGGGGCTCAGAGTATTACAGTATTATAGTTTCAATAATGTCGATTTTCACTAACACTAATAATTTCGCACACAATGGAACTATCAATTTCATCTTTAATCAACACGAACTTATTCATCATTAATATTATAACGCACAATATTTAACATCCATGTCATTCCCAGGAAAGAGGGGGCATTCCGATTTCTCCTTATTGGCGCGCAATTAGGTGACCAAACCTCTCATTGACAGAACTTCTAGACAATGTCAATATTGCAAATAATAATATGAATAACTTTGCCGTCTCAATTATTAATTTAATAATATAACATATTATGCAGATGATATTGTGACAATAATTGAATCAATAATATGAGATATATGATGCAACAATTATTATAGCAATAGTTGAGTATAACTGAGTGACTTCTTACGTAAGCATCAATAATCAATACTGTGTGCTACTATACAACCACGCGTATTACTGTACTTTTACTACAAGGTAGTTCAACAGTTTTAATGGTAACACTTTCGCTGTTATTTTTATAAAAAGATAATTCTGTCGTTTTCTTACTACGACAATACTTCCATTGTGGGGTCCACCAATGATTGTGTCGTACGGATATTCCCCGACCAAAACGAATATTTTATAACAACTTGCATACTTTGCAAAATTTTCACATATCACCCTTAACTTTAACTCTTTCTCAATTTAACCATTTACTAAATAAAATAATAATTATAAGAAAATTGAATACTTTCATTTCATAATTTCGGGATCTCACAATCTCCCCTCCTTATGAAATTTTGCCCTAGAAATTTACGTACCTGGTATTCGAAGAGATGAGAATACCTTGCTTTCTTTTCGGATTATTCCTTCCCGGTTATATCCTCTGTATCATGATTTTTCCATTGCTCATCTCTTGTGTTTCAAATATCATTCTAGAATATATCTTCAAAACAAAGGTTAGTTGACATATCACAAATTGTCAACTTATCAAGTAAAAATTTCGGCTTAGGTAAGTCACACACTAGCGAAGTATATTACTCGTCTCTCCCCTTCTAGTTCTAGACTCATATCTCCGCCAGCGACCATATCCCTAAGCTCTGATACCATTTGTGATGCCCCCAAAATAGGTCCACACGACCCATTCTGAGTTGCCAGATATCGCACTATAAAAATCAAATATAAACTTCATTTATACAACTGTTGAACTGTCGTGCAGAGTACGACAACAGATAAGCTGTGAGTTTTAATACAAATATATATAACTCTCGTGGTGCCTTGACCACAAGACCTTACAATGGTACCTTACATAAAGGTACAGTAAATAATTGTTTTAGAAATTAAAATCTTTAGAAAATACTTAAGGAAACCTTCGTACATGGGAGGCCATGCATCTAGGTTATGATAGATATCATATGCCCACATAATTATCTTTGGTTAACCCAAAGGTCCCCAAAGAAAAATGTGACGCCCCCAAAATAGGTCCATTCCATCAAACCCCTTCTGAGTCGCCAAATACATGGTACAGAAATAACTACAACTTTATTATTACAACATATAAACTGTGAGTTTAAATACAGATATTGTTGTCTAGAAAATATTCACACGCAAATAAATCCCCATCATAATTATTGATACATTATTTTACAAAAATGGTGAGGACTACTAAACAACTCTCTCTAGAACCTTCATTCCATACCCCGACTAGTACTCGCTACATTCTCGCCTCCTGAGAAAAAAAAGGAACAAAAAGGAAAAGGGTGAGCTCAACTAGCCCAGTAAAGAATATTATGACTAAGATAATATACAATAAATTATCGTTAGTCTTCAACAGGAAAAAAAATCTAATAAAGTACAATAGACAACCAGTTTTAAATCAACAACTGCAGCGGAAACAATAATTCATTGGAAGAGTTAAGTAAAGAATGCAAACTACTATCTTCTATATATGAATTTAAAAGTTCATCGTCGATATTTTATCCCTGTAACATCAATCAATATATATCTGGAATCAAATATTAATCTTTGCACTATAGGCCAAAGATATTCAACAGTTGGTCATGTTCATCTCAACACCTGTTCATCTTTGCACTACGGGCCAAAGATAATCATCAAGAAATCATTTATCTTTGCACTACGGGCCAAAGATATTCAGTAATATCATCATTTAGGACTGAGGATGATGAAAAATATTTTAAAGAAAATGAATCCAGTGAAACAAAAGAACAAATATTAAGGATTCCTACTTTACACAATCCAAGTTCAAAAATACTTCATAAGTAATCAGATTGGAGTAAAATTCAAGAATGAAGATCAAAACATAGACCCAATCAAAGATAGGAGTCATAACAGATAATTTTGGACACAGAAAAGAAAATTTAATTTTTCTGTGAATAGTGTCGTATTCGTGAATAGTGTCATATACGTGAATAGTGTCGTATACGTGAATTGTAACTCTGACCTCAAAAGATAAAATTTAACACAAAAAATATCATCACGCTTCGTGAATAGTACTCGTGAATAGTAACTCGTGAATAGTAACCCCGAAATGAAAAAGTTCCAAATGTGATAAAAATTTCCAACCAATATTTCGATATAATGATATTGAAGAAATAATATCATTTTCGAATAAAATAACATCCCTTACCTTGAAAGACAGTACTTCTAGTTGAAACACCGGATATAGGCTATGACTTGAACTTGCACCGTATAGCAATACTCAAAGTATACTCAAAATACTCACAAGAATACGCTCGATAATATAGAGAGAGAAAATTTCAGTTTCTGGTGTGATTTTCAATTCTAACCTAAGCACCCTATTTATAGGAAAATGCTTAGAACACCAAAGTAGAAAATTTAATAAAATATTAATATATATTATCAAATTTCTTACGCCAACTTCTCTAGATCTGAATTCAGCCATAGCACATGTTAAATGAGGCTCACAAACTCACCAAAAACGTTTTTATTGAAAAACATAATTAAAACTTTCAAAAATTAATTATTTCAGAACTTCGGCACTTCAATAATTCATAATAAATAGCCCTTTTATCAGAAAATTTGAATCTCGCGAGTTTTTATAAGAACTTCAATTCTCTACAAATTTGCAGAAGAAAGTTTTTCCAAATTCCAAACAGAAATTAACCGAAATCCATAAACGGGCGATTTTACAAGCTATAATCAAATTTCAGTCAAGAAATGGGGTCCACCGACACATAAAACATGTTTTAAATATTTTTGGTAACAAAAATACTCCTCCTCCACATATACTCATATCCCACATTCATCGTAGAATATCATCATTATTATATTCTTAAAATATAATAATATATTTAAATGAATTATTTTATCAGAAAAAGATAAAATATTAATTTTCAACAATTGTCACATTAAAATTTTTCTCCATCTATATCCACATAAAATCAATAATTTCCTCATCATATAAATCAATAATTAATTATTCACAAATAATATTACAGAATCACAGTACTTGCAACCAGGCCGTTCCCATGAAAGAGGGGGTTTTCCAATAAGAATTTCTCCTTACTGGCGCGCAATTAGGTGACCAAACCTCTCCTTAGACAGAACTTTCTAGACATTGCCAATAATGTTATCTAATAATATTATTCAGATAATATGAATTATTGCTTCGATAATGAAAAATACTATGTAATGACAATTATTAAAACAACAGTAATATAAAATATCATTGCAGCAATTATTAAATCAATAAAATAAAATACTGAACAGTAATTACTGTAACCATTATTGAGAAGTGCCTTCTTATGTAAGAATCAATAATTGGTGCAATACCGTGTGCTACTGTGTTTTAACCACCGAGTATTTTAACAGTATTAACAGTAACAACTACGCCGTCATTTTTAAACAACTTATATTTGTCGTTTTCTTCATCCAATCGCTTTCCGTTATGGGGCCCACAAAAGACTGCGCCGTCGTACGAATATTCCCCTACAGCAAGAATATTCCACGACCAAACGAATATTCCCCAACAACAATGAATATTTTATAACCACTTGCTTATTTTGAAATATTTGTGTATTTTACCCATAACTATCCACATTAATCAAATCAACCCTTAATATTTAAAAATAATAAATAGAGAAAATTAAATTTCATTAATAATAAGTTGGGGTCTTACAACCTCCCCTCCTTATGAAATTTCGTCCTCGAAATTGACGTACGTACCTCGTGTTTCGAAAAGATGAGAATACCTCGCTTTCATTTCCGTTTCTAACTCCTAGGTCATTTGTGACACCCCCAACATAGGTCCATTCCACCCAACCCATTCTGAGTTGTCAAATACATGGTACAGAAACAACTACAACTTTTACAACCCATAAGCTGTGAGTTTGAATACAAATATTATCATCTAGACAATATCCACATGCAAATAAATCCCCATCATAATTATTGATACATAATTTTACAAAAAATGGTGAGGACTACTAAACAACTCTCTCTATAACCTTCATTCCATACCCCGACTAGTACTCGCTACATTCTCGCCTCCTGAGAAGAAAAATGGAACAACAAGGAAAAGGGTGAGCTCAACTAGCCCAGTAAAGAATGTTATGACTAAGATAATGTACAACAAATTATCCTTAGTCTTCAACAGGGAAAAATCTGATAGAATACAATAGACAACAAGTTTTAGATCAACAACTGCAGCGGAAACAACAATTCATTAGAAGAGTTAAGTAGAGAATAAAATCTACTAACATCTATGAATTTAAAAGTCCATCATCAATATTTTATCCCTGTAACATCAATCAACAATTCCTGTCCACAATCACATGTATAACTCAAATCAAATCAAATATTCATCTTTGCACTACAGGCCAAAGATATTCATCAGTCGGTCATGTTCATCTAAGCACCTGTTCATCTTTGCACTACGGGCCAAAGATATTCATCAATTGTTCATGTTCATCTCATCACCTGTACATCTTTGCACTACGGGCCAAAGATATTCATAATAAAATCAACCATCTTTGCACTACAGGCCAAAGATATTCAGTAACACCATCATTTAGGACTGAGGATGATGAAAAATATTTTAAAGGAAACGAATCCAGTGAAACAAAATAACAAGTATTAAGGATTCGTACTTTAAACAATCTGAGTTCAAAAATACTTCATAAATAATCATACTGAAGTAAAATTCAAGAATGATCAAAACATGGATACAATCAAAACTAGTATCCGGAATAGATATTTTAGACAAAAAGAAGAAATTTCATTTTTTCGGTGAATAGTGCCGTATTCGTGAATAGTGCCGTATGTGTGAATAGTGCCGTATACGTGAATAGTAACTCCGACACCAAAAGATAGAAATTTCACAAAAAAATATCATCACGCTTCGTGAATAGTACTCGGGAATAGTAACTCGTGAATAGTAACTCATGAATAGTAACTCGTGAATAGTAACTCATGAATAGTAACTCATGAATAGTAACCCCGACATGAAAAAGTTCCAGATTTGATAAAAAGTTTCAACCAACATTTCAGCATAATGATATTGAAGAAATAATATCATTTGAGAAGAAAATAACATCCCTTACCTCGAAAGACAGCACTTCTAGTTAAAACACCGGATATAGGCTATGACTTGAACTTGCACCGTATAACAATACTCAAAGTATACTCAAAACACTCACAAGAATACGCTCGATAATATAGAGAGAGAAAACTTCAGTTTCTGGTGTGATTTTCAATTCTAACCTAAGCACCTATTTATAGGAAATTGCTTAGAACACCAAAGCAGAAAATTTATATAATAATAATATATATAAAAATTTTCTACGCATTCTTAGAATCTGCAAATTTGAATACAAACCACATGTTCCCTTCTAGAAGAAGTAAAAAAAACGTTTTTATTATTAAAAATATTTTAAACTTCCAAAAATCAATTATTTGGAACTCCGAAACTTCAATAATTCATAATAAATAGCCCTTTTTGCCAGAAAATTCGAATCTCGCGAGTTTTTATAGGAAATTCAATTCTCTACAACTTTGCAGAAGGAAGTTTTTCCAAATTCCAAACATAAATTGACCGAAATCCACAAACAGGCGATTTTCCAGGCTATAGTCAAATTTTCAGTCAAGAAATAGGTCTACCGACACACAAAATTTGTTTTTAATATTCATTACAACAAAAATACTCTTTCTCCTCATATACTCATATATCCCACATTCATCGTAAAAATATCACCGTTAATATATTATTAAAATAATATATTTAAATGAATTATTTTATCATAAAAAGATAAAATATTAATTTTCAACAATTGTCACATTAAAAAAAATTTCTCCATCTATATCCACATAAATTCAATATTTTCCTCATCATATAAATCAATAATTAATTATTCACAAATAATATTACAGAATCACAGTACTGGCAACCAGGCCGTTCCCAGGAAAGAGGGGGCTTTCCAATAAGAATTTCTCCTTACTGGCGCGCAATTAGATGACCAAACCTCTCCTTAGACAGAACTTTCTAGACATTGCCAATAATGTTATCAAATAATATTATTCAGATAATATGAATTATTGCTTCGATAATGGAAAATACTGTGTAATGACAATTATTGAAACAACAGTAATATAAAATATCAATGCAGCAATTATTGAATCAATAACATAAAATACTGAACAGTAATTACTGTAACAATTATTGAGTAGTGCCTTCTTACGTAAGAATCAATAATTGGTGCAATACCGTGTGCTACTGTGCAACAACGCGTATTACTGTGTTTTAACCACCGAGTATTCCAACAGTATTAACGGTAATAACTACGTCGTTATTTATAAACAACTTATTTTTGTCGTTTTCTTCATCCAATCGCTTTCCGTTATGGGACCCACAAAAGACTGCGCCGTCGTACGAATATTCCCCGACAGCAAGAATATTCCACGACCAAACGAATATTCCCCGACAATAATGAATATTTTATAACCACCTGTTTATTCGAAATATTTGCGCATTTTACCCATAACTAACCACATTAATCAAATCAACCCTTACTATTTCAAAATAATAAATAAAGGAAATTCCTTTTTATTTAAAAATTTTCGGGGTCTTACAACCTCCCCTCCTTATGAAATTTCTTCCTCGAAATTGACGTACGTAACTGGTGTTTCAAAAAGGTAAAGATACCTCGCTTTCATTTCCATTTCCAACTCCAAGGTCATTTCCTCTATAGCATGATTCCTCCACAAAACTTTAACTTGTGGTATGACCTTCGTGCGTAGGACATGCTCCTTCCCATCCAACATCTTGACAGGTACCTCCTCGTACGTTAAGTCTTCAGCTATTTTGTCTGGTTCTAACTCAATAATGTGGTTCGGGTCGTCCACATATTTACGTAACATCGATACGTGAAAAACGTTATGAACACGCGTCATTCTTGGCGGTAAAACGAGTCTATAGGCCACAGTTCCTATTCGATCGAGGATTTCAAATGGACTAATAAATTGAAGGTTTGAGCTTTGCTCACATCGCCAATTCTCGCTTTTGAAATAACAACTTCTTGCACCTTCTTCTTCAAATTCATCAGCTCCAGTGTGTAGCTTGATCATCTTTAACTTTATCGATTAAAGTCGATTATACTCGTATATCATCACGTGGATACCTAGAGTTTTCATCTCCATCTCTATTATTTATAAATTATACGAAATGAGTCTTTGACAATATCGTACTCATACTCGTATACGATCTTCTACTCAACACGTCAGCTACCATGTTCGCTTTTCTAAGATGGCATGGTCAGAACATGTGCTGAAATGAGTCTCCTCTTGAGTTCTTCGAAGCTCTTCCCACATTCCTTGCTCCATTCGAATTTTGTATCTCTACGAGTCAGCTGCGTTAATGGAATAGCGATTCGAAAATATCCTTCAACGAATTTCTGATAATAACCAACTAAGCCTAGAAAGCTACGTATTTCGATTATCGACTTAAGTGGTTCTCAACTGTGACTCATATCCCAACCTTGGATGGCACGTTACAATGACACCTATCAGTTTACTATCACACGAATATTGTGTCCCCTACGAAGAGTCTGGCTTCTGTGTATTCCATAAAGGAAGTCACCAGATAAAGGCTCGGGTATCAACTTCTACAGTTGGGTTTTTAACTCCTGAAGTTCAATAGGAGCCATTCGATATGAGATTTTAGAAATGGGTTTTGTACCGGATTCAAAGTCGATACAAAATTTAATATCACGCTCTGGGAGTAAGCCAAGAAATTCTTCAGGAAATACATCAGGAAATTAACAAACAACAGAAATATCACTCAAATCTGATGTACTTTTGTTCAAGTCCATGACATGGGCTAAAAAAACATGACATCCATTTTTCAAATGACTTCATGGCTTGATATAAAAATGTTTGACTTCAATGGTTTGATTGCTTGAGTTCGAATATCAGGTTGCTTAGGAATATGAAAACTAACAACCTTACAAAAGCAATTAATTTTGGCATGATGAGTAGTTAACCTTAAAATCACATCAAAAGCAAATATCTCTATAGAAATAAGGTTAACAAGTAATGTGATAGTGCCAACTTGAATCAAGCAAGATTTCTAAACAACGGATGTAATGAAAGTTTCTTCTAACGGAGTCTCCATGGATAGGTCAAAGTCTAATTTCTCCGTAGTCAAGTTCAAACGTTGAACGCAAGCAAGAGAGATAAAAGAATGGGTAGAACCGGTATCTAGTAAAGTATAAACTTCGCAAGAATTTATAACTAACTAACCCGTACACCATCCCCGTAGTTCCTCGTATTTTGACCGGTCACGACAAACGCTCTTCCAGGAACCGTTGACTTTGACTTTTCTGGGACAGCCTTTTGAATCACCATCCCCGCTGGATTTGGTTTCGCTACCGTACACTCTCGAGCGATATGTCCTTCCTTTCCACAATTATAGCATACCTTGAACTGTTGTGGGCAGTTTGGGCTGATATGTCCCTCTTTCCCACATTTGTAACATACGACCGGTGGTCTTTCTCCTCCCTTGGAACCAGTTGCTGCTGGCACTGTCGTCTTCACATGGTCGTTGTTAAATCTCCTCTTTTTAAAATCTCCTCCCGACTCGCTTCTTCTATTTTCATGGCCACGATTACCACCAGAGTGGTTACCGCCTTTGTCCATATTCTTCTTTCTCCGCTGGTTATCGTTATTCTGATGACTGCTATCTTCGGTATAATCCTGATTATGGTCCCTCGGTTGAACGTACTCGTTATCTCGCTCTAATAACTGAGCCCTGTTGACAACATCTGAATAGATAGAAAATTTATGAGAAATGAGATACTGACGTATGCCGGGTTTCAAACCTCTCAGAAACATCCGCGTCATACGTTCCTCATTCTCCACCAAATGAGGTGCAAACCTGGATAACTCCGCGAACTTCGCCTCGTACTGGGACACCGTCATGTTATTCTGCTCTAGTCTAATAAACTCCACTTCCTTCATATGGCGAATACTTTCAGGAAAGTATTTTTCGTTGAAAAGTTTCTGAAACGTCTCCCATGACATGTTGAGTGCAGCTGGATGTGTACGCTTCACAGACTCCCACCAGTAGTCTGCCTCACCACGGAACATAAAGGTGGTGAATGGAACCTTCTGTTCCTCTGTGCATCCCAAGACATCGAATATCTTGGTAATTTGTTTGACCCACGTTTCCGCCATGATCGGATCCGGCTTTCCCCAGAATTCTGGTGGTCCCAACTCTTTGAACTGCTTGGCTGTGACAAGCCAAGCGTTGCTATCATTTCCACCCGTATTCTGTACACGAGTCTCCCTCGTCTGGTTTTGCATGAACTGCAAAAAGCTCCTAAACATCCCGTCGTTTATCGTCTGCTCAGTGGCGTTGTTCACATGAGGTACATTGCCAGCCTGTTGCACATTCTCCTCGTTGGTAAGTACAGGCATCTCCACGGTCTCGTTTACTCCACTGTTAACATTCTCAGTCGACATTCTCAAATACTGTCATAAAACAAGGGTTAATTTAATAATTTAACAAATCACATATTACCCCTATATTATGACCAACCAACAAATAAGCTTAGGTAGGACACACTAGCGAAGGATTTACTCGTCTCTCCCCTCCTAGTTCTATTCCCCGATCTCCGCCAGAGATCATATCCCTAAGCTCTGATACCAACTGTGACACCCCCAACATAGGTCCATTCCACCCAACCCATTCTGAGTTGTCAAATACATGGTACAGAAACAACTACAACTTTTACAACCCATAAGCTGTGAGTTTGAATACAAATATTATCATCTAGACAATATCCACATGCAAATAAATCCCCATCATAATTATTGATACATAATTTTACAAAAAATGGTGAGGACTACTAAACAACTCTCTCTATAACCTTCATTCCATACCCCGACTAGTACTCGCTACATTCTCGCCTCCTGAGAAGAAAAATGGAACAACAAGGAAAAGGGTGAGCTCAACTAGCCCAGTAAAGAATGTTATGACTAAGATAATGTACAACAAATTATCCTTAGTCTTCAACAGGGAAAAATCTGATAGAATACAATAGACAACAAGTTTTAGATCAACAACTGCAGCGGAAACAACAATTCATTAGAAGAGTTAAGTAGAGAATAAAATCTACTAACATCTATGAATTTAAAAGTCCATCATCAATATTTTATCCCTGTAACATCAATCAACAATTCCTGTCCACAATCACATGTATAACTCAAATCAAATCAAATATTCATCTTTGCACTACAGGCCAAAGATATTCATCAGTCGGTCATGTTCATCTAAGCACCTGTTCATCTTTGCACTACGGGCCAAAGATATTCATCAATTGTTCATGTTCATCTCATCACCTGTACATCTTTGCACTACGGGCCAAAGATATTCATAATAAAATCAACCATCTTTGCACTACAGGCCAAAGATATTCAGTAACACCATCATTTAGGACTGAGGATGATGAAAAATATTTTAAAGGAAACGAATCCAGTGAAACAAAATAACAAGTATTAAGGATTCGTACTTTAAACAATCTGAGTTCAAAAATACTTCATAAATAATCATACTGAAGTAAAATTCAAGAATGATCAAAACATGGATACAATCAAAACTAGTATCCGGAATAGATATTTTAGACAAAAAGAAGAAATTTCATTTTTTCGGTGAATAGTGCCGTATTCGTGAATAGTGCCGTATGCGTGAATAGTGCCGTATACGTGAATAGTAACTCCGACACCAAAAGATAGAAATTTCACAAAAAAATATCATCACGCTTCGTGAATAGTACTCGGGAATAGTAACTCGTGAATAGTAACTCATGAATAGTAACTCGTGAATAGTAACTCATGAATAGTAACTCATGAATAGTAACCCCGACATGAAAAAGTTCCAGATTTGATAAAAAGTTTCAACCAACATTTCAGCATAATGATATTGAAGAAATAATATCATTTGAGAAGAAAATAACATCCCTTACCTCGAAAGACAGCACTTCTAGTTAAAACACCGGATATAGGCTATGACTTGAACTTGCACCGTATAACAATACTCAAAGTATACTCAAAACACTCACAAGAATACGCTCGATAATATAGAGAGAGAAAACTTCAGTTTCTGGTGTGATTTTCAATTCTAACCTAAGCACCTATTTATAGGAAATTGCTTAGAACACCAAAGCAGAAAATTTATATAATAATAATATATATAAAAATTTTCTACGCATTCTTAGAATCTGCAAATTTGAATACAAACCACATGTTCCCTTCTAGAAGAAGTAAAAAAAACGTTTTTATTATTAAAAATATTTTAAACTTCCAAAAATCAATTATTTGGAACTCCGAAACTTCAATAATTCATAATAAATAGCCCTTTTTGCCAGAAAATTCGAATCTCGCGAGTTTTTATAGGAAATTCAATTCTCTACAACTTTGCAGAAGGAAGTTTTTCCAAATTCCAAACATAAATTGACCGAAATCCACAAACAGGCGATTTTCCAGGCTATAGTCAAATTTTCAGTCAAGAAATAGGTCTACCGACACACAAAATTTGTTTTTAATATTCATTACAACAAAAATACTCTTTCTCCTCATATACTCATATATCCCACATTCATCGTAAAAATATCACCGTTAATATATTATTAAAATAATATATTTAAATGAATTATTTTATCATAAAAAGATAAAATATTAATTTTCAACAATTGTCACATTAAAAAAAATTTCTCCATCTATATCCACATAAATTCAATATTTTCCTCATCATATAAATCAATAATTAATTATTCACAAATAATATTACAGAATCACAGTACTGGCAACCAGGCCGTTCCCAGGAAAGAGGGGGCTTTCCAATAAGAATTTCTCCTTACTGGCGCGCAATTAGATGACCAAACCTCTCCTTAGACAGAACTTTCTAGACATTGCCAATAATGTTATCAAATAATATTATTCAGATAATATGAATTATTGCTTCGATAATGGAAAATACTGTGTAATGACAATTATTGAAACAACAGTAATATAAAATATCAATGCAGCAATTATTGAATCAATAACATAAAATACTGAACAGTAATTACTGTAACAATTATTGAGTAGTGCCTTCTTACGTAAGAATCAATAATTGGTGCAATACCGTGTGCTACTGTGCAACAACGCGTATTACTGTGTTTTAACCACCGAGTATTCCAACAGTATTAACGGTAATAACTACGTCGTTATTTATAAACAACTTATTTTTGTCGTTTTCTTCATCCAATCGCTTTCCGTTATGGGACCCACAAAAGACTGCGCCGTCGTACGAATATTCCCCGACAGCAAGAATATTCCACGACCAAACGAATATTCCCCGACAATAATGAATATTTTATAACCACCTGTTTATTCGAAATATTTGCGCATTTTACCCATAACTAACCACATTAATCAAATCAACCCTTACTATTTCAAAATAATAAATAAAGGAAATTCCTTTTTATTTAAAAATTTTCGGGGTTTTACATCATTTCCTCATTAGCATGGTTTCTCTACAAAACTTTAACTTGTGGTATAACCTCGGTACATAGGACATGTTATTTCCTATCCAAGATCTTGACAGGTACCTCCTCGTACGTTAAGTCTTCGGTTATCTCATCCGGTTCTAACTCAATGATGTGGTTCAGGTCATCCACATATTTACATAACATCGATACGTGAAAAACGTTATGAACACGCGTCATACTTGGCGGTAAAACGAGTCTATAGGCCACAGTTCCTATTCGATCTAGAATTTCAAATGGATTAATAAATCGAAGGTTTGAGCTTTCCTCACCTCACCGATTCTCGCTTTTGAAATAACAACTTCTTGCACCTCCTTCTTCAAATTCATCAGCTCTGGTGTGTAGTTTGAACAGCTTTAACTTTATCGATTAAAGTCGATTATACTCGTATATCATCACGTCGATACCTAGAGTTTTCATCTTCATCTCTATTATTTTTAAATTATACGAAATGAGTCTTTGATAATATCGTACTCGTACTTGTATACGATCTTCTACTCAACACGTCAGTTACCACGTTCGCTTTTTCAGGATGGTATGGTCAGAACATGTGCTGAAATGAGTCTCCTCTTGAGTTCTTCGAAGCTCTTCCCACATTCCTTGCTCCATTCGAATTTTGTATCTCTATGAGTTAGTTGCGTTAATGGAATAGCGATTCGAGAATATCCTTCAACGAATCTCCGATAATAACCAACTAAGGCTAGAAAGCTACGTATTTCGATTACCGACTTAGGCTGTTCTCAACTGTGACTCATATCCCAACCTTGGATAGCACGTTACAATGACACCTATCAGTTTACTATCGCATGAATATTGTCCCCTACGGAGAGTCTGGCTTCGGTGTATTCCACAGAAGAAGTCACCAGATAAAGGCTCGGGTACTAAATTCTATAGTTGAATTTTTAACTCCTGAAGTTCAATAGGAGCCATTTGATATGAGATTTTAGAAATGAGTTTTGTACCGGGTTCAAAGTCGATACAAAATTTAATATCAGGCTTTGGGAGTAAGCCAAGAAATTCTTCAGAAAATACGTCAGGAAAAATCAATAACAACAGGAATATTATTCAAATCTGACGTGTCTTTATTCAAATCCATAACATGGACTAAGAAAACTTGACATCCGTAATAAACGAATGACTTCATGGCTTGATATGAAAATGTTTGACTACAATGGTTTGATTGCTTGAATTCGAATAACAACCTTATGAAAGTAATCAATTTCGGCATGATGAGTAGTTAACCTTAAAATCACATCAAAAGCAAATATCTCTATAGAAATAAGGTTAACAGGTAATGTGATAGTGCCAACCTGAATCAAGCAAGATTTCTAAACAACGGATGTAATGAAAGTTTTTCCTGACGGAGTCTCCATAAATAGGTCAAAGTCTAATTTCTCCGTAGTCAAGTTCAAACGTTGAGCGCAAGCAAGAGAGATAAAAGAATGGGTAGAACCGGTATCTAATAAGGTATAAACTTCGCAAGAATTTATAATTAACTAACCCGTGCTAACTTCGTTCGGGTTCCTTGTATTTTGACCGGTCACGACAAACGCTCTTCCAGGAACCATTGACTTTGACTTTTCTGGGACATCCTTTTGAGTCACCATTCCCGCTGGACTGGGTTTCGATACCATACAATCTCGAGCGATATGTCCTTCTTTTCCATAATTATAGCATACCTTAAACTGTTGTGGGAAGTTTGGGCTGATATGTCCCTTTTCCCGCATTTGTAACATACGAATCGGTGGTCTTTCTCCTATCATGGAACCAGTTCCTACTGGCGCCGACGTCTTCACATGGTCGTTGTTGAATCTCCTCTTTTTAAAATCTCCTCCCGACTCGCTTCTTCTATTTTCATGGCCACGATTACCACCAGAGTGGTTACCATTTTTGTCCGTCTTTTTCTTTCTCCGCTGGTTATCGTTGTTTTGTTGACTGCTATCTCCGTTATGATCCTGGTTATGGTACCTCGGTTGAACGTACTCGTTATCTCGCTCTAACAACTGAGCCCTGTTGACAACATCTGAATAGAGAGAAAAATTATGAGAAATGAGATACTGACGTATGTCGGGTTTCAAACCTCTCAGAAACATCCGCGTCATACGTTCCTCATTCTCCACCAAATGAGGTGCAAACCTGGATAACTCTGCAAACTTTGCCTCATACTGAGACACTGTCATGTTGTTTTGTTCTAATATGATGAACTCCACTTCCTTCATATGACGAACACTTTCAGGAAAGTATTTGTCATTAAATAGTTTCTGAAATGTCTCCCAAGACATGATGAGTGCGGCTGGATGTGTACGCTTCACAGACTCCCACCAGTAGTCTTCCTCGCCATGGAACATAAAGGTGGCGAATGGAACCTTCTGTTCCTCTGTGCATCCCAAGACAACGAATATCTTTATAATTTGTTTGACCCACGTCTCCGCCTTAATCGGATCCGGCTTTCCCCAGAATTCTGGTGGTCCCAACTCTTTGAACTGCTTGGCTGTGACAACCCGTGAATTGCTATCATTTCCTCCTGTATTTTGAACTTGAGTCTCCCTCGTCTGATTTTGTATGAACTGCAAAAAGCTTCTAAACATCCCCTCGTTCATCATTTGCTCAGTGGTGTTGTTCACAGGAGGAACATTGCTAGCCTGTTGCATGTTCTCCTCGTTGGTGAGTACAGGCATCTCCACGGTCTTATTTACTACACTGTTAATATTCTCAGTCGACATTCTCAAATACTATCATAAAACAAGGATTAATTAAGGAAAACAATATATCACATAATATCCCTATATACTGACCAACTAACAAATAAGCTTAGGTAGGACACACTAGCGAAGGATTTACTCATCTATCCCCTCCTAGTTCTATTCCCCGATCTCTGCCAGAGACCATATCCCTAAGCTCTGATACCAACTGTGACGCCCCCAAAATAGGTCCATTCCATCCAACCCATTCTGAGTTGCCAAATAAATGGTACAGAAATAACTACAACTTTATTATTACAACATATAAACTGTGAGTTTAAATACAGATATTGTCGTCTAGACAATATCCACACGCAAATAAATCCCCATCATAATTATTGATACATTATTTTACAAAAACGGTGAGAACTACTAAACAACTCTCTCTAGAACTTTCATTCCATACCCCGACAAGTACTCGCTACATTCTCGCCTCCTGAGAAAAAAAAGGAACAAAAAGAAAAAAGGGTGAGCTCAACTAACCCAGTAAAGAATATTATGACTAAGATAATATACAAAAAATTATTGTTAGTCTTCAACAGGGAAAAAAATCTAATAGAGTACAATAGACAACCAGTTTTAAATCAACAACTGCAGCGGAAACAACAATTCATTAGAAGAGTTAAGTAGAGAATGCAAACTACTATCTTCTATATATAAATTTAAAAATTCATCGTCGATATTTTATCCCTGTAACATCAATCAATATATATCTGGAATCAAATATTCATCTTTGCACTACAGGCCAAAGATATTCATCAGTTGGTCATGTTCATCTCAACACCTGTTCATCTTTACACTACGGGCCAAAGATATTCATCAAGAAATTATTCATCTTTGCACTACGGGCCAAAGATATTCAGTAATATCATCATTTAGGACTGAGGATGATGAAAAATATTTTAAAGAAAACGAATCCAGTGAAATAAAAGAACAAATATTAAGGATTCGTACTTTACACAATCCAAGTTCAAAAATACTTCATAAGTAATCAGATTGGAGTAAAATTCAAGAATGAAGATCAAAACATAGACCCAATCAAAGATAGGAATCAAAACAGACAATTTTGGACACAGAAAAGAAAATTTAATTTTTCTGTGAATAGTGTCGTATTCGTGAATAGTGTCGTATACGTGAATAGTGTCGTATACGTGAATAGTAACTCTGACCTCAAAAGATAAAAATCTCACACAAAAAACATCATCACGCTTCGTGAATAGTACTCGTGAATAGTAACTCGTGAATAGTAATCCCGACATGAAAAAGTTCCAAATGTGATAAAAATTTCCAACCAATATTTCGATATAATGATATTGAAGAAATAATATCATTTTCGAATAAAATAACATCCCTTACCTTGAAAGACAGTACTTCTAGTTGAAACACCGGATATAGGCTATGACTTGAACTTGCACCATATAGCAATACTCAAAG
The DNA here is from genome assembly GCA_020205505.1 of Panax japonicus. Lineage (NCBI taxonomy): Eukaryota > Viridiplantae > Streptophyta > Magnoliopsida > Apiales > Araliaceae > Panax > Panax japonicus. Next base: position 36,457,352 of record CM035091.1, read on the forward strand.
TATACTCAAAATACTCATAAGAATACGCTCGATAATATAGAGAGAGAAAACTTCAGTTTCTGGTGTGATTTTTAATTCTAACCTAAGCACCCTATTTATAGAAAAATGCTTAGAACACCAAAGTAGAAAATTTAATAAAATATTAATATATATTATCAAATTTCTTACGCCAACTTCTCTAGATCTGAATTCAGCCATAACACATGTTAAATGAGGCTCACAAACTCACCAAAAACGTTTTTATTGAAAAACATAATTAAAACTTTCAAAAATTAATTATTTCAGAACTTCGGCACTTCAATAATTCACAATAAATAGCCCTTTTGTCAGAAAATTTGAATCTCGCGAGTTTTTATAGGAAATTCAATTCTCTACAACTTTACAGAAGAAAGTTTTTCCAAATTCCAAACAGAAAGTAACCGAAATCCATAAACGGACGATTTTACAAGCTATAATCAAATTTCAGTCAAGAAATGGGGTCCACCGACACATAAAACATGCTTTAAATATTTTTGGTAACAAAAATAATCCTCCTCCACATATACTCATATATCCCACATTCATCGTAAAATATCATCATTATTATATTATTAAAATATAATAATATATTTAAATGAATTATTTTATCAGAAAAAGATAAAATATTAATTTTCAACAATTATCACATTAAAAATTTTCTCCATCTATATCCACATAAAATTAATATTTTCCTCATCATATAAATCAATAATTAATTATTCACAAATAATATTACAGAATCACAGTACTGGCAACCAGGCCGTTCCCAGGAAAGAGAGGGTTTTTCAATAAGAATTTCTCCTTACTGGCGCGCAATTAGGTGACCAAACCTCTCCTTAGACAGAACTTTCTAGACATTGCCAATAATGTTATCAAATAATATTATTCAGATAATATGAATTATTGCTTCGATAATGAAAAATATTGTGTAATGACAATTATTGAAACAACAGTAATATAAAATATCAACGCAGCAATTATTAAATCAATAAAATAAAATACTGAACAGTAATTACTGTAACCATTATTGAGTAGTGCCTTCTTACGTAAGAATCAATAATTTGTGCAATACCGTGTGCTACTGTGTTTTAACCACCGAGTATTTTAACAGTATTAACGGTAACAACTACGCTGTTATTTTTAAACAACTTATATTTATCATTTTCTTCATCCAATCGCTTTCCGTTATGGGGCCCACAAAAGACTGCGCCGTCTTACGAATATTCCCCGACAGCAAGAATATTCCACGACTAAACGAATATTTCCCGACAACAATGAATATTTTATAACCACTTGCTTATTTTGAAATATTTGCGTATTTTACCCATAACTATCCACATTAATCAAATCAACCCTTACTATTTCAAAATAATAAATAGAGAAAATTAAATTTCATTAATAATAAGTTGGGGTCTTATAAAAAACAAGAAGATTACTATCATCTTCTTTCCAATGGTGAGTCTTCTCTTGACATATAATTATCTCCGTTGTCTCCAAGTGAAAATTATATTTCAAATAAATTCCAAGATCATATAGGTAGTGCTCGTAGATATACTCAGCAAGTGGATGTGTACAACCTTGTCTTATGATAACATAAGGTTGTATGTCATTAGACATCTTGTATGATAGTGGCAAAACACCATTCCAAAGTTGGGTTCACCTTACCCTATTCGGTTCAAAAAAATTAAATATTAAATGATGTATACAATACGACACACTTATCTAAAGTTCTCAACAAAATTATTTCCATACTATTTAGGGAGAACCTCAACAACTATAGACCACCGTTCTATTCTCCTGTTATCCCCGCTCGACCCGACAACACTCTTATTACCTGAAAGGAATTGTGAAGCAAAAAGGGTGAACACAACTAGCCCAGTAAAGAATATCATGATTAAATATAATTTACATCATCAATAACCTTCATCAGTAATAAATTAGAGATTTAGAACATATGGTAGATGATAAAAACTTTTCAACCATAGTTGCAGCGTAACGAGCAATTCATTAGAAGAGTCAAATAGACCATCAGGTCTATTATCTTCTCCATGTTAAAAGTCCACCAATAATGTTTTATCTCTATAACATCAATCAACAATTCCTGTCCACAATCATATGAATAACTCGTAATCATAATTGTGATTCTAAATTCCTCTTCGCACCTAGGACGAAGATAATTTTCATCACCTGAAACATAAAAAATCATGGTTATACCAAATCACAATTCCTGCTCATAATCATACTAATAAATTAATCTTTGCACTACGACCGAAGATATACAACTGTATTTTAGAAGAGTCAAGTAGAGCATGATAGCTACTATCTTCTACGAATTACAAGTGTATAATCAATATTTTATCGCTGAGACTCAGCTTAATAAATAATCCTCATCATCGAATCATCCATGCACTACGACCAAAGATATTCATGTAATCATCAATGGTCATGATTATAACGAATAATCCTTGGTTATAATCATACCAATAACTGTCCATCAATGCACTACGGGCCAATGAGGACTTTTACCACATTATCTATAACATTACGGGTCATGATTATACCAAATGATCCCTAGTCATAATCATACCAATAAACAGTTCATCTATGTACATAAGACATAGATACTCATCAATCAATAGTTCATCTTTGCACGTAAGCCAAAGATATACAATTGTAAAACCAATAATCAACAGTTCATCTTTGCACATAAGCCAAAGATATATATATATATATATATATATATATATATATATATATATATATATATATATATATATATACAACTGTAAAACCAATAATCAATAGTCCATCTTTGCACGTAAGCCAAAGATAACTTTCATCATAATATAAGCATGAGGATGATGACAATGATTTAAGCATTAATCAAATAAAATCAAGGATAAATATTAAAGACTTTAAATTTATCCAGAGTTTAAAAATATCCAAATTGTCAACATGATACTGCTTTATGGAGTAAAATTCAAGAATAATATTCATGAACCAAAAATAATTTGGACAAAAAAGAAATATATTTTTCGGATAAATAGTACCCCTTGAATAGTACTTCAGGAATAGTACCTCGTGAATAGTACCCTGACATGAAAAGTACCCCAAATACCCGAGAGAATAATACTAGAGTGAATAGTAATCGGGTGGATAGTAACTCATAAATAAAATACCAAATAAAATGATATTTCATGACGAGTACAAAAGAAATGATATCTCATACGAGTATAATAGAATATACGAAACTGCAAATGGATTTTCATCCGCCATGCGGTAATCCACGTAGATAGATCATTTTCACAATTTAATAAAGAATGAATACGAAAGGTCATTCACCATGCATGCGGTAGTCCGCGTAGACAGGCTATTCCAACAGAATAATAAAGAATGTAATAACAAAAGAATTCACCAGGCATGCAATAGACCACACATACATGTTATTCCCAACAGAATAATAAATAATGGAACTAGGTCATGCATAATACGCACAGACATGATATTCCAACATAATAATAAATAATGGAACTAGGTCATGCGTAATCCGCACAGACAGGATATTCCAACAGAATAATAAAGAATGGAATAACATAAAAATTTTACCATGTATGCGTTTCTTCGCATAGACAGGTTATTCCAACATAATAATAAAGAATGGAATAACAGAAGCTCTCTTCATGAATACGAAAGAAATAATACCCCTTACTATAATAATAATAATATCTCTTACCTCAGAAGAAGACTGGATACTGGAATAGTGAGGTAGCAGACTTCTCTTATTCTTTCTCTCTATAATAATTGTTCTATAGCTTCAGTGAATTGGTGAAAAATAATGAAGGAATGAGCTTCTATTTATAGGAAAATATAGTTTCAATAATTGCACGTTTTGGGACTCAGAATATTACAGTATAATACCTTTCTCTTTTCTTTTATTTTTAATTTAGTCCTGCATGTATTATCAAACTTGCACCACCTCCCTTAATAGTAAATCATGTGAATCAATAGTAAATCATGTGAATCAATAGTTTTAGACATGTAAAAATATGAATTACAGTATAGTACCTCCATCTATACCTCCATTTTTAACTTAGTCATGCAAGTATTATCAATCTTGCACCAACTCCCCTAATAGTACAAGAATGTGAATCAATAGTACACACATGTGAGCAAATAGTTATAATCATGTGAATCAATACCAATTAATTGCTCATTTATCCGATTAATTACCCGATTGATCAATATAACCTCCAGACATCAATTATTATCGAAATAAATATCGATTTTCACTAACATTAATAATTCCCACACAATGGAACTATCAATTTCATCTTTAATCAACACGAACTTATTCATCATTAATATTATAACGCACAATATTTAACAACCATGTCGTTCCCTGGAAAGAGGGGGCATTCCGATAAAGATTTCTCCTTATTGGCGCGTAATTAGATGACCAAACCTCTCATTGACAGAACTTCTAGACATTGTCAATATTACAAATAATAATATGAATAACTGTGCCGTTTCAATTATTGATTTAATAATATAACATATTATGCAGATGATACTGTGATAATAATTGAATCAATAATATGAGAGATATGATGCAGCAATTATTGTAGCAATAATTGAGTATAACTGAGTGACTTCTTACGTAAGCATCAATAATCAATATCGTGTGCTACTATGCAACCACGCGTATTACTGTACTTTTACTACCACGTAGTTCAACAGTTTTAACTGTAACACTTTCGCCGTTATTTTTATAAAAAGATAATTCTGTCGTTTTCTTACTACGACAATACTTCCATTGTGGGGTCCACCAATGATTGTGCCGTCGTACGGATATTCTCCGACCAAACGAATATTTTATAAAAACTTGCATACTTTGCAAAATTTTCACATATCATCCTTAACTTTAACCCTTTCTCAATTTAACCATTTACTAAATAAAATAAGAAATATAAGAAAATTGAATACTTTCATTTCATAATTTCGGGATCTCACAAGTTGAATGTAAAAAAAAATTAGTTCGATGATGCATTTGTAAACCGACTCCTAGTAGAATGGGAAAAAGTGTATTTAACCCAACAAAAGTATTATATTAAGGAATTTTCATTTGAGCTATAACGACAAATTTTTTGGACTATAACGATAGTTCACCCGTCGTCGTAGCCCAGAATAGCTATGGCGACGGTTGCATCCGGCGACCATCGCCATGTCCGACTGTGTACTATAAAACTGTGTACATATATTTTTTTGAATTTATTTTTAAATATAATAATTTATTTCATTTGGGTACCTAAAAATTGCATGCCAAAAAGTCAATAGGAATAGACGAGTAGTATATTCATATGCACAAAATATTTATCCAATCAACTTTTAGCAGTTTAAAGAATATCCTTCCGATCAAAAAGTTGGTTTAGTCTTTGTCACTACTCGCCACCTAACCCCCACCCACCACCAGTTCACCACCACCACTACCACTACTTTTATACGTATTCGGTCCGGTGACCGGCGGAGATGACAAGGGAGTTTTTTCATTCATTTTGACAACAACAAAAAAAATATCAAATCAAATTCAGCAGCAGTAATTTCGTTCGTCAGTCAAATGGAAACCCCCTTCAAAGCAGATATACTAAAAGGGAAGGTAGCCCTTTTGACCGGTGGTGGGTCAGGAATCGGGTTCGAAATCTCGACTCAATTCGGAAAACATGGTGCCTCTGTGGCTATTATGGGCCGCCGCAGATCTGTGCTTGACTCTGCTGTATCTGCTTTCCAATCCCTCGGTATTCCGGTAATTTACAATCGATTAATCATATTCCCACCTGGGTTTTTTTCATGGATTTTTTTCTAATAATCATTAGGTGTAATTGCTGCCGGGTTATTTTGTTATTAAGGTTTTGTATGGTTTCCTTTAGATCATTTCCTCTATTCATATTGTTAACGAATATAATGAATACAGAAAATTAGTACCAATGATTGACACGGGTAGTCTCTGTCCTTAAGGTGTTTATTGCCCCTTACCACTAAGGTTTGCTAAAGGCTACTAAATATACCTCTAGGATTTTATGTCAAAGCTTATATTTGTTCTAAGTGATAGCAACTCACTTTTAACCACTTTTAACCTCAATTTATGCTGCTGTGTAAAAGATGATAGAAGAAAGAAGATGAGACTCTCCAATTTCATAACTGAATTGTGAGTTAAGAATCATTTAAAAAAATAAATGATATATTAATCACATATCAGTTTTGCATCCTATAATGATTATTCTGGTTCAATGTTAAAAAGAGGCTCATGGCTCCTGCCCCCGGGTCGTGGGCGGGCCATTGTGACCAACTCCAAGCCTTTCCTTTAGTTCCACTAGTGAATTAAACTATTCCACATATACTTATAAAGTATTAAATAGTTTTATTCCTACTCAATGTGGGACTTAAAGAAAATAGTTTTCTTAAACAACAATGAACCTTTTCATGTACTCCACTTTGGATACAATTAAAACACAATATATAACTCCTACTTGAACCATATATTGCTCTCTATTAATCTCCTTGTAATAGGCTATCAAATGCACAATTTATTTAATATAAATTCAATCAATTAATGGGTCTAAATTAATCCCCAAAATGATCAAAACTCATAAAGAAAAGGTGCAATTAACACATATTATGAAACTTTACTCATTTTTTGAAATGGGTATTTAGTCTCTTTTTATGTGTTGGTGGTGGAAGTGAGCTCAGGCTCTAATTTCTTTAATTGTAATTTTTTGAGTTTTCTCTATGTTATTATATTTACTCTCTCAGTAAATGAATATAAGATCAATTTTGAATTTTTAGAGTCAATTTGAAATATTTATATGTTCAAAGTTGATGGGAATCATTTAACTTTTAAAATAATGATCCTATATTAAAAAGGCAATAATGATCTTATACATTGGAACGGAGGAAGTGTGTGTTAGCGTTGCTTGTGACCGTTCCGTTCTACATATCCAATGGATACACATCCCTGATAACCATGTATAGATGCGAGTACCGGCTATGTCACCTCAATCTTGGGAGTCATTGGACTGTAATTTGATCATGCACTGTCTCTATAGGTCAATATCTTAAAAGAGAAGATGATACTGAGTTATTGTGGGTAGCTGGTTTGATCTACCTATTTCGACCCGAGGACAATCTTGGATTGTTCAAAGAAATAAGCTTCCGACTGTTCCTTTTGCAAATCAATTTTAGGATCCTTAGGTAAAGGCATGAAACTGCCTCGCTGGTCAAATCGATTTTGTTCAGTTTACAGAAAGATTGGTCTTGAACTTGGTGTATGGTTAAGTCAATCTGGTGAGGGTGCTTAGTAATTTGCTTATTTTATCTAACCATTAGGCCACATTTAGAGGTACTTCTATGATTTGTTGCTGTGTTATTTTGATATAACATATAAAACGTTATGTTTGAGATTCAATATAGTTTGTTATCTAACAGTTTCCTCCTTTATGCTGTTCTTTATTAAAGGCTGTTGGCTTTGAGGGCGATGTTCGCAAACAGGAAGATGCAAAAAGAGTTGTGGAATCAACTGTCAAGCATTTTGGGAAGCTCGATATTCTTGTTAATGCTGCAGCTGGCAATTTTCTCGTGTCTGCCGAGGATTTGTCTCCTAATGGATTTCGAACAGGTATTGTCTGATTACACTTCTCAACATACACTAGCATATTATGCATGGATTCTTTCTTATCGTATGCATAAAAGTTATATTAGTAACAAGAATTGTAGTTACATTAAAATATTTTCAAATTTCTCTTTATAATTGATGTAATGTTTGAATTAATTACTTCGAAATATTTTATTTTTAATCTCCTGGCAATTTGTAAAAGCTTGGAAAACAAGTAATGCTTATGGGAACAGTTACTTGATCACTACTAGCTTGGGGAAGTTAGTCAGATGAGTTTAGCCACATTCAAGTCCTTGAGGCCTTTAATATGACAGCTTGAAGGCCTCAAGAGGCTCAACGCATGTAGCATAAAGAACTAAGAAAGTTAACTATTTGTTGTACACGAAAGGAATTCCAAAGTCCAAACAAAATAATAAATTTATGTAGAGTGGTCTATGAGTAGTTTTCTTAACACACACCAGCGGCATTACTGTATAATCTGTGGCAGAAGGGTTTTAACATTTTATGTCTTCCAAGAATTGACAAAAATAAAACAAGAGAGGAGAGAGAGAGAGTAAAAGACTAAATTTAGCTTTGCTTAAACAGTTGATGATCACTTCTAAAACAGATTCTCTGCTCCCTGATCTTTACATTACTTTAGCTAGATCAAAAGTTTGTGACGGTTGCTTCCGAGATGGTAGCAACTGGCTCTTCAAATTATGTGGAAAGCTAATGTGTATGTTATTACCGTTTACAGTGATGGATATCGACTCTGTTGGTACCTTCACAATGTGCCATGAAGCACTAAAGTATCTAAAGAAAGGAGGTCAAGGACGGAGCTCATCTACTGGTGGAATGATACTGAATATCAGTGCTACTTTGCATTACACAGCAACTTTTTATCAAATCCATGTATCTGCAGCCAAGGTTTGTCTCCGTTGCTTAAAAAATAATGAATTTTTTGCATGAAGTTTTATTATATATGTTTCCTCTACTCCAGGCAGCTGTTGACGCCATTACAAGAAACTTGGCTCTGGAGTGGGGTACTGATTATGATATTAGAGTCAATGGGATTGCACCTGGCCCCATTGGTGATACGGCTGGTATGAGTAAACTGGGGCCTGATGAGATAGGTAGCAAAGCTAGAGATAGCATGCCTCTGTATAAACTCGGAGAAAAGTGGGATATTGCTGTGGCAGCGCTCTACCTTGCATCAGAAGCAGGTTGGTAACATTTTACCCTTCAAATTAATGAAAATGAATTGGATTGGCCATGTTTTGCAAGACTTTTCCAAATTTAAATTAAAGACCAGTAATACCATGTGGGTTCCCAATCATTCGAGTTTGCTAAAACAACCAAATTTTTACCATTCCTCTCCAAGTTGGCTTGCAGTGTATCTGTATTTGGTTAGTGATGAGCAATTTCTTCTTTGGACCTACCTTTCTAGGGTTTCTTATTGAATCCCATGCAGTCTAACATCCTTAGTTTTTGGTCGTGAGCATTCTGCTTTATGGAAAGTAGCAGGTTTTCATTTTGCTTCTTGAAAAAGCATCTGAATTTCTCCGGTCACAACCTCACAGAACCATGCTATATAGTACTACAAATAACTCTAATTTTTGACGAATTTTTTAATTGGATATGATAAAAAATAATAATTAAATTTCTAGAAAGGCCACCTCCAGTAACCTCCCTGTGAAATCATATAGTGGATTGAAACAACCCGGGTCAAAATCCCAAGTCCGAATCGAATCGAATTCATCCAAACAAGATCTTAAATCACTAGCCCAATAGTATCTTCTTGGTCATCTTAGCCCACCACAGACTCACCCAAAAGGTCATAATTGAAGGTACTATTTTTAGATTCTTTATATATAGACAAATTTTTACCATTTGATGTGGGACTGGGATATTACATGGACGCCCAACAGTATTTTTGAGTCAATTATCCGTGTATTGTTCTGTATAAATTTTTGTTCTTTGATGTCTGCAAGTCTGACATATTTTGGAATGTGTTTTTTTGCTTCTTTTCTTCTCTTGTTGTCCCTTTCATGTTCTGTTTTTTTTGGGGTCATTCTTCCTCTCATTCTGTTACCTACTTTTTATAACTAAAGCAATTCTGGATTCCAACAATATGGTTTTTGTTATATACAAAAAAGACCAAAAAAAACAAAAAACTTGATCCTTCTTTGGGCTGGTTTCATTTAGCATGCAACTTTGTTTGTTCTTTCTTGTATGCAAAGGTAAATACATCAACGGAACCACCATTGTAGTTGACGGAGGACTTTGGTTGAGCCGGCCTCGCCATCTACCAAAAGAGGCAGTGAAGCTGCTTTCGCGCACAGTGGAGAAAAGATCAAGAGCAGCACCTGTCGGGGTTCCAAACAGCAAACTGTAGTCATTCATTACACAATTATGCATCCTTGAGCCCTATTCTCAATTATATTAAACTCTGCTAATTGCTGAACAATTAAAATAAATGATATGATGAACGAATTCAGTTTTCATGTATGAACCCATATTTTCTTGGTATAAGCAGGATCACCACCCACCCAATAGCATGTTACTGCCAGAAGCAGAACTCTTCTACTCTGCTAATGGCTGAACAATTAAAATAAATGATGTGATCGACAAACTCTGTTACTTTTTCTTCCTTTTCCTAAAACAAATGAATCATTTCTCTATACATAAGCAACAATTCTTGGTTTGTTCCAAGAATGTAGCAAGCGCCCCACATCGGACAAAGAGCAAACAAACCAAGTCTTTATAAGGAAGGAGCAGTGGCATTGAGGTTGGTTTCTTCACAGAACAGCGACTACCTCTCTAAGTGAAGGATAATAATAGTTTGTGCTATGCAGATCCCTCAAAATCCCCTTCATGGACACTAGTCTTTTTTTAAAATAAAACCCCTTCATATATATATATATATATATATATATATATATATATATATATATATATATATATATATATATGTATATATATATAAATATATATGTATTATAGTACTCTCCCTCAATTAACTAAAATATTAAATTTAATTTTTTAAAATTCAATTTAACGTAATTGAAAATTCTTTTTTTTAAATAGTCTGAAATAGTGTTAAATTAAAACAAATAGTCAAATCTCAAATAAACATAACTCAATCATGTTCCTGCATCATATATATATATATATATATATATATATATATATATATATATATATATATATATATATATATATATATATATATATACATACATACTAGTAATTGTTCGTGCCTGAAGGCATGCTGTAACGAAAAATTAGATTAAAATTCGAAAAATACTACATTACCTAATGACTTTTTGCAACCTAAAATAATTTACAATCACACATAACAATTATCATAATTCACCACACCACGACAATAATTAATTTTTCTTTAAAAATAGATATCTAGAAAAATCTAAATCTATATACAAATCTTACAAATCATCGATAACAATTTTCATAATTCACCACACCACCACAATAACAATTATTATTATTATTATTATTATTATTATTATTATTATTATTATTGGTGTTGCTGTTGTTATTATTATTACTATTATCTTAATTATTATTATAATTATTACTATTATTATTAGTAGTAGTAGTAGTAGTACTATAATAATAATAATAATAATAATAATAATAATAATTTAGGGTACTAATTCATAATAATAATTCACCAAAGTGGAATATGGCCTATAGTTTAGGATACTAATTCATATTTAAGCCTTATAATTATAATTATAATAATAATAATTATTATTATTATTATTATTGTTGTTGTTGTTATAATTATTATCATATTGTTATTATTATTATTATTATTATTTAATTTGGGTGGAAATTTTTAGGGATGAATTTGATTTGAGCGAAAAAAATTAGTGTGAGATTAAATGTGAGTCTTTAGTTTAAGTTGGAAGAATTGAGATGAAATCTGAACCGTTCTTACATTTTATCAAATGAAAGATTCAAAATTAGTTCTGTTTTATTATATAGATATTAACATATAATAAAAAAATCATTTGGAGTCAACTAAGCATTAGAAGGCTCCAGTTGAAGAGTGAGATGATCGCCGATCTGTTAGTAATAAATATGTAAATAATTGAAAAATATGTTTTGTTAACGTCAAGATCTTCTCCAACGCCCCAATCACGTAAGACGCTCTGATCATGCACAGTAAACACGATAAACACCACAAGCTTGACGGGCGGACCGCCGGGGGATAGCTCAGGCGTGAGAGTCAGTATACGTGTTCACAAGGTTAACAGTGGAGAATGTAATGTCTAGTGTAGTGAGAGAGATAATAGTTCTCAGTTGTGTGTATGTGAATATGACTATAAATGAGAACCTGTCTGAGAACGTACCTGTTTTTCAAGACTTAGTTGATAAGTTGTACTCTCTTTGCCCGGTTTACCGTGCCACTGACCTTCCTGACACCTGTTAATCCCTTCCCCTCTGTCCACCGCTGGCCAACTGTCCAATCCTTATTAATGTCATGTAAGATATCAGTCAGCCATATCTTTGTCATCATCACCGGCTCAGAACCCAAGTGAAGATATTTAAATATATCATGGGTCGACCCACTGATTTGGTCCGATACTATAAGGACTTAACAAAGATAATAAAGTGACTAGGCCCAATAATGTCAACACCTAATAGTGAAGACCCAATGGACTAACTGAATAAGTAGGCCCAATCCATTCGGCCCAATAGGAGAAATATCATGACCCAACATTGCCCCCTAGTTTTTTACTCCCTCCGTCCCAGGATAAAAGTCCTGGTGGACTTTTCACGCATATTAAGAAGAGGAATAAAATGACAAAATTGTCCATAATAATGTCATTAAATATGGAGAGAGAATTAGAATAAGAAAAGTATGAGATATTTAATGTTACGGGCATAATAGGAAAAATTGTGTAAAAGTTTGGTTATTAAAAGAAAGTGGACATTTAACATGGGACAACCCAAAATAGTAATAAGGACTTTTATCCTGGGACGGAGGGAGTATTAAACAGGAGGTTTAATAGGAAACTATAAATGGCATCGGTTCAGGACAAAAGGAATTATAATAAGACCAATAAAGGCCCAAAATACGGTTTACCGAAGTACATCTGATGAACATCAAATAGCAACATAAAGGGTTCATCTTCGCCGACCTCTACAGAAGTACCAATTGAAGAGCTTTCAACTACCGAAGCTCAAACCATAGAATGAAATTTCGGTTCGGCAATAACTCCATAACGGACCTGATGGATGAAGGAATAAAATACCGGACTAAAGGAATTCGACAGTTTTGATTTATTCATTCACTTCGATACCCATCAATTTGAAATGATTGACTAATAATGGTCATCTTCAGGCAAACGCTAATTCGTGCGTCTCCGTCTCAAATACAAAGAAGCCGAAAAGGATACCGAAGAGAATGCCGAAGAGAATACCGAAGAGAATGCCAAAGAGAATGCTAAAGAAAATGCTGAAGAGAATACCGAAGCCGAAGGGAGAAAGTCATTCTGAAGTCTGTGTTGGCAAAATAAAGAAGTAACCTTGACATTTTTCTCCTCAACAATGAGTGCCTTCGAAAGGACCTCTACAAGGTCAAAAAAAGATTTAGAGACGACCAGGGCCACACATCGAGTCATCACAGATATAAATGTCGACCTGCTTCCGAAGAATGAAATTTTGACGAAGAAGAATGAAGATCTGGACGAGTCTAATCAGAGCCTGGCAAAGAAAAATAACAGTATCCATGCTAAAGAGGCAAGATATATAGCACTTCGTCAAAAGCTTGAAGAGGAACTCCAAGAACTTCGGGCCCTTAGGAACTTGGGTCCGCCTCTGACCGAAGATCTTCGTAAGGAGATCCAGGCAAGATACAGAAAATCCGCCGATCTGAACGATGAGATCGTCCATATGTAATGCCGAAGTAGATGAAATCTGCTGAAGTAAAGACAAGAAAAAGCTCGGGCCAAGGTAGATCTGTCTCTTCTAGACTTTTCAGATGGTGACGATGACAAGGAAGAAGCCTGAAGATGAACTCTCCTTATCTTTAGCTGTAGAAATTTCTGTAAAAATTCTAACTTGTTGTGAACAGTTAATATTAAAATATCAACTTCATGCCTTATTACTTCTGAGTGAACATTTCTTGTCAGTAATTGATCATCAATCAACTTGAAAACTGTGCAAGTGCCTCTTATCTTAAACCGTTAGTCAATAATCAAACAAATTATATAACAGTTAAGAATAATGATAATATAATCCGAACTCAACACTTGAACAAAATAAAGTAATGCATACTTATCGTTACCGAAGTGTGAGACAGATCTGCTTCATTGGAAATTTGTTTACCCCAAAAGGCCTAACAAAACCAAAATATGATATTCGCCTACCACGAAGGGCCTGACGAAGTCTAAAGAACGACAGTTGTCTACCACGAAGGGCCTAACAAGGTCTGAAGGACAACACTTGCCTACCACGAAGGGCTTGACAAGGTCCAAGTGTCGACAATTGCTTACCACGCAGGGCCTAACAACGTCTTAAAGATGGCACTTGCCTACCACGAAGGGCCTGACAACGTCTAAGTGTCGACAATTGCCTACCACGCAGGGCCTGACAACGTCTTAAAGATGACACTTGCCTACCACGAAGGGCCTGACAAGGTCTAACTGTCGACAATTGCCTACCACGCAAGGCCTGACAGCGTCTTAAGGATGACACTTGCCTACCACGAAGGGCCTGACAAGGTCTAAGTGTCGACAATTGCCTACCATGCAAGGCCTGACACCGTCTTAAGGATGACACTTGCCTACCACGAAGGGCCTAACAAGGTTTAAGTGTCGACAATTGCCTATTATGCAGGGCCTGACAATGTCTTAAGGATGACACTTGCCTACCACGAAGGGCCTGACAAGGTCTAAGTGTCGACAATTGCCTACCACGCAGGGCTTGACAACGTCTTAAGGATGACACTTGCCTACCACGAAGGGCCTGCCAAGGTCTAAGGATGACACTTGCCTACCACGAAGGGCCTGACAAGATCTAAGTGTCGACAATTTCCTACCACGCAGGGCCTGACAACGTCTTAAGGATGACACTTGCCTACCACGAAGGGCCTGACAACGTCTTTCTGTGCTGAATTTCCAGTTCTTTCAAGAATATCCCTGCCGAAGTATTTTGTAGGCCAATAACTTTGCAGCCAAATGATCGCCACGGATGTCTTTGTGAACTTTTCGAAGAACATATTCTGCTTCAGACGGAACCAAATATTTGAGCAATAGTGACGAAAAAGGACCTTCGAAAAAGATTCTCATTAATGAGAACAAAATTGACACTCTTATACTTGATCTTCTTTAGCCGGCATTTGATCTGAAGGAAGGACGCCATATGCCATCAAAGTTATAAGCATCCGTAGTAGCCAACTTTGATAACCTGCTGTACTGATGTCCGAAATAGAATATCCATCTGCATGCAATGTCCATGAGCTCTGCTTCTGCTGAAGTACTGCAACGGCTTTGTCGGACTCTTCAGCTGCTTTCAATCTGAAGCTGCACCTTTAGACGGGCATCTCCGAAGACAAGTATCCACAGGACGGTGTGCCCTCAGTGGATTCTCAGGAGTGTGGCTTCTGGGTCTGTTTTGACCATAATCCCGAAGACCAATAGGGCGGAATACCCTTCTTCTATCAATCAGGAAAATGGCTGTTGGGTCTTCATCTACTCTACTTTGACCATAATCTCGAAGACCAATAGGGCGGAATACCCTTCTTCTATCAATCAGGAAAATGGCTGTTGGGTCTTCATCTACTCTACTTTGACCATAATCTCGAACTGCTTCGACCATAATCCCGAAGTCCAATAGGGCGGAATACCCTTCTTCTATCAATCAGGAAAATGGCTGTTGGGTCTTCATCTACTCTGCTTCGACCATAATCCTGAAGACCAATAGGGCGGAATACCCTTCTTCTATCAATCAGGAAAATGGCTGTTGGGTCTTCATCTACTCTGCTTCGACCATAATCCCGAAGACCAATAGGGCGGAATACCCTCTTCGGTCAATCAGGAAAATGGCTGTTGGGTCTTTATTTACTCTGCTTCGACCATAATCCTGAAGACCAATAGGGCGGAATACTCTTCTTCTATCAATCAGAAAAATGGCAGTTGGGTCTTCATCTACTCTGCTTCGACCATAATCCCGAAGACCAATAGGGCGGAATACCCTCTTCAGTCAATCAGGAAAATAGCTGTTGGGTCTTCATCTACTCTACTTCGACCATAATCCCGAAGACCAATAGGGCGGAATACCCTTCTTCTATCAATCAGGAAAATGGCTGTTAGGTCTTCATCTACTCTGCTTTGACCATAATCTTGAAGACCAATAAGGCGGAATAACCTCTTCGGTCAATTAAGAAAATGGCTGTTGGGTCTTCATCTACTCTGCTTCGACCATAATCTCAAAGACCAATAGGGCGGAATACCCTTCTTCTATCAATCAGGAAAATGGCTGTTGGGTCTTCATCTACTCTGCTTTGACCATAATCCCGAAGACCTATAGGGCGAAATACCCTTCTTCTATCAATCAGAAAAATGGCTGTTGGGTCTTCATCTACTCTGCTTCGACCATAATCCCGAAGACCAATAGGGCGGAATACCCTCTTCGGTCAATCAGGAAAATGGCTATTGGGTCTTCATCTATTCTGCTTCGACCATAATCCCAAAGACCAATAGGGCGGAATACCCTTCTTCTATCAATCAGGAAAATGGATGTTGGGTCTTCATCTACTCTGCTTCGACCATAATCCCGAAGACCTATAGGGCGGAATACCCTTCTTCTATCAATTAGGAAAATGGTTGTTGGGTCTTCATCTACTCTGCTTCGACCATAATTCCGAAGACCAATAGGGCGGAATATCCTCTTCGGTCAATCAGGAAAATGGCTGTTGAGTCTTCATCTACTCTGCTTCAACCATAATCCCGAAGACCAATAGGGCGGAATACCCTTCTTCTATCAATCAGGAAAATGGCTGTTGGGTCTTCATCTACTCTGCTTCGACCATAATCCTGAAGACTAATAGGGCGGAATACCCTTCTTCTATCAATCAGGAAAATGGTTGTTGGGTCTTCATCTACCTTGCTTCCACCATAATCCCGAAGTCCAATAGGGCGGAATACCCTTCTTCTATCAATCAGGAAAATGGCTGTTGGGTCTTCATCTACTCTGCTTCGACCATAATCCCGAAGACCAATAGGGCGGAATACCCTTCTTCTATCAATCAGGAAAATGGCTGTTGGGTCTTCATTTACTCTGCTTCGACCATAATCCCGAAGACCAATAGGGCGGAATACCCTCTTCGATCAATCAGGAAAATGGTTGTTGGGTCTTCATCTACTCTGCTTCGACCATAATCCCGAAGACCAATAGGGCGGAATACCCTTCTTCTATCAATCAGGAAAATGGCTGTTGAGTCTTCATCTACTCTGCTTCGACCATAATCCCGAAGACCAATAGGCCGGAATACCCTCTTCGGTCATTCAGGAAAATGGCTGTTGGGTCTTCATCTACTCTACTTCGACCATAATCCCAAAGACCAATAGGGCGGAATACCCTCTTCGGTCAATCAGGAAAATGGCTGTTGAGTCTTCATTTACTCTGCTTCGACCATAATCCTGAAGACCAATAGGGCGGAATACCCTTCTTCTATCAATCAGGAAAATGGCAGTTGGGTCTTCATCTACTCTGTTTCGACCATAATCCCGAAGACCAATAGGGCGGAATACTTTCTTCGGCCAAAAATATTGAGATGGAACGACAGAACTTTTGGTCTTCTAAATCGGAAAGGAGTCGAAAGAGGGACAGAGATGATCACCAACAGGGTCAAATTTCAGTTCAGCCTGGGAGAAGTCAGGGTGGTCAGTCGAATAGGAATCGTGGTGGCCAACAAGGGCAGTGACGTGGCCAGAATCAAAACAGGGGTTATCAGAAGATGCCTTTGCAAGGGCAGTATCGTCAGCTGCAGCTACCTTGGAATGGTCAAAATCGTCAGCAGTGGCAGAATCTTCAGCAGGGACAGAATCAGGGTCGTTATCCGGGACCAGTTGGTGGGGGTAACCCAAATCTTATCCCGATAGCTCCTTGTGCTACTTGTGGGGCTATTCATCCAGTGAGGCAGTGCCACAGACTCACAGACGCATGCTTCTTGTGTGGACAGATGGGTCATATTGCTAGGGATTATACCAGTCCACGTGGAAATGGTTCAGGTGGTGATAATGGTTGCAATGGAGCTCAGCGTCAGGGTGGTCGAGTGTTTACCTTGACATATAAACAGGTGGCAGGTGCACCAGGTATTGTTTCGGGCACTCTTTTAGTTGGTAATCGTGAGGCTTCTATTTTGTTTGATACAGGTTCTACTCATTCCGTTGTTGCTCAGTCTTTTGTTCGGCACCTGGATGTGTCATCTCAGTCTTTAGATTTTGTTATGTCTATTGCTACCCCGATGGGGACTTCTGTTGTTATTTCTGATTTATATCGAGGGTGTCCGATAAGTTTTGGGCATAAGATTCGTAGGGCTAATCTTCTTCCGATGAGTATGAACGATTTAGATGTCATTCTTGGGATGGACTGGTTGGATAAGCACCAGGTCACTATCGATTGTCAGGCGAAGAAGGTTATATTTGGAGATGTGAAGTCTCCAGAATTCGTGTTTCAGGGTTCACAACCAAGTAGGGTGGTGAAGTTGATTTCAGCTTTGAAGGCTGGAAAGTTGGCAAAGGGTTGTGAGGGGTATTTGGCGTTTGTGAAAGATACCTCTAAGGGTGAGTCTCGTATTGAGGATGTTCCAATTGCTCGTGACTTTTCTGATGTGTTTCCTGAGGAGTTGTCAGGTTGCCACCGCAACGAGAAGTGGAGTTTGCTATTGAGCTTATTCCTGGCGCGGAGCCTATCTCTAAGGCTCCGTATCAGAGGCGCCGTATCGGATGGCACCATTGGAGTTGCAAGAGTTAAAAGAGCAGTTGCAGGAACTGTTATATCGTGGTGTGATTCGGCCGAGTGTTTCACCGTGGGGTGCTTCGGTCTTATTTGTGAAGAAGAAGGATGGGTCTATGAGGCCGTGTATAGACTACAGGGAGTTGAACAGTATTACCATCAGGAATTGCTATCCATTGCCGAGGATTGATGACTTGTTTGACCAACTTCAGGGAGAAAAATATTTTTCGAAGATAGACTTGAGGTCGGGCTACCATCAGTTGAGGGTGAGGGATGAGGATATCCCTAAGACGACCTTTCATACTCGATATGAGCATTACGAGTTTTTGGTGATGCCATTCGGGTTGACTAACGCTCCAGCGATGTTTATGGATTTAATGAATCGGGTATTCAGGGAGTACTTGGACTAATTTGTCAAATTCTTTATTGATGACATTTTAGTTTACTCCAAGTCTAAGGAAGAGCATGAGGATCATCCTCGCACAGTATTGGGGATTTTACAAAAAGAGAAGTTGTATGCTAAATTCTCTAAATGCGAGTTTTGGTTGGAGCAGGTTGCATTTTTGGGCCACGTTGTTTCTGCTGAAGGCATTAAGTTGGATCCTGCTAAGGTTGAGGCTATCACTAAATGGCCAAGACCTACTACAGTTACAGAGATTAGGAGTTTCTTGGGTTTGGCAGGGTATTATAGGCGATTTGTGGAAGGTTTTTCCTTGCTTGCCTTACCATTAACTTAGTTGATGAGAAAGGGCACGAAGTTTGTGTGGAATGAGGAGTGTGAAAAGAGTTTCGAGGAGTTGAAGAAATGACTTGTTAAAGCTCCTATACTTGCATTACCGTCGGGGACTGGAGGTTACCAGATTTATAGTGATGCTTCTAAGAAGGGTTTGGGGTGAGTTTTGATGAAACACGGTAATGTGATTGCTTATGCTTCTAGGAAGCTTAAACCTTACGAGGTGAACTACCCCACACATGATTTGGAGTTGGCAGCGGTGATCTTTGCCTTAAAGATTTGGAGGCATTATTTGTATAGAGAGACTTGTGATATCTTCACTGATCATAAAAGTCTTAAATACATTTTCACTCAGAAGGAGCTCAATATGAGGCAGAGGCATTGGTTGGAGCTTCTAAAAGATTATGATACGAGGATTCAGTATCACCCGGGAAAGGCAAATGTGGTTGCAGATGCTCTTAGCAGAAAGAGTTTTGGGAGTGTAGCAGCCCTTATTACACAACCTCAGCTTATTTTGGATATGGTGCGGATCGAGGTGAAGTTGTATGTATGAGGTTCAGATGGGCATTTGGCGGATATGAGAGTGGAGCCCTCTCTTATCTCGCGGGTTAAAGAAGCTCAAAAAGAAGATGGGGAGTTATGGTGTCTGACGCAGAATCTGGAGGAGGGCAAGCAGTTTGAGTTTTGTATTAATGGCCATGGTGTGATTTGGTTGGGTGAACGGTTGTGTGTACCGTCGGATCCAATCATTTGAGAGGTTGTGTTGGTTGAGGCTCATAGTTCACCATTTTCTATTCATCCTGGTTCTACAAAGATGTATAGGGATTTGAAGAAGAATTTTTGGTGGAATGGGATGAAACGAGACGTGGTTGAATATGTTGGGAAGTGTCTTATTTGTCAACAAGTGAAGATAGAACATCAACGAGCTAGTGGTTTGCTGCAACAGTTAGACATTCCAGTGTGAAAGTGGGAGGATATCGCGATTAATTTTGTGACTAGTTTGCCGAAGACTTTCAGGAAGAATGATGCCATATGGGTAGTGGTGGACCGGTTGACTAAATCAGCACACTTTTTGGCGATCAATGAGGGTTACTCAGTGGATAGGTTGACACATATCTTTCAACAGGAGATTGTTAGACTTCATGGTACTCCGGTGTCTATTGTTTCAGATCAGGACCCACGGTTCAGTTCACAGTTTTGGAAAGGATTTCAACAAGCTTGGGGTATTCGGCTCAACTTTAGTACTTCTTTTCATCCGTAAACTGATGGACAATCCGAACGGACTATTCAAACATTAGAGGACATGTTGAGGTCTTGTGCACCTGAGTGGTCGGGTAATTGGGATGATTACTTGAGCCTAGTTGAGTTTGCTTATAACAACAGCTGGCATGCAAGTATTGGAATGGCTCCGTTTGAGGCACTGTATAGAAGAAAGTGTCGGGCACCAACTTGTTGGGATGAGGTTGGCAAAAGGGCCATAGAAGGGCCTGAGTTAGTTTAAATCACTACGGAGAAGGTAGCGGTGGCTAAGGAGAAATTGAAGTCGGTTCGATCACGGCAGAAGTGTTATGCTGATAAGCATAAGAGGACTTTAGAGTTTGAACCTGGTGAGCATATGTTTCTAAAAGATTCTCCTTGGAAGGGCATTCGGCGATTCGGATTGAAAGGAAAGCTTAGTCCACGTTATATCGGCCCATTTGAGATTTTGGAGAGGGTTGGTGAGGTTGCATATCGGTTAGCTTTGCCTCCACAGCTAGCTCATGTGCACAATGTATTTCATGTGTCGGTGTTGAAGAGTTATCATTATCATCCGTTGCATGTGGTGTAATATCCATTCGATAAGATTCAGGAGGATCTTACTTGTGAGGAGAAAGCTGATGCAATTTTGGATCGTCAAGAAAGGATTATGAGGAGGAAGACTATTTCGTTTGTTAAGGTTCTGTGGAGGAACCATTCGGAGCGAGAAGCCACCTAGGAGCTTGAGGAGTCTATTCGAGCGGAATATCCGCATCTTTTTGATAATTAGGTACGTTCTATTCTTTTGATTCTGGGGACGGAATTCTTTTAAGGGGTAGGTGAATTAATACCCGGTAAAAATTAATTAATAATAAATATGGTATAATAAAAATTATTTTGTTTAAAACATATTAATTGGACTTTGTCATTTATTTGGGTTAAACTAGTATTTAATTTACACGGTCTTACAAATATTAATAAGTGTGGATAAATTAAGTTGATAAAATTGGGCCTTAAAATTAATTTGATTTAATTTATAGGTGGGTAAAATTAAAATTCTATTTAAATTAGGAGAGTTCATCAGTTATATAAATAAATATTTAAACCCTAATATATCTCATACATCACTGAAACGAACTGGAAAAAAAAAGGGAACGCTGATGCTACTACAGAGGAAAATAATAGAAGAGGAAATCGAATTCACTTTTGTAGAAGATAAGAGAACACGAAATTGAGTTTCGATTTCAAGTCGTATATTCAAGTAAGACTTGTTGCTCTCTAATTCAATTAAATTAATTCAATTTTATGAAATCCTTTCAGGTTATTTTTTTTCAAACGAAGCACGTGGCTATATATTATGCATAATGATTACAACAAGTTTTTTTTAAGATTGCTACTGTGTATGTACATAATTCAAGGCTATGTCATCAATGCCAAAGGGCGTCAGTATATATATATATAATATTTTAATAGGTATTAAGCCATAGAATGAAACTTACAAACTGGATTAATAAATTAAATCAGAAGTTATGTATATTAACTTAAACAAAATAATTTTACTGTTAAAGACATAAATGTTAATAATAAATTTAATAGTATTACATTATTAATGATGATATTGTAATAAAATTTTGTAAATTTATTAGATTGAACGAAGAGAGTCTAAACGAGTGTTATTGGAATTTTGGGTATTACATTGCTTACTCCAGGTACGGATTCCGTACTTTTTTAGCGAGACTCATTTATTTTTGATTTGTTCGTTTCGTTATTCGTTTCGAAATTTAATTAGTATTGCCTCTCATAATTATTCCTTGTCAATTCATTGTGATTGTTTCGTTTGACGTTCATAGTTGGAACTCGTATTTGTACTCTTTAGACTAGTACACCATGTCTAAATTTATTTTAATATTTGTAGTAATGTGCATGTTAGTATTGTTGAGGACTTTGAGTTGATGATTCATTTCAGTTTAACATGTATATATTAGAAACCCTTTGTGTTAATATTGTGTCGCATGTGTTGTGACATGGTATTCTTGTTAGAATATACCGTAGGGTATACCTGAGCTATAACCACCTGTAGTGGTACCGCAGGCATGTCCTCTTGACACCGAAGCATGACACCTTCCGTGACGGTGTGATCAGTCCACGGCGTCTCCGTTTTGTGCTCCGGTGGGAGTTGGCCATTTGGTATTTTGTTGTGGAAGGCGTATGGGTCGACCCTAGTTTTCTGTTCTGTTCTGTTCTACGGAGTGGTGATGTTTGTACCAAACATGCCTTCCGATTTTGCATGCATCTGGATTGCGCAGTCCGATGTGTGATTGCCTGTGTGGCATTATTTGACTTGCCTGTGTGGCAAGGTATATTACTATTTATTTTTTGCTCGGTATGAAATAACACTCAGCCATTTGATTCAACCTAGCATTTCGTTGTGTTAGTTTTGTTCGTTTCGTTTCATTTCATTTAATTGAGTTAGTTATTTTGGTTCATTATTTGTATTCTATATCCGTACTGGGCATTTGGCTCATGCTGTGTTTTTCTTCCGGCAGGTAATCAGGGGAATCAAGGGCAAGTGTGTCGAGAGCTCCCTTTTATCCAAATGATTTAGATATAT